>WBMV01004161.1:22345-443817 GCA_013396655.1 Campylorhamphus procurvoides | reverse complement strand
ATGTGACGGCGGCCCCCCCGCCGCACCGGCCATTTCCCCGGCCCGGAGCCGCTCTGACCGGCCTTTCCCTCCCGTTCCCCTCCCATTCCCCCTCCATTCCGCTCCCCTCTCCTCCGCCTGCCCGGGCCCGCCGGTGCGGGCGCTGCCCCGCGCTCCCGGGCTGACCTGGCCCCTCCCGGCCCGGCCATGCCTCCCAAATTCAAGCGGCACCTGAACGACGACGAGGTGACGGGCTCTGTGAAGAGCGAGCGGGTGAGTTGTGCCGCCCCCGGGGCCTGCCCTGCGGGAGGGCTGCCCCGAGCACCTGCTGTGCTCCCCGGCCCGCCGTGCCCCGGTGCCCCGGCTCCGGTGGACTCACCCTGTGCTGCCCGGCTGAGTTTCCCCTGGCCCCGAGGCTCCCTGGCGGTTCAGGCTGTGGGTGTGGGTCACGCCTGGCTCTGTCAGGCGAGGTGGATTGAAGCTGGTGGGTTTGTCCCGGGGTCTCGCCGTGCCGAAACTGAGCGTGGGCCGTGTCTGAGGTGCTGCTGCGGCTCGGAAGGGCTGTGGGTGAGGGCAGCACCCCGTGTCCCCGGGGGAGGCAGGGCTGGACTCTGGCGTGGTCTCACGGGCTGCTTAAGCTGATTGAGCAAATGTGGCAAGGATGGAAAGGTTGGGGAGCTTCACAATCAGAGCATCAGGCTTGCAGGTGGGAGCCTGACATTGTGCACAGGGGAAGCAGCAGCTGCTGGTACCGCAGGGAGCACCGCTGTGTCCCTGGGCCCACACCCTTAGTGTGGCATTTCCCCCTCCTGATTGCTTTGGCCCCAAGCAGATGTTACAGGGAGCCCTCAGCATAATTTGGGAAACTTGTGCTGCCCTGCTATGAGAAATGAACTCTAGTAATGCCTCTGGACCATGTCATGGGATCAGCACATCTGAGTGAAGCAGAGGAGCTGCCAGACCACTCTGCTTTGCAGCCCAGCGTGTTTCCTTGGGGTCATCCCTCTTACACCTGCTGCCATCAGAAGGCTGGAGAAACCACATCCTCCAAATGCAGAGTGGATCTGACTTCTCACGGGGATGGGATGGCACAGGTGGCTGTAGGTGGTGCTGGTGTGTTTGGGTGCAGGGCTGGGGACTGTCCCTCGGGCAGAGAGGGCCTTCCTGCAGGCAGAGGATGCTGGTTGCATCCTGGGAGCTGGAAATGTGTGTGAAATGGGGGTTGCTTATTTGTTTCTTCTGTGTTTGCAGAGGAACCTATTGGAGGAAGACTCAGATGAAGAGGAAGACTTTTTCTTGTGAGTTCCTTAGTGGCTGCTGCAGGGAATGCAGTGCCCTACCTGCCTGCAGCTCTGGGACTGGAATCAAAACCTTTGATTCCTTTGGGATCATTTCCCAGAGCCTTGGCATTGAGTGTGAATTGAGACTTAATAGGTGTGACCTTATGTAAGATGGGGTGTCCCACGCATCCTAAGACAGGGGAGGGACTGATGGGCAGTATGAAAACAATCATCCTCCATCCATAATACGCTGGTTCTCTCTTGTGTATCTTTTGAGTATCATTGAAAAACATGTTTTCATTGTATCCTCTGTCCTGATTGCTCTTTTCTGCCTTCAGGAGGGGGCCTTCTGGACCCAGGTTTGGACCCAGGAATGACAAGATCAGGCAGTAAGTTGTTGTTCCTCAGTGTCACACAAAAAATAATTGATTCTGCTGTTGCTGTCTTACCAGAGTATTTCTGTGTAGTTCGTAACAGGAACGTTCCTTGTGCCTGCTTTCTTTTAATTGATATGTCCTACCCAGTGTGTCTACAGCTAAAGGAAACCTCAGATTTGATGCAAGCTGTCAAATTGAGCACTGATAGAGGCAAAGGGATAGGATTATATTATAGTGGCTTAGTGGAGTTTCTGAAACCCTTCCTGGGTTCTGGTGGTGAGCTGTTCCATGCTTTTGTGAGGCTTTTTTTCTAGAGCCCTGAATTTTAGCCTTCACTGGGCTTTTTACTGTTTTCTGGTGATTTTTTGCCTTCATCCTGTAATGTACTCCTTGATGTTTCAAGAAGTGCTCAGGAACACATCAGGACTGTGTCTTTTGGGCAGCAGCTGGTCCTCTGGGCTCCTCTTCCCCAGATAAAAACCTGATATAGGTGACCTGGAGATGAGCAGTGACTCAGTGGGGTCAAAGCAGCTGGAAAACAGGAAACCATTACAACTGGAGGAGGATTAGGGCAAGAAGGAAGGAGGGAACACTTTGGATCCTCCTCCTATTGAGTCATTTCCTGGATGATGCTTGTTTGGGGCTCTGGTTTGCTCTGTCCTTTCCTATGAGGGATGTGGTGATGGTACTTAATCAAAAGCAGGGGGGATACTCTCAGCGCCCTGGTTTGTGCTGCCCTGTTTCCTTTGCTGGTCTCTCTGGATCTGTGTGGGGACTGATGACCCGGCGCTGTTCAGACTGGGTCTTGTTTGCAGCCTGAGTGTGGCTCTTGGTTAGGGATGTTTTCCATGCCAGAAAACAGGGAGATGCCAGAGCAGCTCTGGGATGACTCATTGCCAAGTCAGCACTGGGCAGTGCTTGCCTGTATGCCCACTCACCACATTACCTGCAGGGATGAAGGGCACAGGAGGCAGTGGGCAGGTCACTGTGCCCTGAGCTTTCAAGGGGTTTCTGTTCCCTCCAGGATGTGAGGAAACTGTTGGTAGAGATGAACTGGTCCTTGGAATAAGCCAGAGTGGATAAAGCTTTCCTTCTAGGGCACAGCCAGGATGATCAGGAGTGAATGAGAAGGCGGAGAACTGGTTTTAGGAGTGTGGTCTCACCCCCATAAAAAGGTGGAGGGGGGATAATGTCCACCCCTTCATCCTCCTCTGCTGGAAAGGAATTGCAGTATCTTCTGCCTTCCCTGTGTAGTGGGGAAACACAGGAGCTCTTCTCTTCCCACTGTCCTGGCCCAGCAGACAGGAGTGTGGGCTTAGGTAGAAGATAGCACTGCACCTGTGATAGGGAAGGGAAATGAAAGAAGGTGGGTCCAGAGGTTTTATGTGACCCATGGCAAACACATGTGAGGCCTGGCCATTGCCAGGGATTGCCTGGGTAGTGGACCTGGCATGGAATATGTCCCTTGGGGCAGCAAGTGGCTACTTGTATCTTGAGCATCTAATATGAAACAGTATTGGTATTCTGCTCTCATCAAGGCTGATTGCTTTGTTTAATAAGCACTTACGCTGTGCCCTCATCACTTCTTGTCATGGAGCTCATTCTTTTCAGATCAGACCAGCCCTTGTGCCAGTGAATTGATGCCTGGTCTTGTAATGAGTCGGTTTGCTCTGGTTTCAACAAAGAAAGGGTTGGGTTGCTGCTGAAAAACTGTAAGGAAAAGACATTTTAAGGAGGAATTTGAGCATTTGGAAAGCTGAGGCACAGCTAGGCAAAGCTAGAGAGCCTGTAGCTGTAGGAGGCTGGAGGAATGAGGTGTGAAGACAGGTGTAAAAGGAAACTGGATGGAGGATTGGGTAGGGGAAAAAGTGATGGGATTATGGGAGCAAAGGTGTGGGACATGTTGAATGTGAGGGGCAAGACTGGAAATTTTCCTAGTTGTCTTTGGCAGCAAAGGGGCTTGAGTCAGGCTGGAGTTTGGTGGCAGAGACCCTCAAGGCTGGCTCAGCTGTGGGGGACGCTGCAAACCTCATAGGAGAAAGAGGTGAATTAGAGTCAGCAACGGTGGCAGGAGAAAGTGTCAGTCCCCTCCACGCTGTGTTTTGTCCTGATGTGTCTGGAAGCTGCTTGGTTGAGATGAACTCTCCTCTGGTAATTGACAGGCCAGTCAGGGTCCCTTGGGCTCCCCCTAAGACATCCCATGCACAGGGTGGGTGATTGCTGAAAGGCAGCTTTTAACAGGCTTTTATCCTTTTCCCCAAAGTTACCAAGAACAGGTAAGGGAAAGCTGGACTCCTTTCTCTGCCTTTCTTCTCTGTGTGTGTGAGAGCTCTTAGTGCCTTTTCAGAGGAAGGTGGGTTGTTCGTCTTCCACCTGCATTTCTTTTATTTAAAACAAGAGCCTCTAATCACAGGCCATCTTTTCACTGCTAAAATCACACCCTTTTCTTCACTGCTTGACTTGCTTCGCTGTGATGTTTGTGCTTTCTGGAGACTGTGGTGTTGGATTTGGGTTCCTGCCTGAGCTGGTGACAAGGCTCAGCACTCTGCTGGGGTGTTCTGGGAGCCAGGTCTTGGTCCCTGTGATTCCCTCCTTGCTCTGCTGGGCATGACCAGCATCCCTGGCCCCAGCACAAGAAATAAGGGCTGCTAGGTCTCCTGTGGCTTTGATGTTGTACACTTGCTGTCCTTGTTACAAGCATCATGTTTGCAGTGATTAGTAAGAAGGAAGGTCATGGGAGACATTTTATGCTTTTGTCTTTCTCTCTTTCCTGGCAGGTATTTATTCTATTTTATTTCTCTTGGAAATGTGGCTGGAGTGAAGCACATGTGTTTTATGTGTCAAAAGGCAGTAGTTCCCCAACAGGAAATATGTCTCGTATTAGAGGATTTGTTCCCTCTTGCCAAATGAAACAAGAAAATATTTTCTTCTTGATGTGACCTGAGATTCCAGCCTCAAGCATGCCAAACTAGTGGGAATTTTTGAATTTGTTCTGAACTACTGGGTTCATGCACAGGCTGGGCATCATTCAGCCCCCTCCTGGAGAGGTGTCACTGCAGCACTGAGGGATGGGAGAGAGCAGAAAGCAAGGACTGGCTTAAGGTCTGGTTAAGGCACTGGGTAGAGGTCTTCATTCCCTGGCTTGGTCTCTTCCTTTGTGTTTTTTGTTGTCTGTTTTTTTCCCCAGGGTTCTCTTTAACATCAGATGCCAAAAGGTATTGATTGGGCTGCTCAAATACATCTGTGTTCCATGAGAGTTCAACATCTCAGCACTTGTAGGAGTTTATAAGCCTTGATTTCTCTGTGCCTGCATTCTCCACCTGTTAAATGTTTTGTTCTCTGGGGACAGTTAGCAGCCAGCCTAGGGTTTGGGAAGGTGGCAGAAGCTCTTGGTGCTTCCTCAGGCGAGAAGGGATGGGATTCTGAGATGCAGCTTGGGCAGTAAAGGGTCTGTGCTCCATAGGGCTCTCCCAAATCCTGGTATGCACCACAGCAGCTTGAAGTTAGGTACCTGCCCACTTTGTCTCCTACACTTTGAGGTGTCCCAGGACTGCAGCAGCATCTCCCCAGGCTCTGGCCTGTACTGGCAGGGATACAGGTGGTGTGTTGTTTTGCACATTCATGGATACACTATATCTTTGCATGCTCTCATTTGTTAGTTGTACTAGGATAACTTGGTTACAAATCTGTTGTAGGAGGAAATCTCTTTATTTTCAAGCCAGTAAATGATTTTAGAAATATTTACATACTGCAAATGTAGACTCCTGCCTGTGAAGCCGACGTTTAAGGCCTTAAAGGTTTTGCCAAGTTGGCACATCTTGGGTAGCAGATGTTTCTGCTTTTCCTCTCACCTCAAGCTGGAGCTGCATTCCTGGTGGCTCCGAGCTGGGCCTTGTGCCGGGCTAAGGAAACCCCCTTGCAGAACATTCCTCCTCCTCCTCACCTGCTGTCCCAGGGATGGGTCGTGGGGCTGTACATGTCCTGTGTGAGGTGGACCCTCTGCTCCACAGGGCACTGCCACTGTGTTTGCCAGAGAGCATCAGGCTGTGTCCTCGGTGCCACCTCCCACACATTCCCAACAGTGGCAGCTCTGGTGCTCACCTTCTACCTTATAAAACAGAGGGTGGATCAGAACAGGCTGCTGGGCACGGGGCAGGTTCCTGCTGAGAGGTGTTTGGGGGTTATCTGTGGCCTTGCCCTCCAGATAAGGAACTGCTGGCAGGTGTCTTGTCACTGTGGAAGGCAGGAGCTGCCACCACACGGTGTGGGTGGGTTCAGAGAGAGGCTGCTCCCACGGACTCTGTGATGCAGCACAGGGAAGGCAGGTTCCTGTCTTGTGGTGTCCTAAATAAAGCAACATTTACGTGTGCTGCTGGAGTCCAGCATGTGCCATATGAAGGCTGTTGACACAGAAATTGGTTTCAGAGGAGTTGCCTGGCTGTTCCAGCTCTGGAAGCTGCAGTGCAGTGCTGCTACAGAGCTCAACCTGAAAGATAAGATGGGAACCCTCTTCATATTCAAAGATCTGGAGCCATTCCTAGAACTTTCTGGGGAGAAAACAGGCTCTTAATGATTTTTAATTTTTTGGAACAGTAAGTAAATGTGAGCATGGCGTGTGCTTTTCCATTGTGACCACTACTGCTTGTTGCAGCTGCTCCTCATCAACCCAAAGTGTCTGCTCAGTGAGAGGCAGGTAGCTGGTAGGAAGGCAGGAGAAATGGGTTAGTGTGAATCTGTGTCTCTAATTAATTAATTAATTAATTAGAGGCATGGTGGCTAGGACAGAGCCCTGTTCAGGGTTCTGCAGTGCCCCACTGACTGCCCTTGGGCAGTTCCTCCACATCTCTTGGCCTCAGTCTCCCAGGCCATGGGGGAGGATCTGCTGTGCCTGTCATTCCAAGTGCTCTGACCTTAGGGCAGCGTGGAGAGCTGCTGAAATAGCCTGTTTGTGCTGCATATTTAGCTACTGCTGGATGCATTTCAGTATGTTTAAAGTCCATAAATGTTTTTTAATGGAGGCAACCTAAGCCATCAAAACCTGAGATTGCTGCAGAGTGAGTGACCTGGAGCTATTTCTGTTTTGTTGCCTCCAAGATCCTGCTGTTGTTATTGATTTTCTGGGAACGGTATGTCTCAAAATATGTATTGTATCCCCAGAGCCTCAAGGAAATTCTTATTTCTATCTCCAGGAAAATAAAAGTGTATTAGCTCCAAAATACCAACCACAATGTAGCGGTATTTTTCCAGCAGGAAAATTTTCTCTCCTGCCAATATGTTTTTTTTTTTTCTGGAATGAATAAATGCATTTTTAATAACCCTTCGGGTATGATTTAGGCTACTGTTCACTCAAGCGACTACCCACAGAGTTGCATAACCTGTGAGAAGATGAATTATAACTTGGTTTAGTTCATATCAGCCATTTCTTTGCTGTCCTCTTGATGCCCCTGGCAGAGTGGGTTTAATTTAGCAATTCATTTCTTGCAGAGGGGAGTGCACCTTGATTTGATTTCACCCCAAGTTACAGAGCAAAGGTGTGTGAGGTTCTATGAAATGTGGAAAGATGAGGTGTGGGCTTTATACTTTTTGTTATCCCTTTATGAGCTCTCCTGCAGCAGAGGTGCCCATCAGCAACAATTAGTGCCTTTTCTTACTGCTTTTGTGTGTTAAAGGTGTTACAGAGCGTGTCCTCTTCTGCTGACTTCCCAGTGTTCTCTTGAGCCCCTCGTGTTCCCTTGCCCTTCCTGAGATTGCTGGAGACCCACTCTATGCCTCTGGCTTCCTTGGCATCCCATCAACCTCTCTCCACTGCTGTGCCCTTTGATTTTTGTGGGTGAGCTCTCAGATCCCACAGCCTGGGTAGCTGTGAGCTGTGACACACAGCCTGGGGTGCCCAGTTCTGCCCCTCACACTGCCTGTGCTCTGCCCCAGTGTCCAGAACCAGGTGGATGAAGTCATCGATGTCATGCAGGAGAACATCACGAAGGTGATCGAGAGAGGCGAGCGGCTGGATGACCTGCAGGATAAATCAGGTGTGATCCCAAATGCAGCTCTCTTGGCCTGCTCCCCACATCTTTTCCGGGGTGCTGGGCCAGGTTACCTGGTTCAGTCAGAAAGCACCTAAAGACAGACTTGGTCTGTATTTTTGTCCTTCCTGGGAGTGATGTTTGCCAGCCTTCAGCTGCAGATCTGACTTTGTGCCAATATTCTCCTCTTTCCACCTTCACCTTCTGCTGCTCTGTGCAGATGTGTTAGTCTGGGGCATCTGGGTGCTGTGAATGTGTAGGTCCTTCAAGCAAAGCAAAGGTAGATTGGTCTGTCTCCCAGCACTGGCCACTGGCTTGCAGAGCAAATTCCTGCCCACTTGTCTGTGTGTGCTCTGGTGAAGGGCGTCACACTGGCACCTGCTGGGGCTTTGGTGAATCACGGTGTCCTTTCCCCTAACGCCGAATTTACTGTGTAAAACTCGGTGGAGTTAGGAGGAGTGGGTGCTCTGACTGTGTGTGTGCCACTGAATCACTTCTTTCCTTTCCTTGAATAGACAGTTTATCAGACAATGCAGCAGCTTTTAGCAAAAGAGCCAAGCATCTCCGGAGACAGATGTGGTGGCGAGACTGTAAGGTGAGGAAGAATGGGAAGGGGAAGAGAGGGGTTTGTGGAAGGGTGGTTGCCTGCCTGCTCCTGGGAGGGGATGGAGGAGCTCTGCTTTGCAGCTGAAAAGAGGCAAAGGCCTCCTTTTGGGTTGATGCAGCCACCCATGGCACCCTGTGTAATGTGCCTGTGTGCTCCTCTTGCAGATGAAGGTGATCATAGGAATGGTGGTGGTTATTCTCTTGCTTGTGATCATTGGTGAGTAGCTCCAGATGGCCCCAGCCGTGTCTGGCATTGAAATATTGGTGGCACTCCACGCTGTGGGGTTGTTTTTCCTGGGGCAGAGCACCTGAGCCACTTTCTCAGGCCCCAGCTCTGCCTTAAGCCATCACAAGTGGTGCCTGTAGACCACTCTGTGCTCCTTCTCTGTGAGGCTCAAACCAAGTCCTGCTGACTGTGACCTGGGACAGCCAGCACTGCCCTGCCAACCTGGTAATGATCCAGGGTTGGCACTGACTGATGCTGAGGCTGGTGGGAGTAAATGGAAAAGTGTCAGACCACAGCAGTGTCTTCCAAAGGCAGCTCCATGTATTATATCAGCCATCTTGTAATGAGCCTGCTATCTTCAAAGGCTCTTCCCAAAAATGCTTAACTTCCATGAAGGAGCTATTTTGGCTTTGCCATTGGTCCTTTCCCCTGCCCTCTGCCCTTCCTGGAGCTCCCCAGAGCAGAGATGTCACAGCTTTTCCTACCAAACAGCTCATAATGACCAGAGCTTGTTTCTTCCAGGCAGAAGTAATTCATCCCTCTGCCTGCAGAATGATGTGCTCCAGGGATCCAGGCAATCCAGCATGGCAGTGCAGCCCTTCCATGCCACTGGGTCTGGAGGGTTTCCCTCCCACTGAAGTGGCTGAGGGCAGCCCTGTAACTGCTCATGTTCCTTCAGCAAAGCCCTCATGGCCTGCTGTCCTTCTGACACGCAGCCTGCAGTAGGAGAGGCAGAGCTGGCAGCAGGATGGAGAGAGAGACTGATGGAAAATCCCGTCTGGTTTAATTTTGGGAAGCTGGAAGGAGACAAAGGTGGCAGGATGTGTTGTCTAGTGTATGTGCAGGCAGCAGATTGCTTTAGCTTGGGGTTGGGAACACACTGCTGGCAGCTTGGTGTTTGTGGCTGCAGGAACAGGGGTATTGCACATGAAGGTGTGTGGTGAGAGCTTGTTCCTTTGTGTTTTCCAGTTCCCGTGGTCCTGAAGTACCGTTCCTGACGGGGCAGCTGGAGGCTTCGCTGGAGCAGCCTCTGGGACATCCAAACTGCTGTGTAATTTAAGTGAGATACCTGTATATAGCTTTGAAGTTGTTTTTCTCCTGGGAGCGAGGAGAAGGAGGGGGTGGCAAGCGGCCAGCTCTAACGGAGCGTTTTAGGAGCTGCCAAACAACCCTTTTCCAGTCCAGTACCTGTTCCTGCTGTCAGACTTTTTTTTTTTAATAACAGAAGATTCAGATCCCAAATCACCTATTTTGTGGAATTCTGGGTCTCTGGTTTGGAGCTGGTTACTTGCCACTACAATATATCTGTATATATGGTTGACTTGTAATATTAATAATAATAATAATAATATGGTTTGAGCAGCTCCCTGCTGTGAAAGGCAGAGGGGACTCTGTTCTTTAATCAGAGAAAAGGAGGGGATAAATATCTGAAGAGAAACATACCAATGTATTATAGGGAACTGACTCTTTTGTGGAGAACTGCAAGGGTGTTGTTTCCCTCTTGTTCAAAAAAAGGAGGAAAAAAAAAAAAGTTCTGTTTTACAATCCAGAAGACTTTCTGGTCCTGCCATGGGAATGCACAAGCTCGGTGTTTTCAGTATTGCTGCTTACAGCTGTGACTAAAGACATTCCAGTAAACCTATTTTTGACTGTACATGTGGAGTTTCTGCACGTCTTCATAAAGTTTCGGAGGACATTCAGGGCTCGCCATGGCTCAGAGTTCCTGGGAATGGGCCGTTTCTGTGTTTTCTTAATCAAAAGCAAGAAGTGTGTGTAAAGCCCAGCAATCAGCACAACTGTATAGACACAGCAGGAGAAGAGCAGCTCTCCTAAAACCAGTCCACAGTGACTGAGCCCACTTTGTATCCAGGGCCCTTCCCTCACAGTTGTGGTTGTGGTCCCAATACCAGCCCACTTTGTTTCTTGTGATCCAGTGGGGTGGGGGTTGTTCTCAGACACGTGTAGGGGTCCTGGGGCTGGTATAAACAGGGGCTGGATTCCTCCATCCCTGGGTGGGACTGTGGTGGTTTGGCTGCCTCCAGCCATGGTCTCAGGTGTCAGTGGCATTTCTGTCAGCCCTTTATTTTTGGGAGCCTTGTTCTTTCCAGCCCTGAGCCTATGACTTTAGGTGAGCCAAGATGAAGCTCTCCTGGTTCTCTTTGCTCTTTTCAGATGAAAGAAGAGTTGTCCTGCTTAGCATGTGTTTGGAATAATACTGGAGAGGGAAAATGGTACCCCAGAGAATTCCCAGTGCCATGTCCCAGCTTCCTCCTCTGAACCTGCCCCCAGGACCTTGTACAGTTTCCACTTGAGTGGTGGTGCTGCCCCATGCAGGGAAGGGGATTAAGAGTGAGCACAGCAGGCTGGAGGCTTGGATGTGGTTACAAACTCTGCTTGCCCAGCTGGAATATAAATAGGACTTTTCCCCTCTGTGAGCCCTGATCTCCCCAGGTGGGAACCAGCAAGCCAAGCTGGATTTTTCCTCCTAATTTATACACTGGTTTTAAAATGATGCACCCAGTGGAAGGGACAGAAATCATCCTGGCTGTGCTTTAGGCTACTCTGACTGCAAGGGATCAGGAAGGTGGATGGAGAGGAACTGTGTCTGTCTCCAGGGGGGCTGCAGATTTTGCTGAGCTGTTTGGTACCATGTCCTGCCAACTGAGAAGTGAGTTAATTTACTCCTACTGCTGGAGTGTCCTGCCAGTGCCTCTGCCTTTCTCTCCCAGCCCCATCTTGCTGCTGCTGCCACCCACAGCAGCACCTTGGTGCCGCAGGACTGTGGGAGGACTTGAATCCCAGGGGCACCAGGTCTGAGCAAGAGAAATGGGTTTTGAAGTTGCTTGCTGGAGGTAAAGCCTGGCTTTAATGCTGGGCTAAGGGCCTTGCAAAGTGGGTGCTGATGGGGTGAAGTCTGCACCAAACCCACTCCAGGCAGCAAAGTGCAGGCTGCAGGTTCTTGTGCTGGGAAAGATGGAGTTCCTCACCTCTGCTGCAGAGATTTGACAGCATTCCCAGGAGTGCAAACGGTTGTACCTGAAATGCAGGGCAGGGAAAGCTGCCACAACCAGAGCCATCACTGCACCTCCTTGAGTTGCCAGAACTGGATGTGGGTCAGTTTTAGGTTGGAGCCACACTCAGTGCTGGGGTTGTCCTGAGCACAGACCTTCCCAAGGGACTGGCTCTGCCTGGGAGGAGCACCACCAACAGCAAACCAACAGTCCTGGTCAGAAACTTCACAGTAATAGAACTTATTAAGCAACTTAAGAGTTTTGTTTTGTTTTTTTTTTTCCCAAGGCTGGAAAGACCATTAGAAATGTCTGGGTTTGGAGTGGTACAGAGCAGTCCTCATTGTTTTCCTTTGATACTGTGGTCTTTATCTTGCAGCCTGTGCTGTTCCATGCTGGACTGGTGGCAGAGAGAACTGCAGTGAGCAGAAAGGGTTGTTGTTTCCAGCAGCGTCTGCGTGCTTGGGGGTTGGTTTTCACTTGGGAGACGTTATGAAGGAGATTCCAAAACAAAAACAACTTCACCCCAGCATCGTGTCTGTTTTATCCATTCCCTCACAGTGCAGAAGACAGACTGTCAGCTGCTGTTTTCCACATGATTGCTTTTGTACAGGGAATGGCATCCTCTGGCTGTAGCTGTGCATTCCTCCACCCAGGCTTGCTGGTGTGACCTGTAGGGTGACCCCCGTGGTGCCCACGCCTGAGGGCAGGGGGGCTGCAGGGATGTGGGACAGGTGGGAAGAGATAACCCTGTCAGTGGGGTGACAAGTCCCTGCTGGGGAGTCCCCTGGCAAAGCAGGGGCTTCTGGTGGGGCTGGCGGTGAGGAAGGGCCTGGGTACCACAGCAGGAGAGCTCACAGGACGCGGTGCTGCTTAACAGGGCACTGCTCCCCACCAGCTCTGGGCTGCACTGACCCTTCTCCAGGGCTCCACACGGACACCTCTCGACTCCCGAGCCCAGGAGGCTCTGCCACAGCCGCCAGCTGGTCCTGCAGGGCAAGGAAAGCTGACACCGCCAAAGCCATCGCTGCGCTGCCGTGAGGTGCCACTTTGGCGGGGTGGTTTTGGGTTCGAGTCACCCAGTGCTGGGGCTGCCCTGAGCACAGACACTCCCACGGGACCCGCTCTGGCTGCGGGAGGCACCACCAGCAGCGATGGGCCTTGATCGCTGCGACACAGGGAACCGGCTGCGAGAGGGCGCGGAGACCCCACCGAGGCCGGGGGGGCGAACGGCGGCAGAGCTGGGAGCGCGATCCGCTGCCCGATTCCAACGTGCGGGTCTGCTCCAGGGACAGCAGGCGCAGGGATCCTCCGGCCGGGCCGCAAACAAACAGACTGAACGGGGGCCATGACGGAGCGGTTGCCATGGCGACCCGACCCGCTCTCCGCGCGCCTCTCGCGAGACCCTCTGCTGCAGCCCCGCGCGCGCCCCCGGCGGGCCGGCAGTTCCCGCCTCCCGTGGGCGGGCACGTTTCCCATTGGCTGAGCGGTGAGGGGAGCTGGGCGGGCGCCTTTCCCATTGGCTGAGTGCTGAGGGGCGCGGGGCGAACACCTTTCCCATTGGCTAAGCGCTGAGGGGAGCGGGGCGGGAGCGTTTCCCATTGGCTGAGCGCTGAGGGCGCGGCCCCGNGTGCCCCCTCCTCACTCGGTGCTCCCTCCGCAGGTCACGCAGATCCTCGGGGACTCCTCTCCCTACACGCTGGTGGCGAAGAAGATCGACCGTGAGTTGGGGCCGGGGCCGGGGGGGGCGCGGCGCTCCGCTGGGGCAAGGCCGCCCCCTCAGCGCCCGGCCCTGTGTCCGCAGTGCCCGAGTACCAGGGGGAGCCGGACGAGATCTCCGTGCAGAAGTGCCGTGAAGCCGCCCGGCAGGTCGCTCGCTCGCTCTCCTTTCCCATAGGGACACTGGGATATCCAGCTCGGCCCCCAGGGAGAACAGGGGCACATCCAGCCCGGCCGGGCCGCGCTGCCCTCCTGTCACCCTGCGTTGTGCCGGGTGATGGTGGAGTCTCACTGGCTCCTCCGGCCTCCTGTGTCCCTGGAGCAGCAGGAGGACGTGGCAGCTCCTTTAGTCCAGCCCCGTAGCTGTGGGACACAGAGTTTGCTGTCAGCGGGAGCCTCCAGAGCTGTCTCTGGGATGAGTGTCCCAAAAGAACCCAGGGAGGGATGGCACTCGAGAGAAATGCAGGCTTGCCTCCAGGCCAAAGGCTTTCCCTTTCCCTTGTCCTCTCATTCACATCCCCTAGGAGGGTAGGGGGTGTTCAGTTCAGCTTGTTTTACTCCATGTGAAACCCTCCCTACTGTTCTTCAGCCACTCTGGCCTGCCTGGGAGACCTTGGGTTTGACTGTGTCTGTCTGGTGTGGGTTGCTTCTGAGGCCAAGTGGAAATGTGGGGATAGGACAGAGCAAGAAAATGGGTTTGGCAGCAGTGACTTTCCTTTAGGGCTGATGTTTCCTTCTTTTGGGCTTTCCTCTAGGTTCAGGGACCTGTCATAGTAGAGGACACCTGCTTGTGCTTCAATGCCCTGGGGGGCCTTCCAGGACCCTACATGTAAGTAGAAGGGAAGTTGTTTCCTCTTCCATGTGCCAGAGTCAGGAGCACAGGCTGGCTTGGTGGGCTTAGTGGGGGATTCTCCATGTGCCAGGAGCAGGAGGGTCAGGGAGGTGATCACTGGTCTATGTCCTGATCTTCATCCTGCACCTTGGGGACTGGACTTAAGCCCTGCTGTAAGCCATGAAGCAGGATGAGACAGACAGACCTGGATTGTTGGCTCTGGCTCCCCATCTATGGTGCCTGCACTGTCAGCCAGCTTGGGAACCTGTCCACACAGCGGGCTCTGCATGGTGAAGGCACCAGGCCTTTCAGCAGGATTCTGGGATGAGTGTCCTGTAGGTTCTCATTGGTCTAATCCATCAGATAGCAAAATTATTACATTTCAGTGTAACTCCTCTAATAAAATAGTGCCTTAGCTCCTGAAATGAACTTTTAGTGCATTAATTCTTCTGAACTCTCTCTGCTGTGCTGAGCAGACATGAAAGCTTTATAATATAGAGTAGAATCATACAATATCCAGAGTTGGAAGGGACCTACAAGGGTCATTGAGTCCAACTCCTGGCCCTGCAAAGGACAACTATAGAAATCCCACCATGTGTGTGAGAGCCTTGTTCAAACACTTCTTGAACTCTAGCAGGCTTGAGGCTGTGACCAAGTCAGCACTACAGCTGGGCATAAAATATGAACAGTTTGTGTTGAGAAATGTATTTTGGCATGTCAGTGCTCAGGAGTGCAAACTGGGTGATTTACATGGACCCCAGGACTGCTTTAAATTAAATACCTCACTGCTATTCTCAGTGTGACCCGTTCACTTTAATTGCTAAGTCTGTCCTTACTGGTAGATAGTCCTGAAGTGATCTGAGAGAACACTGAAGAAGGATTCAAAGGGCCATGAAAATGTAGGCAACAATGTCTCAAGGATACCTCTATTTCTGAGAGATAATAGCAAAAATTAATGTTTCCACTCTCCTTCCTCTTCAGAAAATGGTTCCTGGAGAAACTCAAGCCAGAAGGTACTGCCCTTTTGTTCCTGCTCTGCATGTAACTGGCTCCTTTCCCCCTGAAGTGGATCCCTGTCCATGCTGGGTTCTCCCAAGCCTGCCTGCCCCACACTGCCCCCTGTTTCATAGCTGATTCCCTTTCCTGCCTGTCCAGCTCTGTCTCTTCACATTCTCTCCTCAAGCCTGTTCTCTGCTCTCCTTCCTGGGATGTTGTTTTCCCCTGTACCTTCATCCCTGGATTCCCAGACCTCTGCAGGCTGGTGGCAGGGCTTCTGGGACCTTCTTGTTTGTCATCAGTGTGACCCGACAGACCTGCTGCTCCCTTTGCCTTCAGTGCAAACCCTTCTCCACTAATGCTCTCCTGGTGTACAGTGACTGCCTTGATCCCACATTTCAGAAAGTGACTGCAAATCCAGCTCTGATCTCATTAACACAAGCATTAATCACTGTAATTCAGCATGGTTTTAGTTCTCTCTGGTGCTGCACGTTCATTTCCTTCCTCTCCCAAATTCATAGCTGTGCGATCCGAGGCTCTGGCTTCAGTGATAGGAGGGATCCCGCCGAGATCATCGTCGTGCCTGAGCTCTGTCACCTCCTGCCGTTCTTCCCCTCCGCGGGGGCTGGGAATGCTGTGCCGAGCGGGATGCTCCCTCGATCCGTCCCTAGGGGGTGTGCTGCGCTCCGAGGGAGCAGCAGTGACGCCGGCATCCTTTGTGTCTCTCTCAGGCCTGTACAAGCTGCTGGCTGGCTTTGAAGACAAGTCTGCCTACGCGCTCTGCACCTTCGCCTTCAGCAGTGGGAACCCCGAGGAGCCCGTGAGGCTGTTCAAAGGCCAGACCCATGTAGGTGATGTGCCTGGGGAAGGGAATGTGCTGAGGGAGGAGGGCTGTGGTGTGATGTGTGACAGCCCTGGCTCTGCTGAGGACATTTTTAGTGGCCCCTGGGTCGGGGTTTCTCAGTGTTGGGAACAGGTTGAGGGAGAGTGCAGCTGGTGGGTGCTGGTGCTGCAGCCCTTTTCCCAGGGATGCATGCTGAACTCTGCACATTACCTTAGTCTCTTCAGCCCTTCATCTCCCTCTGACAGGGTTGTATTTGAGTGCAGTTGTTAGCTCTGTTAATTGGAGGGGTAAAGGCCCTGCCAGCATAGGGCAGCATGAGTTTGGGTCTGCTGATTTTGGTCACACTCTGGGGAGGTGGTGGGAGGGAGCACAACACTGTGCAGAGCATGTGGAGCCTGTGCCTGCATGCAGCTCCTCAGCCTGTGTTTGAAATGTGACTGCAGGCAACTGCTGCAAAATCACAGCTTTAAGGGGTCTTCTTGCTTTCTCATGGCAGGGACTGATTGTGGAACCCAGAGGCCCTCGGGATTTTGGCTGGGATCCCTGCTTTCAGCCAGATGGCTACAGCCAGACGTAAGTGGTGTTCAGCCTACAGCTCTTCATGTAAGGCGAGCCAGGTCGAGGGTGTCAAGAGGAACTTGCTTGCAAGGGCATCAGGGAGAAACACCCTGCTGGGTCTGAACATGTTGGGTTACAGGGAACCCCTGGATTAGGATGGGGATTGTTGGCTGTGCCGGTGTGTCACTACAGGTGCCCCGCTGAGCCAAGCAGGGAGGCAGCGAGCAGAGGGGAGCTCTCAGTGTCTGGGGGGGCACACGTGCTGTGGTGTCTCTGCTGCTGAGACCTGTGTTTTCTCTGCCCTGCAGCTACGCCGAGCTGCCCAAGGCGGTGAAGAACTCCATCTCCCACCGATACAGAGCGCTGAGTGAGCTCTCTGCCTTCTTTCTTCAGAGCAACTCGACAGAGCCCCACTCTGGTCCCAGCTAGTGCTGAGGGCACCCCGTGTGCAGCCACAGAAGGGCTGGGGCTGGGAGGGCCCTCTGGACACCATCCATCCATCCATCCAACGCCCCCTGCCCACGCAAGTGTTGTCCCTGTCACACCCGGCCCCGGCAGAGCTTTGTTCTCTGCGGGCTGCCATTAAAGCCGCTCCTTGGGAACCCACTGGTGCTTTTTCCCCGCCCTGTCTTTGGCTCTCCAAGCTGCGCGTTTGTGCCTCGGGGGCGGCGCCGGCGCTGGCGGCCCCTGCCGCCCTTCCTGGCGGGACACCTGGAGCGGGGTGCCGCCTCCCGACGCTGCCCGTAGGGCCCTGGGAACCGGGACAGGGATGGGACTAGGGATGGGGACTAGGACCGGGGCAGGGGCCGCGCGCTCCCGCTGGCCAATGGGAAGCGGCCGGCGGAGAGGCAGCCAATCGGCGGCGGGTCCGCAGCAGCACGCGCGCCGCGCACCCGGAAGCGGTCAGCGCGGGGCCACGTGGGGCTGCGGCGGGAGTGGGACCGGGATCGGGATTGGGATTGGGGCCGGGCCGGCCCGCCCGGCCGGCCATGGAGCTGCTGCCCCGCAGCCCCGCGGAGTTCGGCTCCGCGCGGTACTGGGACCGCTTCTTCCGGCAGCGCGGGCAGCGCCCCTTCGAGTGGTACGGCGCCTTCCCGGAGCTCTGCCCCGTCCTGCACAAGTACGTGCGGCCCCGCGACAAGGTGAGCCCCGTGGGTACCCAGCGCCCTGTGCCCGGGCCCAGCGTCCGCGGGGCTCCTCCTGGAGTTGTTTGGCCTGCAGAAGAGGACGCTCAGGGGTCACCCTATCACGCCACAACTGCCCGAAAGGAGGTTGTAGCCAGGGGCGGGTCGTCCTCTTCCCCCGGGCAACCAGCGACGGCACCAGAGGACACAGTCTTAAACTGTGCCAGGGCACGTTTAGGTTGCACATTAGAAAGAATTTCTACACACAAACAGTGCCTAGACAACGGGATGAGCTGCCCAGGGAGGTGGTGGAGTCACCGTCCCTGTTAGGTGTTAGGGGAGAGACTGGACATGGTACTTAAGTGCCAGGGTCTAGCTGATGTCGTGGTGTTGGGTCACAGGCTGGACTCGATGATCTCAGAGGTCTTTTCCAACTTTAATGACTCTGTGTGATTCTGTGTGTGAGTTCTGCACTGCTGTGTTCCCCCACAAACTCCTGCTGTGTGTTGACACAGATGATGTGAAGCCCCCAGTGTGACATAGCAAGAGGCCACAAGAGACCCCTGGCCCTAGTCTGGGGAGCTCTAGGGGTTCAAACACCCAGATCATTCCCAAAGGAAATACAGCAGATCCATTGCTTCTATGCCCATGTGACTTTTCTCTGTGGAAGTATTGTCTTAGGGCCTGGAGTGTGGGTTTGCAGGTGCTGTGGGTGTGGGTTTCACAGAGGGCTCATAACTACAGCTGGTATTTGTTCATGAGGTGCTTTGGGGTGCATTTCCAGGGGGTTCTCACCATCCCACTGCTCTTGTGCTGCACCCCAGGTTCTCGTGGTGGGCTGTGGGAACTCGGAGCTGAGTGAGCAGATGTACGACGTGGGAATGTGTGAGGACATCGTGAACATCGATATCAGCGACGCCGTGATCCGCCAGATGCAGGAGCGGAGCGGCAGCAAGAGGCCCAAGATGAGCTACCTGCTCATGGACATGCTTCAGATGGACTTCCCTGATGCCCACTTCCAGGTGGTCCTGGACAAAGGCACGCTGGATGCCCTCCTCACTGATGAAGAGGAGGCCACTCTGGCCAAGGTGGACCAGATGTTTGCCGAGATCAGCCGGGTGCTGCAGGTGGGAGGGCGCTACCTCTGCGTCTCCTTGGCTCAGGCCCACGTGCTGAAGAAAGCAGTGGAATACTTCTCCCAGGAAGGCTGGGTCGTGCGTGTCCATCAGGTGGCCGGCAGTGGGGACAAGCAGCAGTTTGTCCTACCAGTCTTTGTCTATGTCATGACAAAGTTCAGGAAGATCCCTGGCTCGGCACCACAGATCCTGGAGATCTGCCCCGAGGAGCAGGACAAGCCGATGCGGGTGGAGAGTGCGGAGCGGCTGGTGGCAGCTGTGAAGGACAGGCAGCATTATGCCCTGCTCTGCAGCCAGCTGGGCAAGACCCCCTGCAGGGAACAGGTGTCTCTTGATCTGTGTGACAAGGAGAGTGGGAAGCCTCGCTACACGCTGAATGTGGTTGACAGCCCCTCGGTGAAACCCTCCCGGGACAATCGCTTTGCCATCTTCATCAGTGAGTACAGCCTGTCCTGCCTGCAACAAGAGGGTGCTCTGGCCAGGAGCTGCAAAATGGCCAGTGGTCCTGGTCCGGTTGAAATTGGGGCTGGAGGGGGAAATAACCTACCTGTGCAGGTTATTGATATTTTAGGGTTTGTGGTGGGACATGGGTTTGCCTGGTGGTGCAAGCAGAGATCTGGCACAAAGCTTGCTGGCTGCATCTTGCAGCAGAGGGATGCTGCCTGCCCTGCCTCCAGGGGGGTGATTCCTGCCTTAATGCTGGTGACAGCTGCCATGGCATGTTGCTGCATAAAGCCTGAGTGCAGCAATGCAGCTGGGAAGGTGTCACTGGTCTGTGTGGGTGTCCCAATTGCAGGGCTCAGCTGCTGGGGCTGCACTTGGCTTTTGTGTGTACACTTCACAAAGATGTCGTGCTCTGCCAGCAGCACTGTTCCTTCCAGGCACGCCTGCAAAGCTGGGGTTTAACCTGGGGACAGGTCATGAGTCTGTTGGACACCCTCTGCTTATGAGATGTGGCTTTTCTAGCCTCATTCACGAGCCTGCTCAAAACAGGGGAGGTCCTGGCTCTCTTGGTGGTTGCAGTGCATGGCTCTATTCGCGCATTGGTACCTTCTAGTGATGTCTTTGCCATTCCCTGTGGCTCCTCCTTGGTGGCCGGGGTGGTTCCCCAGGCTGATGGCAGCCCCTTCTGCAGTTCCACAGGGCAGAGAAACCGAGTGGCTCTTTGGCACGGAGGAGGGGCGGAGGCAGCTGGCCAGCAGTGCAGGCTTTGGGCGCCTGGTCACTGTGGCCCTGCACAGGGAGCAGCACTACGAGGGCATGGCTGGCATCCAGGCGGAGCTCTCGGGGAAGGTGATGGAGCTGGCCCCGCCGGGCCTCCCTGCCCGGCAGCAGGTGAGCCCCCACTGCCCGGCCCTCCACACTGGCTTCCCAATACTGGGGCCAGGCTGGCTCTCTGCAGCGTATGAGTTGGCTGCCTTGTTGGGCAAGAGACTAGCCTCAGGTGCAGCTCCTCTCTGTTTTCCTTCCAGCTTTTGCTTGGAGGTGGGATTTTTAGGTGCTTGTGTTGCAGGATTCAGTGTGAAATCCTTCCCCTCAAAAACCCAGCATCCCAAGAAAACCAGGCATCCCAAAACCCTGGGGGCATGCAGCCTCTTCTTAATCCTGGCTTTAACTTCTCCTGTTTCTTCTGTCTCCTCCTTCCTGCCCCAAGTCCCCAGACCTGAGCTCTTGCAAGAAATCCTGAGGTGTTTGCTCCCTGTACCCAAACACAAGTATTAGAGTGAAGCCAGTGCAGGCCTCCAACTCTCCTGGGGCTCCCACTGGTCCTGCACTTTGTCTGCGTTATCTTGGCTCTGTGGCCATAGCCAGGACAGTGGGAATGCCAGGCTCTGTTCCTCTAGTCTTCCCTTCCTCACACCAGTCCCTGTGCCCCCTGCAGGTGCCCTTCCTGTCAGTGGGAGGGGACATCGGGGTGAGGACGGTGCAGCACCGTGACACCAGCCCCCTGAGCGGGGACTACGTGGTGGAGGACGTGAAGGGAGAGGGCACCTCCTATTTCCGCCGCCTCATCTTCCTCCGCAACAGGAACGTGGTGCAGTCGGAGGCTCGGCTCGTGGCCCCCACACCTCTGCCAGGTACGTGGGGCAGCCAGGAAGGAGCAGGGGCCAAGGCTGAGTTTTTGGGGTGGCAGAGAATGGGATTGAGGGAGAAAGTAAAAGTCTCACTGGGACCTGCCTGCCTTGTCCCAGTGCAGCACTGGGAGTGTTTTTGCACTGTGAGTGGGGCAGGGCTGGGGGTGGCTGGTCCCCAGAGTGCACCCCTGTCTCCCATCTTGCCTTACCAGCTGATGTCTTTTATCACTCAGGCCAGAAGAAACGGAGGAAGGACAAGAAAAAACCCAGCCCTGCTGAGCCACCTGCAGCCATTGACAAGAGCTACCTGTGCTGTGAGCACCACAAGGCCATGGTCGCAGGGCTCTGCCTGCTGGGGGGCCCCGACCCCCTCCCAGGTGACGAGGCTGACAGTGGGAGGCTGTGCTGGGGGAGGGTGTGCCTGTGTCCCCATGCCCCAGCTTCTTGGGGAAAGGCTTTTCTGGCCCAGGAGCCCCATGAACCCCTCCCAAAGTGGTTTGGGGATGGAGGGTGGCATGAGCAGTGGGAGCATGGCATCCTGGTGGCTCACTGGGTGTTCTCTGTTGGCAGGAGCCTCGCTGGCAGTGCTGGTGGTGGGGCTCGGCGGGGGCAGCCTGCCCCTCTTCATCCATGACTACTTCTCACAGGCCCACGTGGCCGTGGTGGAGATCGACCCCTCCATGCTGGAGGTGGCCATGCGCTGGTTCGGCTTCTCCCAGGGAGACAGGATGCAAGTGCACGTCTCCGATGGCCTGGACTATGTGGCCAAGCTGGCGGCTGAAGGTACCTCCTGGGGGAGCATTCTGGGTACCCCAGCAAGTCCAGTGGTGACATGCTGGGGACTGGAGCCATGGGCTGTTTTCACCCCCTGCTTCCCCTCCCTTCTCATCTCCTGCCATGTGTCAGTCTCCAGCCTCACCAGGTCTCTGCAGCTCAAAGCCTGTCCTTGCCAATTGTGCAGGGGAGCTTAGATTTGCTGCCTCCCGCAGCACCAAGGGCTGCTGGGTTTCATTTGGAAAGAGAAACCCCAGGAGAGAGAAGAGACCCATAACATGGCTGAGGGGATGTCTTGACCATTCCATTTGTTTTCTCCCCATGTGCAGTTCACCTCTGTCCCATGGGGTAACAACTCTCTGTGCTTCCTCCTGCAGCCCCAGCCCAGTATGATGCCATCATGTTCGATGTGGACAGCAAAGACCTCACTGTGGGGATGAGCTGCCCACCCCCAGCCTTTGTGGAAAAGCCCTTTCTGCAGAAAGTTAAAACCATCCTCAAGCCAGAAGGTAGGGGGAAGATCTGGCTGTGTCCCCGTAGCCAGTCTGGCCAGTTCTGTGTGGAGTTGGGCCTGTGCCACCATTTCTCATCCTGGAGAACAGTGGCCACAGGCAGGATTGCCATGTGGCATCTGCTTCTCCTGGTGGGTCCTGGATCCGAGTGTTTCAGTGGGTGTTGTGCCAGCAGGGTGGAGCAGGTGACCTTCAGCACTGCTGGGTCAGGCAGCCTGAGACATCCTGAGGGGGCCAGGAAGGGTTGCTGGAAGCAGAGGGTGTAGGTGGTACCGGAGAACAGATCATGGCCACCCACGACCCGTGTGGCAACAGGGACATGGAGCTGGGCCAAGGGCACCGAGGGGTGCTGGTACTCCTTGTGCTGCCATGAGGGAGGCATTCACACCAGCGTGGCACCAATTCAGCTGTTCCTGCAGGGAGCAGAGCAGTGCACACAGGCTGAACTCCCACCCCTCTCCCCCTGCTGCAGGAGTCTTCGTGCTCAACCTGGTGTGCCGTGATGCCCGGCTGAAGGAGTCTGTCCTGGCCACCCTCAGGGATGTCTTCCCACTGCTCTACACACGCCGCATTGAAGGGGAGGTCAATGAGATCCTGTTCTGCCAGCCCAGCCCTGCGGGCCGGCGGGACCCCACAGAGCTGGGGGCGCGTGCCCGGGCACTGGAGGGGGCCCTGAGGGAGCCAGGGCGCCCCTGGGACAGCTCATACGTGCTGGCAGACATGCTGCAGGCTGTCGAGATCCTCTGAGAGGGGCTCTGCGAGGCAGGCTGAGATGCTGCTCAAAAACGTGCTCCTCGTGTGAGTGCCTTGGCCCCACAGCAGAGGGGTGCCCATGGCTGGGACTGCCACCCTTGGGGGGCCTGTGCTGACCTGGGTCTGCCTGAGGCATAGGAAGGTGCTTCCTGCAGCCTGGCTCCCCAGGAAGAGGTCCAGGACTGTGGAGCCTGTGCAGCCCAAGGGGCAGCGTTGAGCTGGTGAGGGGAGGAAGGTGCTGTGGGACTGACAGGATTGTGGGTTTGGGTCTGTTCCCATTGCTTTACCACTGTGGGAAAAACATCCCCCTGACCATGTCTTTCCCCTCCAGCACAGCTCCTTCCCTTTGATGCTGCCTCTCCCTGCATCTCCAGCATCCCTCGTGTCTCTGCAGAGCCCCAGCCCTGTCCCAGACCTAGTTGTGAATTTGTGTGGGTGGGCTGTGAGAATAAAGTGCTCAGGGGTGCTCTGAGGCCTGCAGTGCTTTGCTAGGGCTTATTTCTGAAGCACCCATACCCCTGGAAAAGATACAGTCACCTTTGCACCTCAAGGACATGTCCAGGGGGCAGGCAGCTGCCCCTGAACACCACTGCCCCCTCACCACTCCCCCTCCCCAAAATGGACTCCACTATGTTTTCACTTGTGCATCTCTCCAGTTATCACCACTGAACTGAGACCTGTAACTGCCTGGGCCCCAAACCCTTCTCCCCCCTGGATCAGCAGGGACGCAGCCCTGAGCCCGGGCCTCTGGCCACACCAACCCGCTCACCCAGCTGGTGCAGGTCAGCCTTTCTGCAGGATGAAAAGACATCAGGAAAATACCCATTGGGGTGTTCCCACAGCACCCCATTCCTGCCCAGGTGGCTCATTTTGTCTCTCCTGAGGATTTCAGAGCCTGGTCCCTCCTGAGAAGTTTAGCTGAAGACCTGACCTGTGTGTCCTGGCTGGTCACAGAGCAGGTAAGCTGCTGCTGCTCGTACATTCATCAGAAGCCTTTTCTGGGGGGCTTGTCTTTCTCCCCTGCAACAGCTGGTACCAAAAAGAGTCTAAGACCTGGTACCATGGACCAGCTTGCAGACAGCAAGGTAGCAACATGCTCAGGCACTACGATGCTCTGCCACTGATCCTGCACCTTCATTCCATGCTCCCCTCTGCTGCTGGCAGCCTGAGCAAGGACATCTTTCTGGCAGCTGGTTCCCAAAGCAAACCCTGCACAGCCCAGGGAGGTAACAGCACACCGGAAGTAGGTCTGGGAGGGATCTCAGCCCTCGGCATGGAGGCAATAGCAGCACTGCCTTGGAATAGCTGCAGGAGCCACCTCCCAGCTTTGCAGCCCACACACCCTGTCCCACAGGCATGAGGAGTGATGATGTGCTCCTCATCAGCCTCTCCTTCCAGCTCTCCTCCATCTGGGACATCCTCCTTCACCTAGCAAAGCAGGAGGGTGTAGGAGCCTCAGAGTTTGCAGTTCCCCAGCTCTATGGGGCTGTGGAAAGGACACCTCTAGGGCTCACACCTCCTGAACTGGTGGGGACTGTGGCCACTGTGCCAGTGCAGGTTGTTAGTGCCCAGGAGGTGCTATGGCAGCTGTGCCAACAGCAAGCATGTCCCTCTGATCAGCAACTGTGCCTGCATTTTCATTTGCCAGCAGGTCCTACTTTGGGAACTGCTCTGTTCAGATCCCTTCTCCCATGCTCCCTGCCTTATTTCCCTTCACACAGAGGGACAAATCGCTGCCCTACTTTCTCCCTGGGCTGGCTGCTTCTACGCAGAGGGAGCAGATGCTTTTTTTAATAAGTGCTTTTGATGGTTCCCAGGCACGGGATAAGAGGCCTGCTCCCTGCCTCAGATAAGGGCTGCCAGTATGGGTAGGTGCCCTCTGTTCACTGCTCAACACCCAGTCACTCCCCTAGTGTGTTCTCCTCCTCCTGTGGTGTGTTTGGGGCAGCACGTGGTCAATGGGAGAGACAAGGCTGGAGCTGGAGCTGGGTGGAAGTCTGCCTGCCCCCATGCAGTTAGTTTCTGAAGCTGCTCTGTGATGAGCACTTTTTTGAAAGATATCTATTATCCACCCAGCTTAGCGATGGTAAATTTCTCAACTGGATCAGCAGTGCTGCATTTACTCTATTTTTAACTTGGTTTGCTATTCTAAACATCATTCCAACAACACAGGTTTGTGCATGTGCCCTTTATTTTACCAAAACCACCTCCTTTCTTCCCCAGGAGCTCATACAAAGGGTGCCTTCATCCCTCCCTTGTCCAGTCCTGCCTTTCTGTTGTGCTTCCCAAATGCTGCATAACGCCACATCCTGGTGGAAAAACAAAAGCCATCTATTAGAAACAATGTAAGGATGCAATCTCAGTTCATCGCAGCTGTTCTTGCAGCTACTGACAGCCTGACAAGTTTGGTCTGGAAATAAATTTAATTGGAAAATGGGCAAAATTCATGAGTGCTGCAAATACCCCAAATCATCCCCTGCAGGTAAAATGCTCTGAGGCTGGAAAACTGACACATAGTAAATATTTCTCTTCGGGCAGCCAAAACATGTGGGTAATGTATATGTTTGGCAACTGTGTGTTCTGTTGAGTGTTTTGGCAATATTCTCATGTTTACATCCCTTACTCCTCACTTCCTTCCTCTGCAGCGTAGGCACGCTGTAAGTGGCGGGATAGAAACAAGCTCTGCTGTCACTTAGCAACCTCCACTGCTGCTGGGATGTTGACTTTTTCCTTTCTGTATTTTCCAGCTTAAAAGAGAGTGGTGTATCACTCATGGCATGGCTCAGGTGTGAGGCTGTAGCCATCTGGGGATGATTTGGTCTGGTCCAGTCCCAATCCTCAGAGCATCTCATCTGTGTCCTGCTGCCCCTCCAGTGAACAGGACACTGGGAGCTGGTGAGTTAGCCCTGGGATTCCTGATCCTGGGTGGAGGGATGCAGCCATCCATGCCCAGCCGTGGAGGCTCTGTGGCCCCAGGGTGACTGTGGGCAGGACAGTGACACTGTGAGACAGGCAGTGGAGGGGTGTCACATACACACCCTGGGTGGTATAACCTCCTCAGTTGTCTCAGCACAGGCACCTGCTCTGCAGAAGGAGTGGAAGTGGCTGGGCTCTGGGGAAGAGGGTAGAGGTGCATAGGGGACATACTATCACCAGCTAAATGTACATCAAGCAGCTGGGAGAGATTCTGCAATAATAAAAGCTGAAGGGGTTGAGTGCCGAGGCTGATTCCCTTCAGCTGGGAAGAACTTGGCTCCACTGCCTGGTGATAGTGATGCTACTGCCCAGGCATGGCAGGGCCACAGCATAGCCAGGGCTGCAACAGCCACCTCCTGGAGGGCAGAAGCACATGGGAAGTGTTTTGGACATGAAATCTTCCCTTGGGGAAGCACTTGGCTTGCCTGGCTTTGTGACCAGGGAAGCAGATGTGCTGCCAGGCTGCAGGAAGGGAGTACAGCTCTTTCCTGGGGTGCTCAGGGCTGCAGGGAAACCTCTGCAGGCTGCAATGCAGCAGGGTGCTCTTATTCTACCCTGCAACTGAATGCACCCGACTAAAGAATGCAGCTGGAGGTCACAGGGCAGGAAAGAGGAGAGATGGGCCAGGGACTGGGTTGTCACTGTCCTGCAATGAGTGAGTCAGCAGTGCCCCAGGCTGTGGGGGGAAGGCAGAAAGCACATCCTCTTTACAGGGAGAAATGCTGCAGCCACTGCTTCTAATCACAGCTCTGCGGCCACTCTGGCTTTCTTTCACTGGCTTGAATTTCATCTCTTGCAGCTTCAAGGTCTGAGCTCTGCTCCTGGCAGATACACGGGCTCAGTGCTGACTGGCACCTTCCTGCAGCTCCACTGCAGAGCCAGGTGCCTCTGAGAACCTGCTCCTTGCCCACACCTCCTCCTGCTCTGTGCCACCAGCTGCCTGAAAAGCTCTGCAAGGCTCTGGGTTTGTATCTGAAGCAAGGAGGAGGTGAGGAAGGTCCCTGGAGAGAAGGGCAAGTGTGAAAAAGCCCGCCTCTTATTTTTCCCTGGGGAGAGGATGCAGCCTCCTCTGTGCTCTGCTCCTGGCAGGGTCCTGCCTGCTCTCCTGTCAGGAGAGCCTGCCTGGCTCTTCACTGCAGGCATCTGCAAGTCTCTGCTCTGATAGTTTATATATAACCCATTTCTCATGAAGGGAATTGCACTGGTGTGTGTTTATAAAGCAGCCTGGGGACCTGATCCAAATGTCCTCAGTTTTTACGTCACACTGCCTGGTTAGGGCAAAGTTTCTGTGGATAAGTTTGCGGGCTCAAATGATTCAGCTGCACCCTGAAGCCAGGCTATTTTTGCCATATATTTTTCTGAAAGTCATGGCAGGACAAACTTGCTGTCTGTGGGCTTGATCTGAAATGCACTGGTGGCTTCAACAGGGCTGGGAGCCCCAGCAGGCTGTGCTGGAGCTGGTGACATCTGACATCAGACCCTGCTGATGGAGTTGGCACATCACCCTGGGGAGCAGGTGATCAGAAAAGGTTTTCCCTCCTTGCTAAGCCTGACACGTAGCAAAAGGAAATGATAAATACTGTGGGGCACAACTGAGCACAGGGTAAAAACAGATTAGATTCAACTGGTTAACCAGTGAGCAGCTCTGTCATCCTGTGGATCACACCTGGTGCTCCTCCAGGTAAATATTTTGTGTGTGGTCCCCTAACACTGCTTTTGGTCTTCTATTTCATGGTTATTCTTTACAAGAAGCTTTGCAATGATCTCTGATAGTAGTACCCCTGTTTCCTTTAATTTAGCCACTACGAATCTTGGCAAATTCAGAAAGCCAGGCTGGGCTCCCCATGGGGGTTTGGAACGAGGTGCCTGGAGAGGTCAGGAAAAGCAGACACCTGAAGATACACTCAGGTGCCCTTCCTCTCTCCTCCACTGCTCTCTTGGAATTGTTGTAAAAATGACCATCCTCAGGATAACAGGCACATGTATAATGAAAATATTTGTGCTTTTTCCAGAAGATGGGAAATCTATACTTGGCTGCTTGTGGCATTTTTTCCAGGGGGAGACTGGATTTTTGAAAGTGAGTGTGGTGACTTGGCAGCTTTAACTCTGCTTCACCAGACAAAAAAGTTCAGTTTGGAAACTTGCCAGACTTGGGGGAATAACTCAAACTTTTCCTCACTTTAGGTGTTTTCTTAATTTATTTTAATCATAGAAACAAACAAATGTGTAATCTTAAGACCGGAAGGAAAAGGACAATTCCATAGGTTATCAATTTGAAGGTGTGCATAGTGTTGATCCCCAGGCATTGTGCCTTTTTCAATCTTCATTTGTCTCCTGTGGAGATGCAATCCTATTGCCAGGCTGCTCTTCTGCAGATCTTAATTATTTCATGGGGGCAGCACAAAGTGCTCTGATGCTCAGATGAGGCGGATTTGGCCAGAATGTGATCCTGTTCTTCCCGACTTCCAGCCTCTGTAGAAACCCACGAACTGGAGGAAGGCCAGGCAGCTACTCTAGTGCCTCCTGGCATAGCCTGCTTTCTCAGGAGTAGGGGAAGAAATAATCATGCTGCTAATTGGCATAATTATGTCAATAACTCCCAGGCCCCATCTCGATAGAAACGGTGGCAAGGCTTTTCCCAGAGGCCGCGATCTAACTGCAGTGGCAAAGCCCCTACAAGAGAAGGCATTTCTGCATAATGCCGATTAAAAAATGTTCATTTCTTTCCAGAGTTGTAAGTCGGTCTGCTGTGGGGAGTAATTTTTTACACTTATTGAGAGCTCTGGCCAAGAAGTTTTGATAATCCTCCAGATCGTCAGTCTCCATCAGCCTGCGGGGATGTTCACAGTTCCCTTTTGTTTTGCTTTTCATGCTGAGCGAGGCCGGTGTCTGGTTTAATACAGAGGATAACTTTTATCACTGCAGGACTCCAAAGCCTGTGTTTTGGATGTTTTCACGTTGTGACTGCTGCCAGTAATCACAGATAAACCTCATCTCTGTTGTTTGCCTGAGCTTTTAGCTCAGCCTCAGTATGCATTTTTAATTGAACCCACTGCACCGACGTGGCTTGGACCTTGTTGTTGCTTCCCAGGCTGTTCCTGAGCCATCCACCTGCTGCCAGCCCTGCCAGCCCTGGCTCCTTGGGCCTGCCCTGCCCTGGCTCTGGTGAATGTGTCTGACCTGGCAGCACTCCCACCCATGACTGAGGGTCTGTGAGGTTTGCCAGGGACACTCGTGTGCCACGGGGATGGATCGTGGTTCCCACTGCTCCTGTTCCCACTGCAGACAGGAGCTGAGAGGAATTCAGCCACTGGGACTGCTCCAAAATTCCCTGCTCTGCAGATTGGAAGGTGCTGAAGCCAGTTGTCTGCCAGGTTCATGCTGGTGAGTGGGACACTGCTCTCCCATGTGCTCCCGGTTTGGCCCTGTTCCCAGTTCGGTGACAAAAGTCATAGAGGAAGAGGGCATGGAAACCTACCCTGGATGTTGGAGGGTGGCACAGCCCTTTGTTCAGGGGCTGCCAGGGGATGCCACAGCCCTTTCCAGCAGCAGGATGGGGTGGCCAGCTGGGATCAGGGCTCCTGGGGGAGAGGGGCAGTGTGGTGGTCTCATGGTCAGTGTGCTGACCTGGGCAAACAGTGTCCTTCGTGCCTGAGGGTCCAATCACCAAGGCTGGCTTGTCCTTGGACAGGGATAGCATCACAGAAGGGGTCAGGTTGGGAGGGACCACAGTGGGCATCTGGTCCAACCTCCCTACATTAGAAGGGTCATCCTAGAGTACATTGCACAGGACTGTGTCCACATGGTTCTGGAATATCTGCAGTGAGGGAGACTCCCCACCCTCTTTGGGCAATCTGTTCCAGTGCATGGTCACTGCACAATAAAGAAGTTCTTCATCATATTCAGGTGGAACTTCCTGTGCATCAGTTTCTGCCCATTGCCTCTTGTCCTAGTGGTTGGCACCACCTGGCTCCATCTCCTTGCCCCCCTCGCCTTTAGATATTTATTAATGTCTAAAGCTGGTTGTACTTAAAGTGCTGGTATCTAAAGCTGGGATGAGCCCACACAGCCATGTGGGTGGGCAGTGGGGGCTCCAGGGTAGCAGGAGGATCCCATGGATGCTCCCTGTGAGTGGCTGCCCTGGGCCAGTGACTGGTGGAAGGCTCTGCTGAAAAAAAGAGCAGAGAGGATCCCACCACCATCATGGGCTCCCATGGCTTAGCCCTGCCCGGTGGTTTTGCAAAATATGGAACATGTGAAAATTCTCTGAAGAAAAGATGTTCTTTGATATTTAATATTTGTATACTTTCAAGCCTAATCAACAAGAAAGGAGATTTAATGTGTGAAACAAATAGCAAGCTCTAAGTGATGTCCTGATGTTAGAAAGAGAAATTACTTGTCAGTAGAATTGCTTTGTTGAGGTTTGGAGTCTGACAGGTTTCAATGATCTCAGACCTAGGGAGCTACCAAAGCTTGGGAAGAAGGATGTACCACTGAAAGTGGACACAAAGAATTCAGAATTTATGGGTTAGAAGGATATTTGGCAGAACCACCAAGGAAGAAACTAAGACAGCTCAGCAACCGTGCTGAAATCAGCTCCGACTGGCTAACAGGTAATTCTGGCCGGGGCAGATCACAGACCACCAGTCCAAAAAACCCACGGAGGACTCCAAAGACGAGAAAGATGGAGCACTAATCAGACTAATCAGCATGAGAAGTGAGAGAACCATTAACCCGCAGGGGACAGAATACTAACTAATAAGAGAATCAGGCAACTTAGAGCCAGCGAGCAGCGATGCCTCGGTTTGCTACAGCGTGGGAACTTTGGGGGCTCAGCCGCGATGGCTCCGTGGATTTGCCACCCAGCCCCTCCTTTCTGCACAGGGCTGTGAACAAACCGAACCCCTCGACCCTGCGTGTGCGGCGAGGGGAAGAACCGATTTTGGGTTCGATTTTAGGGATGATTTTGGGACTGCACCGGGAGGGGGCGTGGCCTCCCCGCGTTGGCCCCGCCCCCGGGGCTGTGGGAGGGGCGCATGCGCAGTGCGCCGCCCGCTACCTGTCAGCGGCGGGCGGGCGGGAGGGAAGNTCGTGGCTTCCACACCCCCCCACCATCCACCCACCCCTCCTCGGGGTTACTCGATGCCCTCCTCGGGGGTGGCGAGGCGGGCCCTGGCCCGGCGGTGCCCGCGGTGCGATGTGCGCGGCTCCGGGGCGAGCGCCTTCGTGTGCCCGCTGTATGTGTGTGTGTCTGTCTGTCTGTCCGTGTGGGGGGCACACACGGCGTTTGAAGCCCCAGACCCTAATTTCGGAGGGGCGATGGCGCCGGGGGAGGCTCAGCCCGCCTATCCCACCGCTCACAATTCGCACGGAGCGATCGTGCTCGGGAAGGAGCTCCAGGATCGTCAGGTCCGTCATTAGCGTCGTTCCTGAGCAAATTGGCGAGGGGAGGAGAGGGAGGGAGCCCGGCGATTGAGGCAGCGGGTGCTGGCGGAGATGGGCCGAGGTAAACACGGGCTTCACGTGCTGTTTGATAAAAGTTCCTGCAGGGTTTGCCGCAAATAGCCGCGGGCTCCCGGTGGGAATGGTGCTCCCGGAGTCCAGCCTGCCTGGATTATGGGGTCAGAATGCTGCTGTGTGTCGGTGATTGAGGAGCTTTCAGGTGTGGGGGTCTTCACTGAGGGTAATGTTAAACGCTGTGTCGCTCCACAACCTGGCCATGTGTCAGGCTGCGGTAGCTCTTGATGTACAGTATGAAAATACTATGCGGTTGTTCTTCATCTCTGCTTCAGAATTTACGGTGTTAAATGCCAGTTCTTCCTCTTCGTTATTCTTGAAGACTGTAGCTAAAATACTGGTGTTGACAATACTGCCAATCTCTCGAGTTTGGAAAGCATAAATGAGATCCTTGGAAAGCACAGTTGGCCATCAAATTATTGCTGTTTTGTTTAAACAAGTCCTTACAGAGTAGTTTGGTAACCTTTTGGCTTTTTGATCTGCATGTCCACGAAGCTGTGCAAAGCACGTGGAGGAGGAAAAGGATCTTCATCTTTCTTGTCAGGATCTTTTGGTCCCTGTGGAAAAGCCTTGCCCGGGGTGGCGCACACCTGGGATAGGGGCTGAGTGTAATGGGCTGTGGACTGATGTCAGTCTGCATCCAGCTGTGCTCATCACTGCTCCCAGATGCTTGTTATTGCTGCGCTGCCAGAGGGATGTGCTCCATGTGATCCGCAGGTGGAGCTGTTCCTTTGAGCGCAGCGCACCCCCGCCCAGCCGGCTGGATGTGCCTGGCTGGAGCAGAAGGTGCAAATGAGCAGTTTGTGCTGAGCTGGCCCGTTTGGGCAAGACGGTGGAACCAGCTGCCTCAGTGAGGCATGGGCATTTCAGGGAAGAACTGTGAAGGAAGGCTGAGTACAGTGACTTTTTTTGCTCACGTAGTTATTCCCTGGGTAGCCTGCAGACACTGCAAGAGAGTCTCTTCAGAGAAGAGCTTAGAGGCTGCTGTGAAACACCCGTGTCTCTGTCACATGGGATCTGGAATTTGGATTCTTTCAACCCGGTTTCAGAGTTCCACCCGCTTGTAACTTCTTGAGATTGAGCGTGAGCTGATCTGTAGCACCTCCCTATGTGCAACCTCGGAGCATGTAGCAAAAGTGACATTAGAATGCATTGTTTCAAACCTATTCCATGAGACTTAAGCAGCTATGTTTTACTTGTGCCTTTCCTCCAGACTGAGTGAGTAAGTGTGGTCAGCAGATGTGCACTTGCTAATCAGTGAGAACTCGGTTGTGAACCCTCAGAACCAGATTAATAAATATCCACGAGATTGGAAGAGGATTTTCCTTGTCAGATCATCAGGCAAATGGTTTGTGTCTCTTTTTAGTAAGCCATAGGATATTCCTGATTTTATGGGATAATGCAGCTGCTTTCTGGAGACAAGTTTGTTTCATCCACATTTGTCTTAATATGGCTTATAAAGGTAGCAAGTCTGGTTATAGAGATATGCTGCACTCATCTCTCTCTGTCACTGCTATATTGCATGCCCTGTGATTGCCCACACAGTGAACTTCAACAGTGACACAGCTTTGAAATAGATGTGAAAATAAAAGTCTTTGCGCTGCTTTCAGGTTTTAGCATTAATTCTCATGGGTTTTGTTTGTTTTTTGGGGGGATTGGTTTCTTTGTGGTTGTATTTGGTTTTTTTCTTCCTACATGATTCTTTACCATTGGTAGATTTTGAACTCAGCCTTCACAAAGTCTTACCACAAACATGCTGCTGATTGATAACCTTAGTATTTGTTAGTGGAGCTTTAGTGAGGCTGGTAAAATAGTTTGTAATTCTAGGATCAGATGTGATTCCTTGATGCATGTAGCCACTAGACTGTTGTGCCTGTTTCAGTCTTCTGTAAGGACTTTGGTTCTGCAAAGGTTACTTTTTTCCACTTGGACAGTGGAAACCTATTTTCTAGCTTGCAAAGAATATCAGAGTTGCTTTACAGAGCCCAGGAAGCATGGGAAATACTGCATTTCCCACCATCTAGTTTATGCAGTGCCACAATTTTTCAGAGGGGTTTTGAGGAATCTGGCCCTGGCACAGTTCTGTGGGTTGGCAGATGGTCTCAAAGTGGGATCCAGGTCCTGTTCTTTCTCAAACTGCTGAGTGACATGCATCCATCGCTGTCCCCAGGGTGGCACCAGGGCTTGTTTAGGGGCACGCAGCATCCTTAGTGGCTAACAACAGTCAGGGAATATTTTGGACTTAGTTCACCTGTGTGATCTGCATCAGTGGTGGTGTGTAATGAGGATGAATTCTGTATGTTTTCCTGCTTCAGGAATTGTGTGACACCCAGAGCTACTTTTGTCATCGTAGGCTGATTTTTGAACAAAGCTGGAATAGGGCAGTGTCAAATCTCCCAGTGTGTCCATTTTTGTTGCTATTTGGATTAGCATCCTCTAAGAGATTTGGAGAGTTCCCCCTTTACTTATTGCTCCTCTGTGTAAGGAGACTGTCTTTTGGTAGTCAAGGGCTATGTTTGAATATTTTCCTCTCAGGATTCTGGTTATATTTAGGTGGAAATGGAGATTCTAGAGAGCACCTGAGGACAACAGTCATTTCCATTTATGGTTTAGACCTTCATGTGTTCATAACTGGAGCTCACGGCACTTGTTTGAGGAAATGGAATTGTTGGAAGAGCAAGTGTTCTTCCTACCTGCTTCTCTTTGTAACATAAGTAAATGTGCCTGTAAAATGCTGACCCACTGTTTGAAGCAAAGGATCCAGTGAAATCTTCTGGTAGAAGTTGGTGGGAGAGAGATTCAAAAGTGCAAAGGGGAGTCAAAGGACAAATCCCAACAGATGCCAGTAGGAGACAGGCCCTTGGCCTGCTCTTGCTGTTGTGCTACTGAGCAGTGCAGGGCCATGACCTTATATGTTGTTTGTGCTCTATAAACATCTTGCTTTTGATAATAATAGGGTTACTTAAAACTAATGACAGGAAGCAATCCTTGGAAACTGTATTTGGAGAGAAAGCCCTTTCTATTTCACATATCCAAATGGGTTTTTAAGATAACTGAAGGCACAGACCGCAGGCTACCTTGTCAGGGCCTCCTTCTTCAGAAATCAGAACCTTGTTTTAGTCTTAAAAATAGCGAGAAATTAATAATTAGGTTTCTAACCTGAAAGCTCTTCACTTCCTTTGCTGCTTTATATAATAGAAACTGCATGTGGCCAAATAATTGTTTTGTAAGAGATGTGAACTGATTGTAAGCCTGTCAGTCATAATCAAACAAGCACTCTCGTTTTAATAGCCTGAGGTCTGATTGTGTAATTCAGCTTTACAGCTTCTTGATATGAGACACTTTTGATAATCTTAGGGCCGTTGCATGTCATATAGCTATTTATTATGACATATGTACTGATTATTTCTTTTCCAAATTAGGATTCCACGTGTGCTCAGCTCATTCTTTTTTTGCTTGAGATGGCGGTTGTGAAAAGACTGCGTTGAGTTATTAGGAGGAGAGAAAGGACTTTAAATCTGGCTGTTAAAGCAGAGAATTTCTCCAAACAATGTAGACACATACTTGGATTGGATATGTCTTGGGGGAAATGTAGTTAAAATTGGTGCAAATATTTTATTCTTTTAGCTACTAGACATTGACAGGAAAACTTTTTTACAGAAAATTCTCCTCTTCTGTGAAACAGGCATGAAAGCTGAGCTGTAGGATATACAAACTCAAGTGTGGTGCTGTGTATCCTTTTTTAATCTTAAGGATCTTCTGGAAATGAGAATCAGCCACTCCTTTTCCTGACTCATTAAGCCATTGTACAGCTTTGAGTACAGTATTGAGTGTATTAGCCTAGTTATCAAAATATGCTGCTACAATGAAAGCAAGAATTGTTTCTGGGTGTTTCAATAGTTAGAAACAGTAGCAAATGAGACAGTGGCTCATTTGGGTTTTTTCCTAAGTTTTTACATTTGCAAATTACAGAACAAACCGGCTCTTTAGGTGGGATACAGATGGCCTAGTTTTGTCCTTACATGTAACTCCATTGTGGACCTAAAGTTCATTCTTTTGTCAGGTCTTGAGAGCTGATATACACAAAATAAAGCAAATGAGTAGTTTAAGACAGATATGCAAACAAATATGCTGATTTTGGTTTTTCCTCCACATCTAAAGTGTTTTTTTTTTCCTCTAAAACTACCTTGAGGATCGGTCTCTATTACTTTTGTCATTTAAATTTTGCCAATTGAAGTATTTCTTCTATTTTAAGAAAAGCTATACTCTGTAATGAGGCATGGTGTAGGGAGCTCTGACCTATATTCTGGCATTTAAGTTCAATGTATCAAGCAGTTTACAGAGATGCTAAATCAATAAGTGACACTTAACACTTCTGTAAAGTATACCTGTGAGAATACATGGTCTTACTATAACTTCAGCATACTATGTTTGCTTAGGGCATTGTAGTATTTAGTGAACATAAGTGTAGTACTTGCAGTCTGAGACCCAGACTTCAGAAAAACCTCAAAACCCTGAAAAAAAGAAATGTTCCAAATATCTGAGTCTGGTCTCGAGTGCCTTCTGAGAAATCAGTGCTATGAATTCAGTGACAACTGTTCCTGAGAGTTCAATCCCTCAGGGTACTGAAGGTGACTGTGCTCCTCTGATAGTTTTTCAAGGAGAACAGTCATCTTGTGAGAGGTTTGTGGGGTTTTTTTCTTATGTTGTTCTTTTCCCAGACCATAGGTATCCACTTTATGTGAACTTTCCCAGTTCTTAGTACGGAGGCATTTAGGAAAGTTCAACAGACTGACTCTCTAGGCTCTTGCAAAATGTTCTAAATCCTGATATTCACTGTCTTCAGGAGGGAGCCCATATGTGGAATTTTATAGTGTTGAAATCAACAAATGGCCAACACCTTTGTTGTCTTGCTGTTTCTTGATGGACATTGCTGCTGTTAATGTTTCAGGCTTGTGTCACTTTGCTTTGCAGATGAAATAGCAAACAAAGCTTTACCATTTAGATAAATAGATTTTAGCAATGTGATTGCTTGGACATTCACCAGTAAACATTGGGAGTGTTGCTGTTATGAATTGCAGCAGAAACATAGAAGTGGGGACACTGTTCTCTGCCACTCAGTTACTGTATGACCTCAGACTGGTTTTTTAACATTCCTTGCATATGTATTCACACATACCTTGAGTCTTCACTTGGTCTTACCTGTATGCAGGTTTTAAATTTTTATTCCTTTATTTTTAAGTTGCTTCTCTCTGCAAAGGAAGAGGTTAACATATAATCTTAAAATCAGAGTGGGTTAACTATGATTGTAGGCTAAACCTTGCTGTTATGCATTTCTCTTCTTTGTGTGGTTGCTGATTTAGATTCCTCTGTGGCACCAAAACTGAGTCTTGGATTCTGCTTTGAACAGCTGAGATGTTGCAGTGTTTCCTCATCCCAAAAAGGGACTCTTGCTGATGTTTGGTTTGTGCCTCTAACAGCTTAGTCATTGAGAGAGATTGTGTTTGTGGTTTGCCATCCATCAGTTTATCACTGAGCAAATTGATGATACTCCTCTAAGTATTTGTGGGTTTCTTAAACAATGTCTGCCTAGATTGAAAGCACAGAGGGGCACAGGCCTTTTTTGCTTTTTCTGTTTGGTTTTGGTTTGGTGTTTTTTGTGTGTGGGGGGTTGTTTGTTTTTTTTGTTTGTTTGTTTATTGTTTGTGGGATTTTTAAACAGTGCATTTCATATTAAGGTCTTCCAACAAATAGAAGCCTGTGAACTCACCTTGTTTGCTGTGCTTGTGTGTAAGGGCTTACTGGGAATCCCTTTAATGCTGTGTGTCTGCAGTGTAAAGCCTGTAGTGTAAATATGCTGAGAACAGGAAACGAGCATTATTTAACTGTGACCTTGCATCTTTTTCTTCAGCAAGTTGCATCGAGATGAACAAGGCAGCATTATTGAACTAGAGAGGAGTAAAATCCCATTTAACTGCATGCTGGGCTTTGATGTGCTGCCAAGCACTGTTGTCTGTGATAGCCTCTGGGATGTAGAGGAGAACTGTAGCAGTAGATAAGAGAGGTTTTCAACCCAAGTGTCTAGTGATAATGTCAGCTTTTATAATTTGTATGTGGAAGTTACACTTTTAATTCAGTACCTAGCATGGTATTCCTGCATCCTAGCTCCTGTGCAAAATCACCAAGATCTCATTCCTCAGATATGCAGGAGATTTGCTGTCATACAGATAGATTTGTCCCCTTATAGATGGTATAATCAAAGCCAGATTAATCTTAGGCACTCAGTGCGTTGTTTCCTATGCACACTGCAGCTGCCTAGCAATGTGCAGGTGTATTCAGTGGTGCTCAGCTCCAGGGGATGCTGTGACGCTGTCTGTGAGTGACTCACCTGCAGGGAACAGACAGGGCTCTGCGTGGCAAGCACGGGAACAACGGGGACACATCCCCAGTCTCTGCTGCGTGACACGGGGGAAATGGGCTCAGAGCCAGGGGGGTTCAGCAGCCAAGCTGGAAGCTGCAGGAGGAATTTCAGCATAATCCATCAGAGGCAGTGTTGTGCCCTTGTGTGCTCACCTGTTCGTTTGTTCAGGTGCTAAACAAATGTTGATGGAAGATCCTCAGTGTTTGCCAGATCTGGGAAATAGGCTGGAAAGCCTCAGGAATCTGGGCTGAGACCTCCAGCATTATGACTTTGTTACTGTTCTGGGAAGTAGCAGCACAAAACACTGTTTTGGTCAGATTTGTAGTATAAATTTTTCTTGTGGTAATAATTCAGTTTCTCTTGAGCAGAGAGATGGGACATCATGGCTGATTTAATGTTTCACTATTGAGCTGAACAGACTTTGCACTCTGATGGGCAATATATTCATCCTCACTTGCTATGGGCTCAAAGCAGGATAAATGGGCAGGTTAAAAGGATAAAATGGCTAGAGATGAGAAGTTGTTTGGGAAACTTGGGTCATTTGATTTGAAAACAACTCCTTTCCCCCCTTCCTGCTGTAGTTGTCTTCCTGTCTATAAATTCATGCTCTTTATACTGCAGTTCTCATTGTGTATCCATCTGGAAGGAGTGCAAAAATTGAATGCAGTTACATTTCAGCTCTGCAAGATGATCTGAAATGTTTTGTATTGTACCGAGAAAGGTAATTGTACAGTTTAACGCCTTGTTTGCTGCAAAAGAGAGAAATGTATTTTCACAATGGTTCTGAAAGAGTGAAGTTTTTTGGACTTACTGGGATGTGTCACAGCTGATTGTATACTCTGCCACTGTTTAAAAAATCTGTATGGATGGATCTGAGTTCAGGACAGCAGGATTTGGGAGGAAAGGCAGCAGCTTATTTTGTTAGGGTTTTTGAGAATGGCACTGAAATTCACAATACCTAAAAGTTCTGTCTTGACAGAGTATCCAGAGGGGAATTATTTGCTAAATCCTATTTATATAGTAGTTAGCTTCATGTAGCTGATATGCCTGCAGTGTTGGGATATGTTGTTTTCTTTCTGATCCTTGCAGCCAGATTTTTGTTTATCTCTGATGTATCTGACTATGTGATGGATGAAAACTTTTTTCTCAAATCTTTTCTAAAGAAACATTGCTAATGGCATTTGGCAGCTGGAAGTGATTTTAAAAACCCCAAACAGCTAAGGTCTGTTTAGAGCACTGACAACAATTTGAAGTGAGAAAAGAATTTTTGTTGTTCATTTCTTGTGTAGAGATGGAGAATCTTGCTGCATTAGTATTCATCCTGAGAATGGATGGGCTTTTATGCACCAACATCCTATGCAAATGAGTCCTTTCCTAAAAGCAAACATATCTGATTAGGGAGAATGCAACTGTCCTGCAAAGTCTGCTTTATTCTTTTTGACACAAAATTTCTGAGAATTGTTGGGGTTTCTTTGTGTTTTGTGCTTCCTTTCTCCCCCTTCCACCCCCGCTTGGAATTGATGGAGAGCACCGTTGGGCAGGAAATAGCAGAAGCTTTTGTCAAATCTTAAAAGAGACAGAGGAAAAAGGGCATTTTCACAAATGGAATTAGGATGATGCAGCAAAGTGCTGGATGCCTGCCAGGGAGGACAGATGCACCGTGCATACAGTGCCTTGCTGAGGAGGCTGCACATTGGCAGCTCCCTGCTCTGTTAGTACAGTGAGCCCACAGCCTGGCATAATCACTGCAAACAGAGCACTGTTCATCTCACCACTCCTGGGGCTGTGCCTGGCAGGTCTGCAGAGCTGGGCACACAAATTCCCACTCCCACTGGCATTACTGAGACTTTCAAACTTTCTATCATGGCAAAGACAATTTTTTAATACTAAGAAGTGCGTTTTCTCTCCTTGAATCGGTGAACAGGCTTGCCTTTTTCTGTGCCTTCTTAGACTTCTGTTCAAATGTCCCATACTTTGAAGAACCTGCTGGCTCCAGTCATGGTTAATGGAAGGCTTTACCATTGGGACTAGAGCAATTTTAGGCCCTGATTTTCTCAGAGCCCTATAAGGTTTAATGGGAGAAATGTAATAATTTCTGACTGACGCTTATTGAGCAGAAATGCTGCTGCTACTTACAGAAAGCATCTTAGAGATCCAAGAGAAGTATAATGACAGTGATTTCTAAGCCTGCTTTCCCTCCAGTCTTCTGCATGAAAGAGGAAATCTCAAGCTTTGCTTTCTTACCTTAGTGATGCCTAAGCACTGTCCTTGAACTTGTTTGTTCAAGGTGCCCAGCTAGTGTGACTGAAATCCCTTGCCATTTTATTTAAAGTTCTTCAAGGGCCTTTCAAAAATACCTTTTTTTCTTATATTTAGAATCAAGGCTCACATGTTGCTGTAGTTAGGACTGCTAGGGTAGATTTTATATTTTTTTAACCATTACCCTCTGGATTTTTGTGTAGTTGGTCTCAACTCCATAAAGGAGTTGAGGAAAGGAGACCCAAAGAGACATTTTAGACTGCTATGCTGTAGTGCTGGGGAAGAGTTTTATTTTCTTGTTTCTTTATTCAACTTGTGTGCTTACCTGGAAGTGTTGGGTAGGATAATTGGGGTGTCCCTGCTTTGCTGTTCAGATCCAGTAGTTCAGCAGAGGTGATGAAGGACATTGATGCGTTAGAAAAAAGTTTCTGAAAAACATCAAGTTTATCTACCCTGCTTGAGAGGAAGAGACAGTTAACAGTCCTGGGATGTCTGGATACTCAGTTTCTGCCCCCTTAAAACATGCCCAGGCTGCATGGACTGCATTGTGTAGTTACTGCTCCTGAGTATTGGACTGTGCTTGATTGAACAGGTTAATTAAAATGATCTTTCAGTTGAAGGAAGATTTACCTTGAAAGAATAGTTGCTGCAAACTGAGACCAAACATGAACTAAGCAGCAGAGTGTCACGATGAGGATGCCAGCCATCTGTGCTGTGTGATTTAAAAAAAAAAAAACACCTCAAAGATGGGTGTAGAGCTTTAGGAGCTAATATATCTGAGATCACTAAAAATCTACAGCCTCCTAATGCATTTAGCTTGCCTAGCAGGCCTAATTTAGATAGGTATCATTGGGCTTGAATAAAGCTAATTAATTATCTCGTACATCCTCATGTAAGGCCCATTATGTTAGGCTGGGGTTTTGCAGCCATTGAACAAAGCTGTGGGAGGCTCTTGATTGGCAGACATTGTGCCAAAACAAAAAACATTTACTCTTCTGTAACTAATGAAAGGAGGTGAGGGATCAAGTGGCGACTGATAATAAGAGTGGGTCTCTGTACTTGGAGCTAATGAGGAGCAGCATATATAGCCAAGTATCAGGGTGATGTAGAAAGGGATGTGCACTACTGTACTGCTGAAGAAAAAAAAAAAGGTACATGGCTGAGAACATCAAAGCACAACAGGGGTTGTGCCTGAAGGCTTTGGAGACTTCCTGAAGATGTATCCTGGTGTTATCTTTGTACTGTCACTTGGAACGCAGAGGAATTGTGCTTCCAAAGCCACGAAGAATAAATACAGTGGTGTCGTGTGTCAGTGATAACAAATCTTCTCAGAGAAAGCACTTACCACTACAGACTTAATTCCTAAGCAGGCTTTTACAAAAAGGCGAAGTACATTTCCTATCCCTTGGACATAACTTGCTTTGTAATTAACAAAAATGAGTGAAGGATCTGCTGTTGGATCCTCTGTGAGCATAGGAACAGGTGAGATAGGATGAGCATGTCTGCAAAGCATGTCTTCAGATGTATATTCTTAGCATTAAGAGTTTTCAGTTATAAATTGACTGGGTTTGGTTTGTGGGTTTTCAAAAATGAACCTGAGGAAAGAAGTTAGAAATTACACATGTATGTTTCTTCCTCAGACTTACACTGGACTATGCTTCTTCCTGGTTTTAGGGTGGTTTAGTACTTTGCTTTGAGGCTAAATATTCTAACTGCAAGAAAAATATGATAAGAATGCAAGAAAAACGAAAGCCTTTTGAGTACTTATGTATGTTTTCCACAGCACTGGGAGACGCTGGGCTGTACAGGCACGTGTAAGTGTTCTGTGAAACTGTGTGGTCTCTTGCACAAGATAATGGCCGTTCAGCTGCCAGGCTGAGCCACAAGTGCTCCTAGTGTGCCAGGCTGGAGTTGGATAAAACAATAAACACTGCTGGAAAAAGGCCCAGGAAAACTGTTGACTTGGGACATAAATTGCTTCCTATTGCAATTAAAGCCATGTTGCATTCCTTGGCAAATCTTGGGAATAACAGGCTATGGGGTGTGCTACCACAGCACTGTTGTTCTTATCCCTTGCTGATGGATCATGGTCTTTCTGTATTTGAGGGAGGGTTGGGGTCTTGGGATGGGCTTAGGGTTAGTGGAAAAACTTTTATAAGGAACGTTACTGATGTTGGTTGGCAATATGAAACAGATGGGTCATTTGGCCTCTTCTGTAAGAAAACTGGCTCCTGTCCTGAGCCTGACTTATTTCTACTCTTTATGAAAAACACGGAGGCTTTTTCTTTGGGGGAAATTCTGATTTTTTTTGATAATTGATCACTATCAATTTTAATTGTTCATAGCTCTTTAATGCTGTTATTATCTAATCATTGACATTTTCCTCCATTATTTGATTTCCTGGATTCCCTCTGTTTTGCTTGAATTGGTTATATTGGTATAGTTGTAAATTAGTTGCCATTTATCCTATGTGATACTGATCAAAGTGCAGAACATTTCTCAGTCCTATACTGGCAAAGTAAAGCAAATTTTTTTTCTCCTTAAAGCCCAGAGCAGCTTGTTACTGTAAACTGCTACAGTGTTGGTAGAGCCATTGATAACTTGTTCCATCATCCTGTGACATCAGCTTATGAGACCTGGGTTTTAGCAAGTCAATGTCAAACTATTTCTTGTTACCTTTATGCATTAAACAAACATGTTAGAGATCTGGACAAGTGTATCTCCTGATACTGGAAATGAGATATACTAGAGAGTGAAGGCAGCACAGTTTATGGTGCACAGTAAGATATGAGTAATTTTATAGCTTTTAGAGTGAAAATTGGCCCTGAAAATATTTTGCTCTTGAAAGTATTTAATGGTATTCTAACAGATGAGTGCATTCTAAGATTGAGGAGTTCTGGCAGTGATGTTCTGGCAGACCTGGCTGCTTGCCTCTGATTTGCATTCGATATATTCAGCAGTGGGCAGGCCTTGCTGATGGTCTCCAAACTGTCCTGTCACCGTGGCGTTGCTGCCGAGCTGGTACCGCTGCTGTCAGCAGAGCTCTGTGCTGAAAGCGCCCTGAGAAGGAAGATGCAAAACTAGTTTGATTCTTAATGCAGGATGAATGTCTTTCAAAGGAGCACAGCTTTCATTCCCAGCTTTATTCTTGCGCAGCATCTTTCTTGTTTTCTGCACCTCGGCATTGTTAAGTGGCTCTGCACTCGTGCACACAGGCTGTATTCAGTCCTGCTCTATTTCCTGCTGCTGTTACTTCTATAAGATGCGGGGCCATTTCAGATGCAGAGGGGTTTGGTTTCTCTTCCAGGGCCACTAACAAACCTCATGTACAAAGGTTTCTGCTCAAGGGGAGATGGAGAGGACCTACATCCTGTCTTGTGGATGTCAGAGTAGGCATTTCTGCAGAAGCAGTTATATGGGATTCAATCTGATTCCCTTGCTGCCAGAATTGTAATGCGGCACTATGTTGCTATTTCTAAAGAAGTGCAAGTTGTTTCAGATCTGACTTCCATTTGTGTGTGTTTAAAGCATTACTTTTTTCCAGAAGTAGAGTTTATGTATTGATTTGTAACATCTTATTTGAGCTGTGCAGAGAATGCACACAGGTGCTGTTGCCTTGTGGCTGATGCTGAAATTTCAAATGTTTAAAAAAAAAGTTAAATTCCCTAACCCTGTGGGCAGATTTATTAATTAAGGTCAATGTCTTATTCATAGAGGTAAAATACCCATTCAGTAGTTAAGGGGAGAGGTACTCTTTTCCTGAACTCTCCCTGTGAACCCCCTCATTCTTTGACTTTTTTTCCTCTTCAAACTGTGCATTTGAAGCAGAAACCTTTTATGTCCTGCTGCTGCACACTTAGTTGGTTCTGTGATCAATACAGCTCTCCCTCTCACCATGCAGGAACCTTTCTCTGCTCATGCATTCTTGAACAGAGAGTAGTTCAACTTTAATTAGAGAGGGTTAAAGAGTGCCATCACTTTTGGCCAGGTTAAGAGAATGTTCTGAAGGAAAATTGTTGTATTAGGTTTCTCTGTAATTTTGCTGCTGAGGAAAGGTTGGTGCTGTACATGACTGGGGGTTGCATTAATGCAGTGTTCTTTACTGCTGAATGTGCTTGTTGGAAGCAGAAAATCAATAAGTCTTATCAGGCTTTGACTCCCTGAAGGATTTTTCTGCCACATGTGGTGCTGTAGAGGACACTGCTTTGGGCGATCAGTTTGTCCTGAGTGGTAATTGATTTTAGCTTCTTGATGGGAAAAATATATATATATATATATATGTATAAAGTAAATCAGATATTACATGCTTGAAGATGAATGTGCGAAACTGTAGTGTCAATAGGTGTTTGCTATATCCTGGGCTGTTGTCATTTCAGTGCATACTGAAGAATGAGTATATAGTATGAGTATGTTCCTGTTACTGTTTTCTTTGTTTTCCCATGAGAAAATATCAGTAGGTTGCACTTCACTGAGGGACAGGGTTCTCTACATTAGTAGGTATTGAAATTATGGCAGACCTATTTGAAGGCCTTTGGCATCTCTTTAAGCTAATTCCTGTGTCCTGTTGCTGTGTCAAGTGTTATAAAGCATCCCAGCAGATTTAAATCAGTACACCCGATGTTTTTGCATTATCATTGTTTTAAAGGTTACTTAAATTCTTAATTAACTGGACTTTTGTCTGCAGGTCTGTGTTGGAGTAGAGAAGTTAATGAGCTAGCTTGTGTTTGAACAGCCTCCCCTTTCATGGTGTGCTTTGGTTTGCAGAGTCATCACTTTGTAAGCACACATTAATAGGTACTGCTGGAAATTAACATTGTTTCGTTCAAACTGCTGCGGAGGTCTAAAGTGGTACGGAGCTGACAGCCAGGCTTGTTCCTTAGAACTCCTTGCATATGTGATTATCATTTTAGGGTTTTCTAATGTCCAGATGTTATGTTGGGAGGGAAATCTTCAGAGCCCATATCACAGGTGGAGCTGTTGTATTTCTTTTCTGCCAGCTGCCAAACCTTTTACCTTAGTGGTGCTTGTGGAAGGAGGTTCACTGTTGTTGCATTCCTGAGGCTGTGCTGACCTGGGACTCCTCAGATCCAATATCTTCTGATTTGCACAAATAATATCCTGAATATTTGTGTGGTTTATTTTTCATAGATCAACCTTCTAAGCTTGTTTTAAACCTTGTGCTGCCTTTAAAGGAGCTGCTAAAATCAGGCACTTTCAAGTTCCACAGTGGTTATAGATGAGAGGTCTTTTCTCAGGTGGCTGGAGCCGACCCATCTAAGCAGTTCTGACTCAAGGGCTGTCTGACAGGGCTGTATCTTCCTTTGGCTCTTGTCCTTCTCCCCAGCAGTCCCAGAGGCACTGCCCATTCCTGCCTCACCCTTCATACAGGCACTCACACATATGACAGCACGGTCACCCAGCTCAGCTCTGCCCTTTGACTGAGAATCCATGCCCTAGACACCTACTGCATTGCTTTTCACCAGAGCCAGAGAGGTGAGTTATCAGTGCTGCTAAGACTCCAGGAGAGGGATTCACCATCCCCAGGAAGGCAGGAAAAACAAGGGGATTTTGATATGTTTACACTAATTGTGCAACTGTCCATTTACACCTGAATTTTATTCCTTTGGAGATCCTCCTTTGAAGGGAACACTCTTCAAACCCACTCATTTAACCTAAGCTCATAGTTTTTTTAAGAGTTTAATAGGTGTGGCAACTGGGAAGACCCTGAGAAAAATGTCTGCTCTTTTGCTTTGGATTTCTCATCATTAGTTTTGCAGCTGATAACTGGTTCAAAGTTTTTCTGAGGTTTCACTTGCATAGGGAGTCTCCCTGTCTTTGGAGGCATGGAAGAATCATAGGATGCATAATGATCTGACAGAGTTGCTGTCTTTGCTTCATTGTTTGCTCTCACCTCCAAGGACACTCCCTCCCACTGTCCCACAGTGTTCAGCTTTCACTTATAAACTTCTGGGCAGATGTGTTGCTGGAAAGGTTATTTGGGGATTTGAGCTGGCAGGAGTTAAGTGTGTGAAAGAGTAGGTGCAGAGTGCTGGCAGCTTGGTTTGGCCAGAGCTTTGCTGTGGTGTGTGTATTCATATATGCCAATCATCTTCAGATGAAGTGTACAGTGATGACACAATTATTTAAGAGAGCCCAATATATTTGAGGTTGGCTTCTGGTACTTTTACTAAGCAACATGAATTTTGAGATGTTATATGTGGTGGTCTTCAAGAGGCTTGGTAATGCCCTGAGACAGTAACTTAGTTTTAATACATATTCTTCTAATGACCTGCTGCCATCTCGAACCAAAATTAACAGCCCCATTTTATTTCCATTTTCGCTGCTCAGGGTATAGAGGAGGTTCCAAATTAGCCCAATATCTTATGTAACTGGACAGTACTTTCTGGGTAGTAAGTACTTTTTTTACTGTTTCTAGGGATTTCCTTCCACGAGGCTCTGGAATTGTGACAAGGCGACCATTGGTCCTGCAACTCATCACTGCCAAAACAGGTAATTTTTTTCTCTTTTTGGGTCAATGCCTGGGCAAAGTGCTGATGGTATTTCAGCAGGAGGAAAAACTTTCCTAGGAAAATGTAAGCAGTGTGAAGAAAGGTGCCACTGGACTGCCTGGATCAAAGGCCTGCTGCTTCAAAGTTGTATGCTCAGGACCAACTAATTTCATTGTCCTGTCTGGGAAAACAGTAACATCTAAATCCTGGAGCACCCAGGGAATTTAATCCAAGACCATACTGGAGACAGTGGAGAAAGATCATTACATGCCATATGTTTGAGAAATTAGCTTTGATGTATTCATTTCTTGATGAGCTTTGCATTTGTATTAGTTAACACACCAAAATTGCTGCACTTCTGCCTTTAACTCTTGCTCCAGTGCACACAGATTTGATTCCACACAGCTGGTTTTAGTGACTTGTCCTTTTTGGTTGGGCTCACTGCACTAAGTAGAGCAGAAGGTAGACTGGGGGAAAACAAGGCTTCTGTGTATTTGTCTGGTCAAAAATATAAATATTTTTGTGTGTACCACTAAACTGTGTGAATATTGTGATCTTTCATCAGAATTCACAGCTTTGTCCTCTGCCAGGGGGCTCTTGATCTGCTCTGATGTATCTCAGTTCCCTGGCTTATGTAAAAGCAGCTGTGGTTTTCCATCATTCCAAATTTTTGTTGTAGTTGTTTCTAAACCAATGTAAGCAACAAAAATTACTGGTTTGCTATTGACTTCTACTTAAAATAGTAAAAAGAAATGAAATAACATCCAAAACAGCATTTAGAAACAAAAAGTGCCCTTTAGATTATGGACCATGATGAGACTGGGGAAGAAACAAAATTGAAGGTGCCTGTGAAACTTTATTCTGTCCTTATATGTGAGGTGTAATTAAGTTTTTGTGAGTGCTTTTTTCCCCTCAAAGGTCTTTGCATGGTTCAGCAGGAAGATAGACTGCAGTCTGTGTAGGCTTCAGGGTTTTTTCTGGAGTATTGCTTTTAAAGCATGTTCATACTTTCAGTGCCTCTATGAAATTTCCCATAGTGTTTATACTGTGGAAGAGAAAGGAAGAACAGTGGAATGCAGTATTTCTGTGTGCTGAGCTGAGAAACATGAGTGTTTTCAAGTGTGTAATATGCTTATAGTGTTTTATGTGTATTAAATATGAAGTTTGTTTTAGTTGGAGATACGAATACTTGACATTTCTGCATATCTGGCTTTTGATCTCTGACTGAGCATGCAGAAATAAATGCATGAATAAGGCCCAGCCATGGAGGATCTCAGTCTAATTTTCCCACCACCATGTAAGAGCAGAAGAAAGAAGAGCACTGAGCTCTGTGCTGGCATTCCTGACAAAATTACTAGACGAGTTAGTAAGAGAAAACTTACACTCTGATCTCACGTGGTTAAATACTTATTCATTGACATTCATCCTAAACTGGTTCATGTTGCCCTATTCTCTAAAATCATGATTGTCCCTTCATTAAGGGGACACCGAAAGGGCTTCTCTCTTTCTATGTTTTCCCCATTAATATGTTCACAAAGCTTTACTGCTTTAAGTGACCCTCTGCATTTTGTGTGGGTTTCAGCCTTCTCTGCTGAAAATTAATTCATTATAACCTAAGTAACACAGCAAAAACTTTTAAAAATTAAGAACTAAGCTTCAGCCTAATTTTGTGTTTCCTGGATGTCAAAACATTTCTCCCTTTGGGAAATGCTGTGTATTTCTTGTTTGGGATTAGATGCCAAGACCTCTAAAATGCAAGCTTTAATTATTTTGTTACTTTCTTTAAACTTTGTTCCACTGTTGTTGTTTTTGGTGGTGAAATTCCAAATGGCTTTATCTTTTAAATCACCTTTATCTTTGTGAACTAATTTTAAGAAAAGAAAATAAAGAAAACTGCTTAGAGAAGCACAGTGTTCTTTTACAGGAAGCTGATGCTGGACTGATTCCTATCAAGTCCATAATAATCTAAAACGTTATAGAATAATTAGAGGGCTGTATCAGGTTCTTGGTCCTGCAGTAAGCTTAATTTATTCCTGATCCAGGGATCTTTCTTGACTCCCTTATTAGTAACTATTCTTGATCTTATAGCATTCCTTGGGAGGAAGGCAGCAGAGGGGACACTTTCTATACAGGCATTCAGAGATGACTACAGGATACTTCAGCAACATTTTGGGATTGTCTGAGAATCACTTGGAATGTGAATTTGATTGTGAAAGAAGGCTAAAGCCTCGTTCAGCTTTGAGTCACTGCAGTAAAGGATGAAGATTGGCAGCGGAGAGATTTGTGGACCTCAAAGAGGGAACTTTAGCCCTCCATTATTTGGGGTGGGCATGTCATGGGAAGGTGCAGCAGGAACTGATTGTGAGGATTTACCAGGGACCCCCAGCACCTGAAAGGCCTGACACATCTGCCCTGTTTTAGTCACTAACATACTTTGGTGGTAACAGTACAATTCCTAAATGGCTTTATGTCACTGCCACTCCACATCCATGCAAATACTGTATTCTGCTGAAATATCGGAGGCAGCTTTCTCTGTACTTCCTAGTTTGGTGATTCTTTGATCTAATACATCAGTGAGATTAAATACCTTTTGGTAAGAGGTGGTAGGTACTTTTAAATGGTGCTGCTGAGTAGGCTTTGAGAAGGTAATGGCTTGAAGTGCCTGAGAAGATCTTGAGCAATGTGGGGGTTTGTCTGAATTTTTTTCTGTTGCCACACATTTTGTTCTTCCTCTTGCCTTCCTTTCTCCTGCATGTGCAGGTGGGATAATGACTACATTTCTTGAGACTTGGTAGTATGTTAAGCAGCAGTGGCAACAAAAAGTGCTCTTGGGTGAAGCCTTTGTTGTAAGTCTTCTGTTTGTTAAAAGTATATTTCCTGCTATGTAAATCCTGTTATTCGTTATTTACATGTTAATATCTTGGCTTTAGGAGAGTTATTTTCTTCATCTTGATAACTGTTTGTGGAGGAATTTCAAACTTTCTTCTTGTTTCAGCAGATTAACAGATTTTGAAAATCATTATTGATGTAGACAGTTTTAGATGAGTGAATCATATTTGCAATACCCACATTTGTTTCAGTATTCTTAATTAGATTACTAAGTGGAAAATAAAGCATAAGGTTCAAAAGACATCCTGATTTTTTCTGATTTCTTGCAGATGCTCTCTTCTCTTGAAGTTGTTGAGCTTTAATCCAAATTTCATTTGTTGCAAGACTACTCCTAAAGCACAGCCATCTTCTGTTGCCATCTGGTGGCAAAAGCAATCCTCTAACAGAATACGAAAAATTTATGAAAAGCATTTCAGATTGGTTATTTCAGCTGACACAAATGATCTTAGAGACTTCATCAGCAGGAAGGCATGTGGAGGTTCTAAAGGACAAAAACTAAAAAAATGCCACAGTGCCAATAGTAGGGAAGAGACTTGGCACTTTGCAGGGAGGAGAGGAAGCCAGTTAGTCTGTTTCTGAATGCCACTCTCTGGCAACTCCTCATTCAGATGATGAGCAGGGATGTTGTAGAGACCAGTAAAATTACTGAGGTGCATATCCCAAAAGCTAAAATATGACACCACCACGGGGAAAAGGGGGTACTGAGTGGTGACCCCCTCCTGAGCCCACAGAAGGCTCCTCACCCACACTGGATGCTATCCTGGAACAGGGATAACGCTGCCAGGCTGGAACCTGATTTAAGCAGGGTGTGAGGTTGTAGGGACTGCAGATGTTCCTTTGCACCTGCCAGTCTCCCTGGCTGTGTCTGCCTGTGCTGGTACTCTGAGCTGATCAGCAGGATGGATTTAGGGCTCAGCCACTTCTCCCATCAGCACCCTCAAAGAGGCTTCAGCTCATGTTGGGACAAATCAATTGTACCCATAAATACTTGTTTTACAAGTGGTTTGGTCTGGAAGTTTTTGTTTCCTCAGTCCTGGTTTGATGCTCAGTGATATCAGGAAAGATGGAATCCTCTCACTGAAAGAATGGAAAATGGTTCTGTATTTTCATGTCTTCAAAAAGATAGAGAGATATATATATATATATAAAAATGATAGAAGAATCAGTCAAAGTTCAGTTTTAGGAAAAAGAAATCTGTAATTAGTTATTAACTAACAATCTGAAAGGTATTTGAAATGATTAGCAGCCAACAGAAACTCAAGGGAGATAACCCTGTCATATCAGTGCAGTATATTTTTTTATTACAGGATGTCAAGCTTGTCAATCAAGCTGTGGTGGGTGTCTTATCTTGGGTACAGTAAGGGGTTTTAAATTATCTTGCCTTTTAAAAAAAGTATAATAAGCAGCCTTGGGAAACATGATTTAGAAAGGACTCCTGTAAGGTGGATGCACAGTCGTTTACAGAGGGGAAGGGATGTCCCTCCAGGTCATGTTCAGTAATTTGTATTACTGGTAGGATAATGGAATACAGTGTGTTTATTAAGCTTGTGTTTTGTAAACACACATGAGAATATAAAAGATACAGAATTGGAGTTCAGATTACTTGCCAAAGAAGAGAAATTCCCCCAGAGCAGACAGGAATTCTGTTGGGGTAAGGCTGTTTCTGTACTGAGAGGCTGGTATTTCATGAGGTAGTTCTCAGAGAAGGACCTGGTGCTCGCAGTAAATCTCTAACAGAACATAACTCGCTGCTGTGCTGTTGTAAAATACAGAAGTAAATGTTGTCCAAGATGCATCACAGAAATGTAATCTTATGAGTAGTAGTTCTGCTTTTTCTCAGTCCTGGGACAGAGAGAGCTCTGGTGAGGGCTCTGCCTCTAACTTTAAAAGATTCCTGGAGGATGGCTGTGTGGGAGATCAGAAGTTCAGAAAGCATGATCCATAGGAGAAGGTTGAAGGCACACAGATACATTTGTTCTACAAATAAAATCTTTCAAGGATGTGAGAGATTATTGCATCCAAAAGAATACTTTTCCCCCCTCTGGTATGAGTGTCTACCCATTGAATTAACCATTTCATTGATTCCTAAGAGCATGGCCTGGTATTTTATGCCAGTTACTTTCATCAGATCTACACAATTTTCAATGTTTTTAAGTCTTGTGCTATGATATTCTTGCAGTCCTGCAGATTTACAGGATTTTCTGTTTTGTCTTCAGGAGATACCAGGGTGCATCTATTTCTTGTAGCCTTTCTGCTTGAAGGAATACCTCAGTTTGAGTCTTCAGCTCGTTAGCAGAGCTACAGAAATGGTGAAGTAGAAGAGGGATTATAGATTAAGACAACAAGGGCTTTTGATACTGCCTCTCTTTTCAATGAAGCACCATTGAATGATTAGCTACAGTCCAGATTCACTTAACTGCATTTACTTTGTTCAGGAAAAGCTGGTTCATCATCAAAGAAGAGGTGATGGACTTTTGCTGATGGTGTTTATTTGACTGTTCTTAAAACCCTGCCTTGAAATCACCCTTGAAAAGTATGCTGAGTCTTTGTGAGGTGCTTTGTTGAGGTTAACGAGGCTGTGGTTGCTTGGGTGCCATCTCCCTAAGGGGCTGGCAGATGGAAGATGCAGTAACAGCAGGTATTGCCCCTTTGCTGGGTGTGTTTAAAATGTTTGCTGGAGGCCTGCAATTTAATGAGCCTCCCTTTTGGAAAACTCACAAGCTCTGTCAAGTGTTCTAGACTGGATCCTGCTACCAAGTTGAAGCAACTCTGCTTGCGATCAGGCTGGGAGGAGTTCTGAGTCCTGTTCTCTCACCTTGGTGAACTCCTGACCTCTGGTAACAGGTTACTTATTGTGTGCAGGGCCAAGTCTTTGCGCTTTGTAGGGTCTTGGGCTCAGCCTCATGTGGATCAGAGATGTTTTCCAAAACATCTCTTACATATTTCTAAGGGCTGATGTATGTCTTGTCACCCAGCTCTCTTTGGCCTGGAGACAAATGTATGAAATATCTCAAGTGTTTATGTAATTTAAATGGTTTGACAACAGCAGTCACTATTTATTTCTAATTACAATAGAAAATCATAAACAAAATTAAATCATGAAAGCATAGGGAGGTATAACTGACTGGAAAAATTAGGAGCATTTAAAAAGATACTATCCCATGGCACTTCTTTGTATGATTTGTCTAATTTAATAAAAATCAAATAGATAAATATTTATCACTTGTGGGTGCACTCAAGGAACTCTGCTGTGGTAACCTTTTCATTCTACATTATCCAGAGTGTTTTTAATGAGTTTGGGGGGAGAAAAAAGCCATTTTACATACAAAGACTGTTTTAATTTTGTATCAAATTGTTCCTTCTCATAATGTAACTTCATTTTTGTATAAAAAAAGCATGTCTGAAAGCTGGACGTCAGGTGGGATCATTTTTTCTTGTCTGGCTTCCCACAGAAATGTAAATAAAACGTTTTCCTAGTATTCTTCTGTCTATGAAAGCTGGCAACTGAAGATTACATTAAAGCATGTGCTTCTCCAGTCTGGCTAAAGGCATCATTGCCAGGGACAGGCTGGGGGCTGAAAAGAGTAAAACAAAGCGCTGCTTGTCTGTTTGAATTTTTATTCCGTGGGCTGTGTGTGGCACCACAGGTTATGAACCCCTGGAAAGTTTATTCCTGCACCTCCATTGGGACTGCAGGTGTCACTGGGAGGGATGAGGTATTGATAAATGTTAACACAGCTGAAAAGCAACAAACATTTTTATTTGGATTACCCTGCAACCATTTCAGACAGTGACTCTTTCTGTTACTGAGAGCAAAGTGAAACAAAAAGGAAAGCTTCCTTGGCTATCAACTGAGTCATCCAGCTGATTCCAGCTAGGCACCAAGTATTAATTACTGAATTTAGAAATATTTTTCTGAGAAAATCTCATGAAACACTGGTAAAAAAACCCCAACCCTAGGAAGAATACATTCTGTTTTATGCCAGGAGAAGTGCATGAAGAACTGGGACAAAATATGCTATTTTCCGACTTTAAGATGACATATTTTACAAATGCAAATTCTCAAATGTGCCAGAGCAACAGAGTTCTTTTGTTTTGTGCACCATATTGTTTTTCATTTTGAAATATTTGAATATTCCTTGTTTTTTTTAATAAACAGTTGACAGTGAAACAAACCTCCCATTCATTTTCATTTTGCTGCTGGAGCTAAAAAAAGAATATAAGATATTCTGGAATTTTTAAATTGCCACAGGTGGAGTTTTTTTTTAGGTAATCTCTTATTTTTAAATTGTGTTGTATTTTGTTTCTTAACGAGGCAGAGTTTTCTTGCTCCTCACACTTTGAATCTGGAGGGATTATGGTACTGTAGCACAGAAAGGTTGTTATTTGCTGTTTTCACCTCCTGTCTGTCTTCTGTCAATCTCTGTTCTCAGACTGGGTCTCCTAAGTGCTGTTCTTTCCCTGAGCACCAAGCAAGCTCTTTGCCCTGGTGTTTGAGGGCTTGTTACCAAGAAACATTTTCTGGGGAAGAAACATCTAAATGGAACTTTGAGGTCAGGCCTTGATGGCAGGATGAAATGAAGTGGAACATACACGGCTCTTCAGCCTTTCTCCAGCCCTGCTGCTCAGACCCCGTGGGGACAGGAGTACCTGTGGTCACCACCTATGCCATTATTTATGATTGCACCTTGCTGTGTGACATAAACTTCTGTGTTCTGTACTGAAGGAAGAAACTCCAGGTTTAAAATCCCAGGATGTACTTTTGGTTATGCGGGCAACAAAGAGGTTGCAATAATTAGTATCAGTATTTCCATTCAAAAGTCAAAACAGGGACCTAGTGTCAAGTTTGGGTCTAACAAATTGGGCTGTATCTATCTCTGCTTCCTTGTCAATGCCCTTTTAAGTAACAGGACAAGTTGTATGATATCAAAGATTGAGGAATTAATTGTGTTCTCCCACTTGAGCAAAATCACAGCTATTTTTATAAACACTTTTACAAACCTGTAAGCATGATTTGGGTTTAGACATTTGGAAGCTTTTAGGAAGTGAGTTGTGTTGAAAACATTACAGTATTTTTAGGTGATCTTATTTTCATTTTGAATTTGTGAAAATTTACAGAATTCCTTTGCCAAATTTGTGCGTGACATGGGCTGTTAGTTTTTGAAACAAATGCCAATAATCTTTCATGATATAGAACTTGAATTACTTTTCAATTTAATGATGTATTAAAGGCAAATGTAATCAGATGAAAACTGAAAATCTAGTTCACAATCTGTTCCTTATTCTATTACTGTGAATGGCATCTAATTGAATCTTTCAGATTGTTCCAGAGGATGATGTGCTAAAGATAAGAGCAGTAAATCATATCCAGTCAACTTGACTTTTTAACTAAGCCTTTCTTGTTGCAGGCTGGTTTTGATATGTGCAGTCCTGATGGTGCTTTCCTGCTAGGCATGGTGATGTGCTGCTGTGCACACACATCTGAGGAGCAATAGGGCTGTGACAGTGGGGCTCCGTAAGCCTGTGAAATACAGAGTTGTTACTGATATTTTTCACAGAGTATGCTGAATTCCTGCACTGCAAAGGGAAGAAATTTACTGATTTTGATGAAGTTCGTCAGGAAATCGAAGTAGAAACGGATAGAGTAACAGGAATGAACAAAGGCATTTCTTCAGTTCCTATTAATTTAAGAATATATTCCCCACATGGTAGGTAAAATCATTCTACTTTACACTTCTGTCATGTAATGTATTATGTAGCTCTGTCTGTCTAGCCATTGCCTTTCGAATGTGTTCTTACTGCTGGATCTTCTGGGATGGAAAACCCTCTGAAGCTGCACTGAACAAAAAGTGGGTACGTGTCTGGAAGAATCTTCAGATTCTCCCACTCTGCAGTGGAGAGCTGTTGCTGTGAGAGTTGGGCAGAACACACACTCTCTGTCCCATTTAATATTCTCTTTGTTTAAAAATATTCTCCCCTACCCTGCCTCAGGCTGGGAGCAGCCTCTCCCCCAGTACATTCACAGATAAATAGTAGCTCATTGGTAATGACAAAGAGAAGGTGGGAGACTTAATGGCAAGACTTCTTTTTGCCACCTCGCAGAGGGGTTCCCTGATCAGTGATCTAGAAAGTCACTGCCTCCCCCTGCCTTATTGGACATTTATTGTTCCCTGTCACTAAAAGCATCTTCAGACAACAATGGTGTTTAAAGCTGCTTTCTGTTGTACACCCCCAGCATGGATCAGAGTTAGTTCCTCTGGTTCCCATCTGCCCCATTTAATGAAGGCAATCAAGGGAAAATGTTTCCCATCGAGTCTGTCTTTGGTACCAGAGAAAAGTGGTATGTTGGGCTGAAGCACTTTATTTTTCTAACTAGAGAGGAGCTGAACTAAATCCCCTGCCTCAAAGCTTGTTGGCTGAACATGCTGACTCCATGAGAAAGGGAAAATTTCCTACCTATTGCTCTTACTTTGTTTTATCAGAGTCAGTCTTTTAGTTCAGTAACTGTTGTCTGTAAGCAGACTCAAAATACACTTCTGGTGTTTCCTTCCTAGGAATTGCACTTTTCTCATTTGTGTGTTGCCCCAGTACTGGCTGAACAAGCTGGGATGCTTTTAGTTCCATACTGGGGAAATCATGCCAGAGCAAACCAGGTTTTCTTAATGGATTAATTTCTTCTTATTTACTACTTTTCTGAGAAGTTACAGAGTAAAAAACCCCCAAACTCTCAAAACACTGATATACCCCCAAACTCCTCAACAACAATTTTGCAATAAAAGTTAGGTTAGTTATTGGCTTCCTTTGGAATTTCTTAATTGGAGACACCGTTCAAAGCATGGTCAGAGAAAGACTATATTTTAAAAAAAACCCAGATTGTTTTGGGTTGATTTGAAGGATGCAGTGGGAATGGGCTGTTGTCTGTGCTCCTGTTGCAGGACAAAGCTCAGAAAGCCACGTTCATTTTCCTAAGAGCCCTGAAGGATATCTGGTATAAAATCATGCTTATACCAGTTGTAATGTTTAACATATTAAATAGTACTAATAAACTCAGGGATGGGAGACCAACAAGGAAACAAATGTACTTTTCAGGTTGGCAGAAATTTTATTTGAACTATTGACGATATTTATATGCCTGTAAAGGTCATAAAGGGCTTTTCTTTGGCTAAAATTTGTCAGCAGCCATAGATATGTAAACATCCTTGATGTGTCTGGCCTGCTAACCAGTTCTGTGCCCCTCTGTTTTCCATGTAGTCTTAAGCCTGACCCTTATTGATCTGCCGGGAATCACGAAGGTGCCCGTGGGGGATCAGCCTCCAGACATTGAGCAGCAGATCAGAGACATGATAATGCAGTTCATCTCGAGGGAGAACTGTCTCATCCTGGCTGTGACCCCGGCCAACACCGACCTGGCCAACTCGGATGCCCTGAAGCTGGCAAAGGAGGTGGACCCTCAGGGTAAGCAGGATCCATTGCCACTCTGTGTTCCCAGTGGAAGAACAGAATTGGAAGCAAGAGACCAACCAAATCTTGTGTGAAATTTCATAATAATATGTAATATAGATGTATAGGTATACATTCTCATGTGTATCTTCATTCTGTCTTCAACATTGCAGTGACTGTTTGCCAGCTCAGCATCGTTTAGGTAATGTTGCTGCAAATGTATTGGAAAGGTTTTGTGGGTATCTCTTAAAAGCAAGTGCAGCAGGGACTATCTAGGGATTTTTGTAGTGCCAGCAAAATGGGCCATGGTGCTGAGGGGATTTCTAGATACTTAAACATTTTATACAATTGTTGAGCCTTGTTACAGAGATTTGAGGAACATGTCTCAGCAGTTATGCTCCCTTCATTTCCAGACCATAACTTGAGTTGTAGCTGGTAATGTGTGATACAAGCTTTCAGAAGACCACATATCTGTTACTATATAATTGTTTTTCCTGAATCTAAGTGATTCTTCAATAACTTTTTCCTCCTGGTCAGGCCTTAGGACCATTGGTGTGATCACAAAATTGGATCTGATGGATGAAGGAACAGATGCAAGAGAAGTTCTAGAAAACAAACTGCTCCCTCTTCGTAGAGGTGAGAATGTTAAATGGCCTGTATTCTTGGACAAGGGTGGTATTTGGGAGTCCTGGACATGAACCAAAAGTTATGCTGAACTTGATGAATTCTTTGCTTTTATAGTTATCTATCCATCAAACATAAAAGATGGCTGTGCTGCAAGTATGCTGCAAGTAAAATCAGCTTTTTTCTGGACCTGAAAAATACACTGCATATTCCAGAGGAAGCAAGAAATGTCAGCATGAGTGTTTAGCCAGCTCTTTTCTTCTCTGCCAGGTTGCTGTTGCTTGTAACAAAAGAGTCTTTTTTATTTTGCATATGACAGAAACAAGCACCAGAGCTTTGGTAATCTCACTATAAACCAAGTTGTGATATCTTCCAAAATTTTCCATGTGATTGTTCTGGCAGCCACTACCACAGTTGATCATGCTGATACTATCAAGAATTTTGATTCTAGTTATAATTTACTGATGAGACTTCCATCTCCTCCCATGGAGCATGTCAGTCCAACAAATGAGAAGAAATTTTTTCTGTGTTTTCTTAATATTTGATTTATCTATGTAGACCCATGTGTGTTTTGATTTTGTTTTGAATTTTTTGTTTATTTTTGAAGTGGTTTCTTTGGGGTTCTCTGGAGTTTCAGGTAGTTCTCTGTTTGAACTAGTAATTTAAAAGGAAGTGTATCTATTACACCTAAACAGAATGAACAGCTTAGACAGCATTAAGGTCACTATAGTACTGGTAAATAATATCTGAAATTCCTAAATTGGAAAGTTTTGTTTGAACTGAGCCAGTTTAGTTGTATTTAAGATGAATTCAGCAGTTCAGGCAATAGCTGCATTGATTTGCCCACTGGTTTTGTGTTGTTTCAGGCTATATTGGGGTTGTGAACAGAAGCCAGAAAGACATTGATGGGAAGAAGGACATAAAGGCAGCTCTTCTGGCAGAAAGGAAATTCTTTCTTTCCCACCCATCCTACAGGCACATGGCAGATCGGATGGGAACACCGTATCTCCAGAAAGTTCTAAACCAGGTAAAACCTGAAGCCTCTGTGCTGAAAGGCAGCTTTATAACTGTAGGGCCAACATACAAACTTTATTACAATGTGTGTTGGTCACTGGACCTCACTTATTCTTTCCTGCTTTTAATGCTTCTAGTTTGCACAAGGTAAAAACAAAGCTGTATGTTACATGTACCACATTTTGGAAATTTACCTGCTTTGGTAGGAACTGTTGACCTTCTGTTGCTTTTACTGTATGTAGAATGTTGTGTAGCAGAAGATCTGCATAAGTTTTGTCCTTAAGATTTTGGGGACCTATTAATGTTTGTGGTTTCAGGTAATATTTCAGCTCCTCTGTATCCACAAGGTGGTGCTCCAGGGAAACTCCAGGTTTTGTGCCTGCTGTCAGTCTGCTGAGCAACTTTGAGTATATGTATTTTGCCATATGGCATTCTAAATTTATAGCTTGTCTGATTGGGGTTGGGAAGAGGGTTTGGGGCATAGTGCAAGAAGTCCAGTTTAGTTTTCATTAAAGAATGGGTGCAGTGCATGAGAAATTTATGGCACAGGTAGGACATTGATAGTGCTGTTCAAACACATTTAGATATATATATGCAAAACAAATTGAGTTAAGCAGAGATCTGGTTCATTGTTTTTTAATCTACTTCAATTTATTTTCTGGTATTTTATGCATATCTTCAGAAATTAAAACTGAAAGTAGAGTGGTAGAACCTTTTTCAACCAAAAATTAAGTGTTTAAAAAAGATGAAGTTATTATTATTATGAAGGCAAGATCTCTTCCCTTTACTATACTTTGCACAAGGAAGCAAAAATCATGTGGGGAAAGTGCCAAGGAGCTACTCTGATGTGTGTCCTTTACTCCGTCTCTGGAGTGAGCTCCATCAGTGGGATGTGGATGCTCTGAATCCCTTTGTTGTCCCACATTGCCTTGTGGCTGTAAAGCAGTTGTTGTGCTGAACAAGTATGTGGGGAATTGGGAAACACCTTTAGGAAACCCAGCAAAATGGGAGTGGTGGCATCAGCCATGTGTAATTGTAACTTTGTTGTGTGTAACTAGACAGGTATGGAGTAAGAGGGCCCAGTGAGTGAGAGGACAAAGCAGTGTTTTGAGCCTCCTTACTATGTGTATGCATGAGGAATATTGTATTGTTCTTTAACAGCCTCCACTGCTTCAGAGATCAAAAGGAACTGCTCTGGTCATGGCTGATAAGCTTGGCAGCCAGAAGGAAATGGTTGTGCTCCTGCTTTCATCTTTATTAACAGCATAAAAGGACTTTTATTTGCTTTTTAGCAACTTACCAATCATATTCGGGATACTCTGCCAGCCTTCAGAAGCAAACTCCAGAGCCAGCTGCTTTCTATAGAACATGAAGTAGAGGTCTACAAAAACTTCAGACCAGAGGATCCAACCAGGAAAACAAAAGCACTGTTGCAGTGAGTGTCTTTTGTCTGCTTTTCCACTTTGTATAGGTTTGTTTTGCTGCTTTATTCTTCTTTCTAATGGGTTTTAATCTACAGATTAGGATGTGGTTAAGATTCTATATGGAAACTCAAAAAAATTCTGTGTTTGATATTCCTGAACAGTTTATATACTCTACAGTTTCAGCAGTTTCCCCTAAATTAATTTTAGTAATCCTAGAAAAGAGAGAAAGCAGAACAAGGGAAAGGTTTAAAGATGGGGCATCAGAGATGATCAAAAGTAAGGAACTGCATCTGATGGTATGGACACATTCTTCTGTCTGCCAAAAAGATGACCTCAAGGAAGGGAAAGACATTGTGTTTGAAATCTGTAAGATGAGGAGGCTGGAAGGGGAATAGAGAATGCTTCTTTTTCTCATATAAAACCTTGGCTTTCAGAAAGAACTCAAAAAAAGATCAAAATTAATCATAGATGGTAGTCCTTCATGTGCTGTGCACCCAGGCACATTCTTGGGAACCGTTGTTGTAAGTCCCAAACTAGAAAGCTTTTTTGCTGCTGAAGTCACTGGCTTGGGTTTCATCCACAACATAAGTCAGACTGATGAAACTTTGATAACACTGTTGTAAAGGGTTGGAACAGAGATAACTGTTCCTCTGACTTTGATTCCAGTGGTAGTGGAATCAGAGCCCTTTCTTGACTGTGGATTTAGCACTGCAGAAAAAGGCCAGTGCTGGCATTTCGGATGGAACACCAATTGGCACCTGCTGCTTCCTTGCTTTGGCTGTTCCCAGGGATGCCTCATACTGCTCTGCTACTTACATTGTCCCATTGGTTTTGGTTTGTTTTTTTTAAGTTGTAGCATTCTCCAGCCACTCTTGTGTTTGTATGCAATTAAAATGTACCTCCTAGAAGAGGAAGCATGAATAAAATTTTATTTTTCTTTTGTGGTGGTCTGCTCTGTTGAGCTCTGCAGTTTCTGTGACAGCATCTGAATAGGGATGCACTTTTCTATTCAAATGCATTTGGTATTATAGCTTAAATATCAGGACTCTTGTTTTCTTATCCTACTGAAAAGGCTGCTATTGCTTTTTCTTCTTAAAAAGATAAGTAAACACAAGTAATAAGTGATAGCATGATCTAAATTTTTGTGATGATTGATAAAATGTGAATGTACCCTGGTACCACGCTGTATTTGTAGTTGACTTTATAATAAAGTTTAATAAACAGTGCTTAAAAAAAACCAATCCACAATGGTTATGAAGAAAGAAAATAATATACTGTGCTATGTCCTGCAAGAGAGAAGGGATGCAAGGAGATGTGTGTAGGTATGGATTTTATGGATTGGGAGCTTGGCTGAATCAGTTGTTGTTAAAAGATACTTTTGTCAACGTGTTTTATCATACATTAGCATTTAGCAGTATTGAGGTAAGAGTTAGTACTTGACATATTTCAATGGTTGTGTTTGTTTTGTTGTTTTGTTTTCACCCCCTCCCCTTTAAAATTCAGGATGGTACAACAGTTTTCAGTGGACTTTGAAAAAAGGATTGAAGGATCAGGAGATCAAGTTGATACACTAGAACTTTCAGGAGGTGCCAAAATCAACCGAATTTTCCATGAACGTTTTCCTTTTGAACTAGTGAAGGTATTTATTCATCTTGCTGATGTGTTTTGTGTTTTATTTATGTCTTCTTATGTTCATACTGATAATAGGATAGCCAAGAAAAGGTCTGATTGGAAGAACATGCTCATAAGTGTGAAAGAAATTACATGAAGTTATACTTGAGACATTTGGCTTAATTTCTTGGATTGGATACTGAGACATGCTAAGAATTCTAAAATATATGAATTAGAATATAATTATAGTCCCAGTTCATACTAGTTTCTCTGCTTTTCTATTCTTTTATCACACATGGCATCTTTTTTCTGGTTAAATGGGGCAGACATACAACTCCAGTTGGTAAATTTGTGTTCAGGTAGCTGGTGTCTGTTAAAATGAGTCATGGGAAATAGCCATTTTCTATGTGGTTTACTTCCTGTATTCAGTACATTGAACCAAAGGCAGCTTTCAATCCTGCACTTTCATGGTGATGAAAGAGAGGTGGAGCAGGGTAGGTCCCTTTCAACCCAAATAGAAAAGCAGCAGAGTGGGAAGGAGAGGGTGAACAGCATAATCACAGAAGTTGCACCACTTCAAGAAACCTGGCTTCAAAAGAACGTGGCACCTTCCAAATTCTGTTTCTAGCTTACTCTATCAATTCTACAAAATCATTCCAGCTGTTTGTATATCTGGAATGGAAGGGGATGTGATTTTCAACAGTCCTTACTGCTGCCTGTACCCTTAGTGTTAAAATGTTTTAAAATACTTATGCTTTGTTTAGTGTAATTAGAAGTTACTATTTTGACAGTTGAAATTGCCTGTCTTCTGAGGTGATATTTTCTGTTTTATTAAAAACATCCCCTCATGTCCTCTTACATGCTGTTGTTCCTCTAGATGGAATTCAACGAGAAGGAACTGCGGAGAGAAATAAGTTATGCCATCAAGAACATACATGGTATCAGGCAAGTGCTCCCATGTTTTCAAGGGCAGTCCCATCATACAGGTGTAATATCTTTCGAAAGCATTGCTTACAAGCTTTGTTGTTCTTTGTGTTTTGGAAAATGTTCCTTGATAAGTAAATTCTCAGAAGGTTGACACTCTAATAGCTGAGGTGCAGTATTTGAGCTTTCCTTGCCTCATTAATGGAGAGGTCTTGATTTATGGTAGGGAATGATCGTTTGGGGCATGGTTTTATAGTTTGATTTTTTTATATAATTTATCTGCCAAGATAGACCTGGGTGAGCAGTGTCTGAGGGAGAAGTGAGGCCCATTTGTTTAGACCTGGCTCTATGAGGTACCTCTAACAGAGGTACCTCTTACAGAGGTTCATATACCCTGCAGTGACCAACTGTGTAATTCTCTGAGTACCAGAACCACATTTCCTGGTGTGAGTGAAAAGTGCAGCTATAGGATTCTTATGGATTTGCTATGCAAAAAAACCCCAAACTACCTTGCATGCCGTTTTTATTGCTGTCTTACATAGTTTTTTATGTCCACAGAACAGGTTTGTTCACTCCAGATATGGCGTTTGAAGCCATTGTTAAAAAGCAGATAGTTAAGCTGAAAGGACCTTGCTTAAAAAGTGTGGATCTGGTGATGCAAGAGTTAATCAACACTGTCAAGAAGTGCACTAAAAAGGTAACTTGCACATAGATCTGGTAACATAAGTAAATGCAATGGTATGGTAGATCATGTAAAGCCTGTCTTGCATTTCTGTGGTATCACAAGACGTTTCTGATCCAGTCACTTGATGTACTGGGTCAGACTCTCTCCTGTAATCATGTCCACAACGCTCTCAAAATAAGGTAATGATGGAAAAGTTAAATTTTTTTATTCCTTTCTTTTGAATCTTGTGCTGGGAGGTGTTTTTGAGTCAAGAGATGCCTTCAGTTTCCTCTTTAAAACCAGGTTTTCACTTCTTAGCTAAGAGGCTGCTTTTGCTGTCTCACCTGTCCCTCTGTGTGTCCCACCAGCTCAGTGCAGGATACCCCCCAGCAGCAAGGACAGGAGCTGTTCTGGGATGTGAGCACAGGTGGGATGAAGTTGCTGATGAATATCCTGTCACATCCTCTGTGTTTTTCTAAATAAAGCAAGTTTTTTTATACTGATGAGCAAGCCAAGGAGATATTTCTTAAAACAGGAAAGGCAAAGATCATACAGAAGCAGATGCACTGCTATATTTTGAATGGAGTTTCCAGATTTTTTGCACTTTTGTCAGAGTTTGAAAGATGTGTCACTTGAATTAATTGTGCAGATACTTTTCCTGACAGTATTGGCCAAATTTACCTTTGTATTTTGCTGTTCATTTTTAAGCATTGTCATGCAAAGATTTTACCACAAGGTGGAGCCTTTAAAGAACAAGAAATTTGGAAATTATTTAAAGTGCCACTCTGGAATTAGAGTAAAAAAGAGAGAAACCTTCACCCCAAGGCTGATAGGTTGTGTTTTCATATATACAGAGTTTCTTTTCATTAATGTTGCATGGAACAAAAGAACAGAAACAATCCAAGGGTTTAAGTCTCTCCAGTTTCTCTGAGGAACAGCAAGTAGGGCTCACTTGGCAGTGTGGGTAACTTTTAGCCCAAGCATTATAGTATTTGAAAGCTGGAGGCTCCCCTGTTTGTATCCCACCGAAGTCACCCTGCAGGTGTAAATTTCTGTGGGATTTTTTTGTTTCAGTTGGCAACATATCCAAGGTTGTGTGAGGAAACAGAAAGGATTGTTGCTGGCTACATTCGTGAAAGAGAAGAGAAGACCAAGGATCAGGTGAGAATAAACAGGAGATCTGACGGTTTGGAGAAGTGTGTAAAGGAGGAAAGGTCTTATGTACAAAGTGCAGCAAGACAGTGAAAGATTTTTCTTTTTTAGCAGGCTGCACATTTTAGAGAGGGAGAAAAATTGCTTCTCTCTCTGCCACTGAGCTTTGACAGGGGAGACGAAAATGTTAAAAAAGGTTAAGTAGTTGCTACAAGTAGTATTGGCTTGTTCTTGTGCCAGTGTGCCATCTTCTTAGCTGCCAGGGCAGCTGTTTGTGGTAAATCGATTCGTGATTAAACAACTGCACACAAAAATAGCCAGCCTTTTTTCTGCTTTGTTTCCAGGTGTTTTTCATGTACCCATCCCATGTTCTGATTACAGCGTGTGCTGGAGCTCACAGCTAATTGTACTGGGACTCTTGCAGGAGTGACAAGCTTTCCTTCAAGGCCAAAAGAAGTTAAAAAACACTCAAAAATTCAGAGAAACTCATATAGAGCATTCATCGCTCAGCTAAGCATTCCAAATCCAGGGAACTGCAAAGCTTAGATTACATGTGAGAAAATCCACTGGAAGTGGAAACAGGAATTATTGTCTGGAGAGTGCAGTGTGACAACAGAAATATTGGGGGAGGAAGAGCTAGGCAGACCTCCTAGTTGTTCTGGACTCCTGGCTCTGTAGTCCTGTCTCTGTACAAACTAGGGAGCTGTGCAGCACATCTTTGCCTTTAATCTGTGCTGCAAATATAGTCTTAAAAATAATTGAGTTTATTTGCTGGGCTTCTACTTGCAGGGAGTTGCAGTTAGAACACTTTGTCTCAAAATTTGGGAGAAGATACAAGTTACTTGGGATAATTGAGTTTTGTTTTCCCATTCTTCATTGTTTGCACATACCTGACGGTTTCCCAGAACCAAGCACAACATACCAGCTTTCTGTACACGCCAAGACCTGGCCAAATAAGCTATTGTCACATATGCCCAGCATTATTTATGCTATTAGCAGTTATCATTGATAAAACAGGAGTGAGGATATTTTCAGAGGGAAGAGTTAGACCCAGATCCCCACTAGTTTTTGCTCTGAGGGAGGCACCTAATATCTTCTGGAAATTGTGAAGAATTTGGGAACGTTGCTATGTTTGAGGAGCTCTACAGGAATAATGCTATACAAAGTGTTACCATTTGGTAGCAATAGGTTCCTTCCTTGCTCCCTGCTGATACATGGAAGTCTGAAAAGATGGGGGGAAGTGCAGTCTTTTGTTCCAGAAGCTGTTGAAGGGTGGGACTGAGCTTTAGCTAGTATTTTAGCAAGTTTTTTCCTAGTTACATTATCAAGTTTGAGTCAAACTCTGTCTCTGGGCTATTGAAGGACTGGCAAGTGATAAGTACCCAGCCCATTCTGTTATTTCATGGGTAGCCCATTTCTCAGTCCAGATGTGCCCACCAGAATGACAGTCTGGTACCTGGGCTGTTCATTTTCTGTGCCAGGGCTTAGCTTACCCATCCCTTCTTTGTGTGGCACATAAAGGAAAGGGAGGTACCTGGATTTTAGGTTTGCAGTTTGGGTTCCTTGCTGGCTTGGCTGGAAAGCTACACATGGGCAGAATTCTGCTTGACTTGCAAAACGTAGAGCTAGAATCTGTTATATAATCATTAAACTCTCTCTGCCCACCTTTGATTGATCTTAATGGAGTGGACAAGGGCCAAGAGAGTGAAAAATGAGGTCTGTCAGGAAAAAAAAGAGGAAGAGGGAATAGTTCTTCTGTAGTCTAACTTATTAAACAAGCACAGAAACAGAAGTGGTGGAATTTAGAAAATATTGGTTTTGGCTTGAACAATTGTTAAAGCACTATTCAATAATGCAGAGAACTTCTGGGGTTTTCTCCCTTCCTTTTCTTTAATCTTTCTTTTTCACCTTACCCATATATTTTTTCTCTCCTATCTCTCTCTAATAGATGCTGTTGCTGATTGATATCCAGGTTTCTTATATCAACACCAACCACGAAGACTTCATAGGCTTTGCAAAGTAAGTATATAGAGACCTTGTTAAAAAGACACTGTCAGGTTTTTTAGTTTGTTTGCTTTTTTTTAAAAAATATTAAATTCAGAACACGAGTCCTGCGGTGTTGAACTCCTTCCCATTTGTAGGGGAGTCTTTACCCAGTTCATGAGCCTGATTTCACTGAAGCCAAAGCTCGTGTGTTGCTGTGGAATCCCACATATCTCAGGAAGCAGCCTTGGCACATCCATTTCAGGACCACAGAAATGCATAATACTGGTGGTCTTTCCACATTGTTAGTAGTGCATATTTTGGGAGCTGTGATTCCGTGTGAAACAGTTTTGCTCAGAATAATGGATGTCACTGAACCCTAAGTGTGCCTGCTGTTTGGCTGTAGAGAATAATAGTAGCAGAATGCCCTGCAGGGCCTGGTTTGACGTTCTCCTCTCTTAATTGGAAAGGCTCTGAGAATATTCTCCAGAATGTTCTCCCTCAGTGTCCAGCAATTTGTGCCTCAGGGACTTCGTACCAACATTCTGACACTCGTAAAAACATTAAAGATATCTTCACTCTTTGAAGAATAAATGTTCCTTCAGTCATATTCATGCCATATTTGCCATAACAGTGTTTGGAATCACAACAGGTTTTGGCCGTGTGGGGTGCTGGCAACAGAGTTTGGCACCACAGTGTGTATTTTACCCTGGCTGTTCTAGCTTGGCACTGTGAAGGAAGGTCCCCAGCTTTGTCCATATGCCTTGAGTGTTTAAAACATGGAGTGCAGTAAGCTGAGAAGGGAGAAGGCAAAGCCAGGTGCTATTTATGTGTTTGCTTTAAGCAACTTTCTCTAGAATTGTTTTCAGGTCCTAGATATCTTTATCAGTTCTCTTGACAAATGACAGGATGTTGTAGGAATGGTAGGTGGCCTTCTAGAGGTCAAGATAACAACTTGCTGCTATTTACTTGCCTTCATCCTTTTCTGACAGGAAAGAGCCTGCTAAAAACATGCCATATATACTCATGGTGTGTGTTGTGACCTTGGGAAGTCACATAGTCCAACCGCCTGCTCAGAGGAGGGTCAGTGTTGAGTTCAGACCAGGTTACTCAGGGTTTTGTCCAATCAGATGTAGAAACTCCCAGAACTGGAGATTCTTCAGCCTCTTTCTGCAGCCTGTTCCAGTGCTTGCCTCTTCTTGCTGTGAGAAGACTTCTCCTTGTGTCATTTTGGAATGCTCCATGTTTTATAGGATTGGATTCTGGAGTGCCAGGTGTATTTGAAGCGATTTAATGATGTTTTCCCCCTGGAAAAATTCCCCTCATGAATGCTGCTGATGCAGTCTGTAGTTCAGTCCATGGTCCTCACTGCTGTGTCTTTTCCAAGGTGTTGCAATGCCTGAGTTCAGTTTCTTGGGAAAGCTGCTTCCTCTTTTGCCAGCTGAGATCTAGAATTCCCCAGCCACTGTACATGGGGTATAAGCAGATAACAAGTGACTCTTCACTTAAGTTCACTGTTAAGTTTAAGCAAAGGTTGCTGTAGTTTGAAATAGATGGGAAAGAAAGTATCCTTGTTGATCTGTGCTCAGTCAAAACACAAAATTTAGATAGCAAAGAACAGTTTAAAATATATTCATTTATGAACTACACAGGAGAAAAAATCGTTTGAAACTATAAGCATATCATTATGTCAGTTGTGTTAGAACTTGAATAATTTTTGAGCAGCATAAGGGCTTCTCCAGCATCTGAACATGGTGTTTCTTTCCCTTGTCTCTTGTGCCTGCAGTGTTTTAATAGTGTGAGTCCTGTGAACCTTGGTCATAAGAATGAGAGCACAAGACATTGCAAACTACCTTGCAGCATTGTAGGGCCTGAGGCAGGTACAGTGAGATTGTCTTGAAAGGGATTTAGGAATGCCAGTATTTAGAACAAATTTTTATAGTTATACTATTATGAAATCTTAGAATATTGTTTGTCTCATTTAGCAGAACAAGTGGTAAAATGTTGATATTGGGTTTGTTTCCAGTCAGTGTAACTCAGGCATAGGTGCATGCTTGAGTCTACAAAAGGAGTAATTTATGTTTAGAACAGTTAATAGAGGACCAATTGCTGGGCTATTTCTTAGGAGGATGTTAAAGGTTTAATTAGCTTTCTTAGGCTGATAATATTTAAAAAAAACCACCAAACTCAAAAAATAACAATGAGGTTTCCTAAAGCCATCTCAGGTATGTTTTGGAATTGTTGATGGGTTAGTGCTGTGTTTTTTTGTGTGCACGTTATTTAATCATAATTTATGCATCAAAGCTTATGCAACTCAGATGATGCACCAGGGGCATGCAGTGTTATTTGGGCAAAAGGATCAGGATGGCTGAGAGTTAAATTCAGTGAGTTGGCGCATGGAGTAAACATGTGGAACAGCACATGGACTGCTAGTTTGCTAGAGTACAGTCTGAAGGGCAGGACCCAGAATTTGGATGGTGTGGAGTTTGGTGCTTCAGCAGTTCTGTGGAGCTGCAGCTCTGCACAGTAGCAGGGTTGGCCTGTGGGCTCTGATCCAAGCACCTTTTTCTACCTCTCTCTTTCAGAGCAGTGTTTGTAGCTGACCTAACATATGGATACTTTTTTCTCCAGTTAATCAATGCCCGGTGAAATGGTATGATCTAATCCAAACAAAACTTCCTGTTGCCAGTGGCTGCTCTGGTGGTTGAGGAGCCAAAGCCTTCTCTCTGGATGCTTTTCTTCCTCTTTCCAGCAACATTTTAATTCTGTGGCCTAACACAAACCAGCACATAATGCAAATGCTTTTAGAATTAATGGCAACTTGTTTTGTTTCAAGACAGGAGTGTGTTTTGTTTCAGGAACTGGGATTACCCAAGTTCAAGAATTGAGAAAATGATTTTAAATATGGTTTAATTTCAAATGTGCTCTATTCTTAGATAATTTCAGCTTTGAACCAGCTTTGTGACGGCTTCATCCATGGGTTATATTTACACCCTCAAAGTGCATATAAATATTAGAATAATATCCAAAACAAACTGTCAAGACAAAGCTATTAAGGAGCCTCCAGCAGGGGAGGGTTTTGTTGTACTCTGCTAAGTAACAGAAATGGCTTTTTGTCTCTTCTGAATATTTATAGAGGCTAATGTTTCCAAAGTTACCCACGTAAGCCATAATTTCTCTGTGCTTTTAGTAACCTTTACCAGTCCAAGTAGGATGTTGTTACAAAGGATCTGATTAGTAGGAACTGTCTGCACGTCCCTTCTGTTCTAAGCAGGCAAATAGAAGCAGGTAGAAAAGCAGTTGAAATATGCACATATATGCCATGATTTTGCTGTGTTTCTTTTGCTGTGGTTCTCCAGCTTTCTCTGCTGGAATCAAATGTAACTGTTGCTGCTGAAATCTATTCCTTGGGAACTGGCTTAGTTCAAGTTTCTTCAGTGTAACTCTTTTCCTCTGCTTCCCTTAGTGCCCAACAAAGAAGCAGTCAGGTTAACAAAAGTGCAGTGGGAAATCAGGTAGGCACCTAACAGAGAATGGATAATGGCATGTGCAAGTTAATCCAAGCTCTTTGGTTTTCTTTGCTGCATTTTCATGTTGTAAGTGCATCATTTACCATTTCTGCTTCAAACATACATAAAATGCGTCATAATGGCCTTGTTTTTCTGAACTTCTCAGCCCACCTGACTTTATCATAGTTTTCATCATTTACTGTTTAGCATTTCTGCTACTGCTTGCACTGCTGGTCAGTGTCTCCCCTCCCATGGCATCCAGTGCATTAAATCTCTCATGTTACACATCAGTGTGTTCTGTCCTTAACTGCACACTTGTGAATTTCAGAACCCAAAATGCTGGTGAGTACTTGCTTGTGTGTGCTTTGTCATAATGTTTTCCTAGTTCTCATGTGTTCACAGCTGAGCAGCAGCAGAGGGCAATTCAGCAAGCAAAAGTGGATTTGCCTTTCCCTCTTCTGAAACCTCCATGAAGTTGCTGACTATGTACCATAGGCCTTTCTTGAAGTAAACAATAACTGGTTGATGGTCTCAGATTAATTACCCCTTTCACTGAGATTCATTAATGAAATTGGTTGCTTGTTTCTTTTTGTCACATGAGAATATAGGATTGGTTCTGCGAGATGCTTTGGGGCTCCTCAGCTTTGCTTCTTTGATTTTGTGTGGGCCAGGGGTTCTCAGGACTTCTCAGGGTCAGTCCTCTGCTTAATATGAGATAAAAATAATAAAAATACAACCTGGAGAGTTTCTGCTCACTTTGAGGGTTTTGCAAAGTCTTGAACAGAAAAAAAAAGAAGTGTTATGGAACTAGTACATACTTTAGAAGGAAATGAAGCATTCTAGTAAAAATAAGACTATGACATTTTGTATAAATAATTACCAGTATCAAACATTTTCCTGATGTTTTCACGTGCAATTTGGTCAAACAGTGCTCAGGAGGTGAAAGGCCAACATTTCAAATGTGACCGATCCCTCAGGTCATAAACCTGAGGTTTCAAACAGTCTCCTATTCTGCTGCTTCTGTAGGACAAGAGTTCTTGGCATTTTCTGCAAATCTAGTTATCTTTTTAGGGCTAGAAATTCAATCTCTTCCTCCCACCAAGAAATGGCCAGTTATTTTCAAGATGTTACTTAAAATAATGCAATAACTTCTTGGATGTGGTGGTCCCCCACAGCCTGACCAGCATGAGTGGCATTTTTGATGTAGTACATGGTTTGGATTAAAATGAAAAAAAAAACCCTGGAAGGTCTAAACACTGAAATGGCTTCAAAGATGAGTCTCTCCCCTCTGAAGAGAGATTTCCTCCTTATCTAGCTGTGCTGGAACATGTGTCAAACACAACAACTGTCATCACTTTGGAGTGTCCCATAAAAGGAGAATCGGCCAATTACCTTACTCTTCAAAAATACACAAATAGAATGAATGATTTTTTAATTAAGTGAATGTTTTCTCTCTAAAGAAGTGGAGAAAAAGCTCAGCTTTTTAGATTTGATGTTGAGACTTGATTCATTCTGGTATAAAGGACTTTGCTGAACCTTTTATTTTAGAGATAATAAACAGTTGCTTGTAAGTAAATTGTTTGGAGTTGAAAAGAATGAGAAAATGTTTCTGAAATAAAACTTCACTTTTGCAATTTGCTATTTCAGGGAACCAATCTACCGCCTTCAAGGCAAATTGTACGAGCTAAGTTCTGTAAGCTTTATTGTTGCTTTTTCATTTAGCTTCTCAGAGGGCAAAGTTTGTCTCTAACTCATTGGTTTGTTGAATACTTGCTACTAAACTATTTCATGTGAAGCTGTCCTGTCTGTAACACTTCCTCAACAAAGGATAATTGCAGTTCATCACTTAACTGCTACTAACCTGCTGGTACAAGTCTGAACTAGTCTAACTTAAATGTTGTAGAAAACTTTGCATAGAATTAATATCTTTATAATTTACTGAATTTCTCAGACTAAAATGACTAATTGGTGTTATATTTTATTATATAACTGGAAAGCAGTTTTTATCTGATGTGTCTCTATTCGTAGTGAACCTCTTTTTGAAAGGTGGGCAAGTAAGTTTCTGGTAACCAAAAGGAACCATTAGCTCTTGAGTAAATGAACTTGCTGTTTATGTGTACAGGTACTGTTCTTGTGTTTTGTTTATGTCATGGAATTATGAGTTTTATGAATGAAAGTATTTAAAGCCTTTTTAGCATTCTTTTCAGAGCACCAGGAGGACCAATATATCATGGACAAATTCTATTCTAACCCACCTCATGAGTAAATAAATACGTGAATGTCTTTAATATTACTAATTAGAATTAATTGTCTAAACTGCAGTTAATTTTGTCACAAATTACTCACGGTTCAGTGACAGGTGCAAGAAATAAATCTCTTTATGGTTTTCATTCTTTGACAATACCTGTGATGAAAACATACACTTTTCCAGCTTGTTGCCATATCATCAGATTTTATTAATTGTCATTTTAAACTAAACATGTTCAGTTATGGAGGAAGGACTAGGCAGCACTGATTCTAACAGGAATTGAACTGAATCCCTTGGGAGACCAGGATCACCAAGTTTTCCCAAAGTAGTGGGATGCTCATTTACAATCTGTTGCTTTTTCTTTTTAGTATCTTGCTTTGAACTGGAACGATACAGATTAACTATTTCTGTGTATCTGAGAAACAAGATGAGCGCAGCAATACCTCATTTTTGGACAATAATGCCAATTCCTCCTAACATGTTTTTGCTCTTCTTTCCTCTACTACTAATTTATCCTCTCACACTTAATCTTTGGCCTTTTTTTGTTTGTATTTTCTTTGCTACCGCCTGAGGTTTTGACCTGACTCCACAAACTTTCTTTTTAAGCCACAGGTTAGTCTGTCTTCTAATTTGCTTGAAGTAATCAGTGTAATGCTTGGTTTTACACAGCACACTCACAAGGTCTGGCCCCTGAAAGCTGACCCACTCTTAGCTGCATATTTTGTGTGCTGAGATTTGGTTTGTTGACCGATGTTTAAAGCTCCCCTTCACGATAAGGCTTTGAAGATGAAGTTGTCATTGCTTCATGTGCCAAATTGATACTCTGTGTGTGAGAATGCAAGACACTCAAATTATAGAGGATTATATGTAATTTAGATGAAATTCTGCTTTGTGTTTTACTTCTGTGGCAAAATCTGCTGCTGTATTTGAATTAGCCCCTGTAACTGGAGAAGAGGCTTAACGTGAACTGTGAGTTTCAAGTCTCTGTCCAAGTGATGTGGAGTTTTGGGTCTGAAGGCTGTGTTTGACCTGCCTCTTCTACAGTGTTACAGCAGCATCCTGGACACGAGTAGCATTCAGACCCCATCTGTTGGCCTGAACTATAGTGCTAATAAGCCACTTTTTCCCAGTAACCCCTTTTTTATTTTTTTCTCTTTTAATCCTGCTTTGTAGCATACTTTGCTGCTTTTTTTCTTCAGCTATACTTAAATCCTGCTATCTTGCATGACCCAGGATAAAAATGTTTATGGAATTTTTTTAAAGCAACCAGATGGAAATGGAAACTCATGCCATGGTCAGTGAGGTGGCCGTGAAAAATCATGACAAGGTGGTTGTCTTAAGAAGTGCCAGTATTTCTGCAAAGAGGTGGTGGCCATGGGTTAACACACTCAAGAATATTTCAGAATTCAGCATCATGAAGCATGCTGCTTTTGAATGTTCACTTATCAAGACCAGAGGAGCAGTGCTGTTTTGAATGGCCCTTAGCTACGTATTTTTCGAGTTAAGGTTCTTTCATGTTTGATTTATTCACCTCAATCTTTGTTTACCTGTATTTGGAAGCACATTTAAATGTTTCACTGCTGAGGGTTTTCCTTCAGTAAAGACTAAATTTTTCTTTTAAAGCAGACATGTTTTGAGGACTTTAGCCACTTTCATTACTTTTAAGTTATGTCATATATTGGTGCAGTGTTTCATAGGGAGGCAGTGCCACAAGATCTTAGTTCTATTCAGTATCAGAACAGATCTAATCAGTTCATGCTCTGACATTTGTCGAATTACAGTGAAATACTGTATTAGGTTTCCCCTCTAGTACGTTATAACTTCTTTAGTGAGATAATCTTCATAATTGAATCCAAAGAACCAATAGCTTGTAAGGATGCTTCACAGAGTAGTTTTTCCAAATTTTTATTCTCTCAGTGTGCTTACTGTTTGGTAATGCATGTTGTTGTGACAGTGATTGGAAGACAGAGCAGTACTGGGAGTTGTGTGTCAAAATTATTTCAATGGAGTTACACAACTTCAATAGAGTGAAGTTAACAAATGCTGCTGCTGGATTGCTGGGGGAGTAGCCAGTCTCTTGATTTCACATTTGTATTTCTGTCTGCCCAGTCAGTTTCACTTATCTCACTTATCTTGACATCATTCTTCAAAGACTTCTTCAGAGAATCAGAAAGTGTTCCATTTCTTTTACAAGTACCTTATTTGATTTAATGCAGTGAAAAAGTCACGCAGCAATACATAAAATGTGCTTATTGTGTCAAATCCTGCTTTCCTGTTTATCCGTGAGTGGTGGAGAGTGAGGACAACAAATATGATTTGGGTTTTGTGCAGCTGAACTATCAGAAAATTATTTCCTTCTGGCTCGTTCATGTGAATTCAGAGGCTCTAAGTTTCATTTTTCAGCCACCCAGATTAGGTATCAGGATCCTGAAGGAAGGAACTGTCATCTCTTGTTCATCCTGTGCATGGAGTCCAACTACCGGTCAGAATATTGTCTTCCTGAGCTTCTGGCAGTGCCCATGTTTTTCACCTTCCTGAGCTCATGTCACTAATATCCGGTTTGCATGGAATGACATTTAGAAATATGATAGAAAATATTGAAATGGGTCTCTTAGATACAAACCAACCAACAAATGAACCTGTGAAAATAATGAAATGCACTTTCATTTTTCAAGCTGAAGTGCTGTAAGATATACCTAACATAACTTTAAAAAAACCCTAAAACAATAACTTCCCCATCAGAGATTTTTTAACTTCAAAAGTGTCTTTGAAGATTTTGGCTGCTTATTGCCCATGGAAGAACATTTATTTCTAAAATATAGCTTATTTTTTTGAGAAATTGGTTGAAGTGTAAGGTGTAATTCAGCTTCTGTGGAAAGTAAAACTGTGTTGTTCAATCTCACTTTGTCCTGCACTCACACTTAGATCCAACATCTCCCTTCTCTTTGTTTCCAACACCAGTGCTGAGTATTTTGCAAGTACAGCTTTTTGTAGCTAACAGAATGTGCCTGGGAAACAGGAAAAAATCAATGAAAAGGACATGAGACTTAGCACACTGAGCTCATCTTCTCTCTCTTGATGTCCCCTGGTACAGATTCCTTGTATTTCCTATATCCTAGTGCCCAGGATATTTTAGAGAACACAGTACTCTTTTTTTTCCCAGAGGAGTGTAGATGAACAGGTCTAGAAATTTGCACATTAAATTATATCCCCAGGGTATTACTGTAGGTTGGTGTCCTGCTCTTTGTGCAGTGTAGTGTGGGAATGACAGCTGGATTCAATCCTCGGCACGCAGGAGTTTTGAGGAAACAACTGGCAAATTCCTTCCTTTACGAGACAGTGACCAATGTTTGTATTAGCAAGTCAGCTTGTTTCTGTCCACACCCAGCAATGGTTCTGCATCTATGGGGAGATGTGTGGCACTGGAGTGTGACAGTCTTTTGGACCTGTGCAGCATAATGTAGTTCCTACATTAGAACTATTAAAAACTTCAATACTTCTTAAATTACTTGCATAATTCAGGTTTTAAAACCTTGGCTTCATCTGTTTTGAGACCTCTGCCACAAATGTGTTCTTATCAAATGGAGAAAATTTGACTCCTGTTAACATGTTACAGACCCTGAGGCAGAGGTGAGGGAAAAAGCCTGGATGGAATAACTTCCCATCACTTTGAAGTGTTCATCATGGATAAGGTTTCTGAACCAGCTACTCAGGTGTTTCTTACTGGTTTGCTTCTAGAAACCACCTCTTTATCCTCACTGACATCTCCCTTCAGTTCTTTTACCCTCTCTGAGATGTGTCTCCACACTAGTTTTCAGCAGTGTGCTGCCCCAGCTGCCTGTGCTTTCTGTATGTGGATATGAGCTTTCCACGGAGCAGCACAGCATTTACCATTGCAGACAGTATGGTCTGACAGAACCCTCTCTCCCAGCCTCTGATTTCAGTTCCTTATAGGATGGGAATAGCCACCTTTGCTCATGTGCTGTGAAGTATTGAGTCTGCTATACAAATACAGCTCACTTGCTGCAGAGCTAAGTTCAAGGGAATGGGGAGCCTTAATTTCCTTGTTTTTCCCACATTTGTTCCCTTTGCATTTTTGTAGTTCAGCACAGAAAAAAGAAATTAGAATTAGTTTGGTTCTACAGCTTGTTGTGTGGCAGCTGCCTGAAGGCCAGTACACTGGCTATATATGCATGTTGCTTGTTTCCTGTTAAAAGCTACTTCAATAAACATCATAAAATAAAATGAGGATTTGATGGGTAATCAAGTTCTTATCAGTATGTTTCCCTTAACTTGCACTCAGACAAGCATTCCATCTGTTTGTACTCACTAATGCCCCTCTCCACTTTGGGTTGTGTTTTTTTTTCTGAGTGAACATGAATATTAAAAATACTGACCAACTTCTGTAGAAACCTTTGTGGAACAGGCAGTTCCATCCAATCTGCTTGTGCTGTACCCTTGAGTCCCTTTACAGGAGTCATGTCCAGTTCTCTCATTGCTTACCGAGGCTTCAGAACCAAATCAGTGCTTTCTTAGATGTTTTCTTACAGGCTGAAAACCTGGAGACTATTTTTGGATCTTCAGGGCTATTTTTACAGTGCTGGCCTGGTTGGTAGCAAGTGGAGAAACATCATCCTATTTGAAATGAAATTTACACTCCTGAATTATGTGCCTTTTCAATACAATTTCCTGCTTTTCAGGTGCAACTTCTGATCTCCTTTTTGGTTTAGTTGTATATGATAACTTAGTCCCTTGCTCTGTGCAAAACCAAAGCTGTTTTTTTCAAGGACTTGTTGAGGGGATTCTGAAGGGCTTCTCTGGGCACTTCTTTCCATCTCAATAGTTCATAGATAAGTGCAGGGTGTTGCTGTGGGGTGAAACAGAACAGCTGAGATCCCCTGCATTGGTGTGACTGGGGGAGTTCTGTTGTCCAGAGTGTGATAGGAAGGAATGTTTACTTGCTCATGTTTGTATTGGAAAACAAATGTTCCAGTAAACTGGGAAGTTTCTATCTGATCTCTTGACAAGTTTTCGTGATTATTCTCTCTTCTTGACCCTCTGGAGTTGTCTCATTCTTCTTAGGTGTTCTTTTTATCCCTGCTTCTTTGTGCTTGATGTAGCCTCCTGGCCTTAGTATTCATAGGTATGTTGTTCCCATCCGTTCTTTCATCTTGGGCTTGTATCTCTTTTATAAAGTTCTGCTTTACCCACTTCCCACCCTCATCCCCCTAATTTTTATTGCTGCCTTGGATTTTTTTTTCCAATTTTCTCTTCTACCTTATGAGAAGAAAATAGCTCTCACAAAACTCTCTTTACCACTTTCTACCTTAATGTTAAATGAAGTGTAGAAGACCTCTCCACTTTGTCACTCCATACAACCCATTCTGAAAGTTCCCAGTGTGTGCCAGAAGCCACTCACTTTGTCAGTATCTAGATACTTTTCCTAATATCCTAATGTACAAATGACCTTAACAAGTAGACCAGAACAGTGTAGTCAGATATAAAGTTGTATGGACTTTTAAAATGTGTTGTTTTACAGCAAATAAATATCTTCAAGTTTACACAATCCTTAACACACTCATACTTGCTGTGTGTACAACATTCTGATAGTCAGGCTTTTCCCTTTCTCCAGCACACCTGTTCTTGTTTTATTTAGCAAGTCTTTATTTCAAAGAATGAAGGCAGCAGCAGAATGATGTCAAGTGAGTAATGGACTAAACTTGTGCCCGACTGCACCTTTGCGTAGGTGATCCGGAAGGGCTGGCTGACCATCAACAACATTGGCATCATGAAGGGGGGATCCAAGGAATACTGGTTCGTTCTGACTGCAGAGAGCTTGTCCTGGTATAAAGATGACGAGGTAAGGAACAAAGAACTTTTTATTACTGGGGGAAACTAATTCAGTCTTCTGATACCAGCTTGAAATATTAAATCAACTTGTACAGCCTTGAACTGAAAAAATTGTTAAAACAATCTTTGAATTTCTGTTCTGATTCATGAAGAATGCTGCCTGTATAAGACTTCTGTTGAAATGCTGATAATCAGGACAGGGTGTTGTGTGGGGTGTTTTTGTTTGTTTGTTGTTTTCCTTTTTTCCCCCCTCTCTTCCTCTTGATTTCCACCCATTGCTCTAAAAAAGAAAAAAGGAAAAAAAACGGGATGTTCTAAAATGTTGTGGGTGTTTTCCTATGCCTGTTTTGTGGATGTTTTCCTATGCTTGTTTGGGCTGTTCTTGAACATCTACTGTAAATTGATCATACGTTGTCTGGGTAAAGTTACTTCTAAAAGTAACTACAGCAGTTGATTTAATGATAACAATTCCTCTCGGTCCTCATATTCTGAGATGATGCAAAGCCTGTCTGCAGAGCTCTGTAGCTGTTAATATGGATTTTCAGATTTGACAAAAAATGCACCTTTGTGGATGATCAGTAACTCTGAGGTGAGTAATGTGGGAAGTGGAAAAAGCCTTTCTCTGGTGAAAAGGACATCCAGGTTGCTCACTTTGTTGAATATATTGGTAGGCAGCTCATTTATTCTGTGTAATAACTTTTTCAACAATGTTTGTACAGATGCGCTGTATCCAAAACTCCAGCAGTGTTTTGATGGTTAAAATGGGATTATTATGTGCACTATCAGATTTATGGTAAGGCCTTTGTGAGTTATTTTAAGGTTTGTGTTGGATTTTGCATTAAAATTGGGCTATGTTTAAAAAGAAATCTTAGTATTTTCTGAAAGTTTTTAAAGTTAAATATTTCCAGAAAAAAATTAGTGAGTTTTAGGGTGAACCAGTTCATTGGATGAAAGAGGCACAGGTAAAGAGGAAGTTTTAAATGAGCTCTATAACATCACTCAAGCTTTCCATCTTAATGTAAATAATAATCAAAACACTGGCTGATCCCAGCAAAACTACACTGGTCAGTAGGGTTGGATTTGGGTTTTTTTTCCAGTGTCAGTAGCTATTTTGGGATAGACCTTAAGCTTGAAGGACAAATTAGGTTAATCTTGAAGATTTTACCCCTTGCCATTTTATTTAAGTTTTAAAGGGATTCAAATGTATTTACTGTAACAGGAAAACAAGTGCACGTCAGGCAGAAGGGAGGAGCCAAGGGGCAGGTGTCAAGAGGGGAAGTTTTATTCTCAGATCGCTGAAATGTAATTTGAAAGAAATGCAAAAGCCACTTTATGAATTTGAAGCTGCTGGGTTTTGTGATCTATCTTGAGGTTACTAGAACTTGCTTTCTTAGATTAGGTACAGGTAACTGCAACTTAAATTACCACGTGATGTGGCAAAGTTAACATCCCTTGCTGTGTTCTGTCTCAAACAGTTGGAGCTGCATCCAAGATGTGCTGTGACAATTTTTTGTGCAGTTTTTTAAGACTTTTTTGAGTCTGATCTGTGTTTAATGTGAAATACAAAAATTTCTTATAATGCTAATAGTGTGTCTTGTGCTATGCAACTCCAAAATAAATAATTAGTTTTGATAGTCTGCTGGAGGGAGAAACCTGGGAACCTCAGAGTAGTGCATGGAAAGAAACGGTCCCTGGGTGATTTCCTTATACACACTTTAAAATAAAGTGTCTTACTTGCCAAACAGTTATGTTTTGAGGGTTATGAAAATGCCAGTAGTTCATTCAGGCCAATATGGGAGAGCACTGAGGAATTTCTTAGAGTGGCAAGAGAAGATGATTGTGCCTTAACTATTCTATGCTTTGCTGGTGGAAAATGTTCCTCCTTAAGTACAGATTTACTGTATAATTTGATTATTTTTTCCTGGTGAAGAGTATACAAAGTTATGCTTTTTAGATTTTTTTTTTTTTGGTACCACACTTTTCTCAGTAGGACTAAAAAATGTAGTAAGGTCTGTTTTAGCAACTTTTTGAAGAAGGTCAAAGTCACAGCTTGGCTGTTAGGTTAGTCAGAAGTCAAGTGACTTGTTTCAGAACCAGAACTATGGGCTTTGAAAATAAAGAAGTAAGTATATGATCTCTTGGCTGAATCCCAGTTTTTAGAATAGCATTTTGTCTCCTTGAAATGTTCTCCTGGGTCTCAGCTTGGTGTGGTGGCTGTCACATCCTGTTCTTGGCTGCTGACTGAACTGGCAGTGTGCGGGTGTGTTCCCCCCCCGGTGAGATTCGCGGTGTCGGGGATGTGAGAAGTGATCCCCGTGTCTGTGTGTCTGGCTGTGCCCGGGGAGGTCGTGGGGAGTTCAGAGCCCCGTCCTCCCTGTGGGGCTGCTCACTGCTGTGCTCCCCTCCATCGCAGCTGGGCACCCTGCATGGTCAGGTCTCACCTTTGTTTTCGTGATGGGTTTGTTCCCCCTGTGCCTGTACCCCTGAGCAAGGAATGCTGTAGCAGTTCTGAACCAGAGAGCTCTGACAATGTACTTTGCAAAGCTCCAGTGCCCGCTGGGGCCTCCAGGGCTCTGTACCCCCTCTAGTGTAAGCTGAGACCATTTTCTAGTCTGGAATTTACTCTGAGATCAAAATCACTCTGAGTGTTAGTGGTTGCTTGCTAGTGCCATTAGGAGGATGGAAATTGCTTCCTTTATTTGTGAGGTGCAGCTTTTATAAGCGATGAATCCACAGTGGAATGCATTTTAAAGCGAGTTGCTTTGGCAAAAGATTTCAGATTTTGCTGTATGATATCAGTATTACAAAGGGAACAGTTGCTTTCTTGACATGGTTTTGTTGCTGTCAAACATGCAACAGGATTTTATTCCTGATGAGAGGGACTCAGTGCCTAAGAATGCTTTTTAGGCTTGTAATTATGGAAATATCAAGTTGATGTTCAAACAGTGTGCTTAAAGCAGTTACAGTATTAGTTCTGTGAGTACTAATCTGGATTAGTTTCTGATCCCACATACAGTTGTTGGTGTTCATAACTTTGCTGTGTGACCACTACTATGACTTTGTGCTTTTCCAGTTACTTAAAAATGGAACAAGGAAAATGCTGTGTACCACTTTGAGGCTGCTGTAAATAAGTGCAGGATTAGCACATTCAGTGTCCCTGCAAATAGAGATTTATTTCACAAGAGTATTCCCTGTAATCCCAACTGGAATATTATAGGGCACAGCTACACACACACAAATTACTAAATCTGAGCGTTCTAGCTCTCAGTTGTTACTGTCTTGTTAAGTAGCATTAATTAAGGTTCATTTGAGATTCAACCTGTGGATACAAAGTTTGTGAATTAGCCACTTGTGCCTTAGGATGAAATGGACTTTGGAACAGTGGAATGCTTGTGAATCGAAAAGCTCTCCACCGTAAACAAATGGAGGCCATTTGTAAAGTTGTGGAGCATTTTTACAGGGCATGGTCACAGAATGGGAATTTATTATTCTTTCTAAAGCATCCAGAGATTTTGCTGGCATTATTGGTGTGCAAAGGATGCCAAGCTGCACTCTAGGATTAGAACTTCTGAAAACGTGAAATTTATATTTATTGGGAAAATCTCCTTTGGTCTCACGAAGAAAATAGTTCCATTCTGTTTCAATAGGAAATGATAGTATTGTCAACATCCGGCAATAGATGCAGTTTGTATTATAATTTCACAGTTTATTGCCCATTGTAAAATTACGTGAGATTTGGGAGCAAGATACAAAAATAAGTGAGGAGGTGGAGAGTGGAAAGGGGAGAAGTTCCTCTAAGGTCTGCCACTCTGTATGTTTACCCAATTAACTTGCCACAGAATAAGCTGCTCTCGGCTTCTGTGGCAAGCAGGAATGGCAGTGAGTTTTATACAGCAACAACCTGATAATGCAAGTTCCCCAAGTTATGCCTGGGAAGCAAACGGAAGGACAAACCATACGTAGGTGCCGCAGAGCTGCGTATAAACAAAACTTACTGTTAGTGAGTTAATGAGAACACCTAGGAAAAGAGTACTATAGGAAGCACAGTAAGAATTTCAGCAGTGGGTTTTATTGTCGTTTGTCGGCAGTGTTTGAGCCTGGGTGGGGTGCAGCACGCGGCTGGGTTACTGACCGGCCGTCTGGGATCCAGTGACTCGTGGCTGGAGCTGCTGGTGCAGGTGCTCTGGGGTGGCAGAGCCGTGTCCCACTGGCGGCTGTTCCCTCAGGCTGGGTTGTCATGCGACTGCCTGTCTGTGCCTGCTGTACAGGTGAGAGGATGTTCTGCACAGCAAGTGTAGACAGGCAGACACATGACAACTCCGTCCAGCCAGTCCCTTGGAGCCATCGCCGCTGGTGTGCAACAGTTTGTACCAATCCACTTGGGGGGGGCTTGAGTGGGGGGAACACACATAACAGAACTGAGCTTTAAGGCATTAGGAGCTGTAGGACAAGAACAGGACTTGATTTTATTCAGAGAAGCAGCATTTGGGTACATGAGTTATCATCGTGCTGACACATATCAGGGATGCGATTTCAACAGACTGGTCACACTAAACATTTGGAAAAGCAAATAGAACTGAAGCCATGGTTTATTTTATATGCAATTCATACATGGTTGTACTTGCATATTGTACTTGCACATAGTAATTTAACCAGATGTTTTTACTCTTCATGGAGGCACAGAAATACTGAAGTTCAAGATAAAGGATATGTTTATACAGTGCATATTTTCTAGGAGCAGATAAGTACAATAATCTGGCATGTTAAAAATAAAAATCTTTCTGTATAAATGGAGGCAGCCACTTGCACATTAACCCCATTATAGGGAACATGCTGGATGGAATACTGGTTGCATTTTATATCAATTTTGCTAACATGCAAGAGCTACACATGTATGATATTTCCTGTAGTATTTTGTTCTGCATATTATTTCAATTTAGCCTTCTCTCAAAATCTGTACTTTGTAAGAAAATAAATTAACCTCATAGAACTTCAGTAAGTTTTTTTTCAGTGAAATATAGACCATACTATAGATCAAAAGCATGCAAATAACATAATTTCATATCACAGATGTGCTAATTTGCTGAATTTCCTGTATACAGAATACACACAGTGACTGCAATCCAGCTTTGCACTGACATTTGCCATATCGCTGGGTTGTTGTTTCAAAAGGTATAAAACACACTGGAAAGTTAAGAGGGGGAAAGAATAATTGCATTAATTGTATCTGCAGATTAAAGGTCTCTGGTTTATAATGGTGTTCTTGAGTCTCTGCTGCTCGCTAGTGCCACCATAGGTAACAACAAACTGGTGCTTTCAAACCCTTCTCACATACTCCATACAGAGCAGCAGCCTAACAATGTGGAATTCCAGCCTGAAAACTGCGTATAAAAGGGATGAATTTACCAACAGGCTAAAGGCAGGGATAGTGTTGAAGTTTTAAACTAGGCTAACAATATATGAATAGCTAATTACTCAGCTGTTCTGGTTCTAATAATTATTTTGCCATAAAGAGAAATATATGTTTTAAGTAATGTACAAGTTAAATTTATCAATTATGTGAATAAAATTTTCCTTGAACCTAACTAGGTGGAGTAAGATGTCTTAAATAAATGAATAAAGCACAAAACATGGCCAGCTACTTCAGACATGCAAAATTAATTCAATACATTAAATAATGTGCCTTTTGTAATACGCTTAGTTAAACTGCTGTAGCTTCAAGTAAAATTTTAAGAGTATGCTTTAAGTTAACATGTCTTCCTACCCACTGGACCATTTTGAAGAAAAATAAGGGGCAAATTAGAAGTACTTTTAAAATAAATCTAATACACTTGATTGGGTCATAGATTTCATCACATTTAACTGCTCCATCTAGTTTTTACAGATCTTTTGTCTGTAAGAAAATTAGATCTCACTTTCTATGTTATTCATCCTTCTTGAACTAGCAAGAATTGTACAGTAAAATTCAATGGCAACCAATAGGATAAAAACTGGGAAGAGTAAAAGTATGAATTTTATCTAATAGGTTTTCTACTAACAACTACCAGGGATATTGTGCTGGGAGGAAAGTCATAAGTGGAAAGTTTGTGCCGTCTTTGTAATAACTGAGCACAAGGAGAATTCATCAAAGAACCAGCAAAGTGCTTTACATCTCAAACAGAAGCAAATTCATTTTCCCTTTAGTTAATGCCTTAGGTGCTACTAATGACTAGAGGGTTATCTCCACTTGATTCCTTCTTGAAAACTGAAATTCCTTGAGACTGTAGTAAACTTGCTAAAAGGGCTTATCCTTTCTGTGTGCTCTGTCTGGTTGGCTCATGGAGCCAGTAAAGGGCTTGAGAACATTTTAGAATACTAGTAACAAAAATAAAATCTCATCATTGCCAGTATTATATTTACAGAAAACCTATGTTAAAGATCTGGCTTTAAATATTGGTACCTTGGAAAGTGAGTTGAGTATTGTATTCTCTCCAGCGGTGATCAGGGTTTTTATTTAAGGGAAGGTTGTTATTTTTAGACACTGCTTTGCAGTGCTGCGTAAAATGCAGTACAGAAGTACAGTAGCATTATTCAGGAAAGTTTCATTCTTAACTCTGGCATTTCCTGTCTTTTTGTAGGTTTAAACCTGACCCTTAATAGTATTTCAATTAAGATTTTTTTTTTCCCCTTAATAAAGTACAGTTCAGGAAGCAAAGCCTTTTACAAGTAAAAGTAAAATTACACTGTAGATTAATATTTATTATTTAAAAACCCCCAACACACTAATGTTAAGAGCTTTTCATGTTCTGATCTGCTTAACAGATTTGAATTGAAAGATTATAATAATTTAACATTCCATGTTGAAGCCTGGAATTTTTATGCAGGTATTTTACTATTTTGGTTCTAATATTTTCCACCTAGCAATGATCCTTGGGTGGTCTGGGTGCGTGGTGATGGTGCAGGAGGGGGGGAAGGAGCGTGGAGAGGGTGGCAGTGTCTTCAGCCCTCTGAAATACACATGCACTGAAGAGCACTGGTGGGAATGGTAATACAGACAACAACATGCAGCTTAATGACAAGGCAGAAAAATGGCAAATGACATGGCTGTTTTTAAAGTAACTAGTTTTTTTCACATTTTGGGCGGTTGTTTGATCTATATTTATTTCTGTAAAGTTGATTGATTTGCCCCCACCCTTCTTTCTTTTTGTTTTTTTTTAACATTAAAAGAAATAGCTAGAAAAGGTTTGAAATATTTCCTTCCTCTTCCCTATTTAATTTTGTCGAGTGCATTAAAAAAACTGCACTCCTTTAAGATTAGAGAAAGTCCATTATATTGAAACACTCACCTATTTAAATGGTCATATTGGCTTTAATTTGATTTTCCTAGTTTTGGGCATTTTATGGTAATAATATATATAATTTAGTTCATACGACAGGCTTAAGCATTGGTGTCGTTCTAGTTTTAGAGAACTCTCACCATGATTTAGTATGCATTGAGCCTGCTAATTTTTTTAATCATTGCAAAAAGTAATGTTTGTGGTGTTTTGTTTTTTATTTTCCCCTTGAAATATTTATATACAGCTATCTCATGTTTGTTGACATGCCTATTTAAAACCTCTTGTTTTAGAACTATGGAACTCTCTATGATTATGATCAACTAGGAATTGTTTCAACTAAACCAGCACTGTTTTAAGAACCGCCGAATCACTTAATTCACTTTGAAAATGTTTTGGTTGCTGAGCTGAAGTCGATATACTTCCTTATTCATTCCTAACAATACAGGCTTTCTTTCCATATCTGTAGCCTCGCACACTGCGTTTCCCCCCCGCCTCCTTCCCAAGCCCATGCCAAGGGGGCCTCCTCGGTCCCAGCCTTACAGTCTAAAAATGTAACTTTGAGGAGTCATGGGTGTATGGGAGGGGAATCACTTCCTAAATCCAGAGAGGTCATTTAAAATAAAGATTAATGCAAATAGAGGAGCAGAGATAAGGCAAACACTAGTTCCATGTGTTTTCGTTGTCCTTGCTTATTTAGCAGAAGTTAACCCAGGCTATCTGCAGCGCTGTTTGCACCGGGAGCCTATTATTCCCTGGATTCTCGTATTTCCTTTCTTAATTTCCAGATCAGAATTATTTTTTTAAAAAGTAGCTTGGCAAGTAAGCATTAGATAGAAATTAATATTTACAAACAATCATATTCCCCTTGAAAGCAAAGCTGAGCAAGTTTCTTAAGAAGATTTGGAAACATTTTTCTACCGCTTAAGCAACATCTAAGTCATAAAACTTTTCAGATTTGCTATGCCTTAAACAGCAATTGTACTTAGAGATTGAGCAATACTAATGCAAGTTTGAATCCGGTTCCATTGCTTTAATTTCTTCCTGTCGCTTCAGATTTTCTCTTAATAGCTACATTTAACTGTGTGTTGTGACTCCAGTTTAAAGCAGGGCGAGAATCAAAATTCCATCTCCTCGCACTATGAGGGATTAAACCCCACTAATTTAATCCTTAAAATAATCTTCCACAACATAAAGGAAGCGAGGGCCAATAACTTATAAGCGTATATATATATACAGGAAAAAAAGAGATATTTTAGTCAAAAGACATAAGCTTTGCTGGGAGGCAAAAGGAAATGACCGTGCTGGTCCTTGCTTTGTAGGCTTTAGGGCAGCCAGAACAGGCACCATCCCAGTAACGCTCCGTGACCAGCTCCCCCAGGAGCAGCTCTATTGATTATTGAAGGAGCAATGCAAAAGGTAATCAGAACATACATATTTTAAAAAAAAAAACCCAGTACAGCATCAAGGCTGATTAAAATACAACATGCATTCTGCAGAACTGGCTGGTTATAATATTAATGGCTGCATATTAATGCTAATTTTTTTTATAGTATAGCTATTCCAAGCTTTCGTGGCAATAATGAGCACCATGTAGAGGGCATTTTTGCCTGGTTGCAGTAGTTTGTTACTAGTGTTAACTTTAGGGGAGCTGACTCTGGAGCTCGGCTGGTATCAAATTGCAGCCCAGACTTTTTGTATTATTTTGTCCGTGGGGATTTCATTCAGCCTGAGGGTTTTTTTCCCCTACCAGGACAGCTGGAAATTCACCAAAGCAAACTTCTGCATTCGTTTACAAATTCCATTTTTATCAGTGGGATTCAGGACAAAGTAACTTATCATTTTGAATGTTAGAAGAATTATCAGCAGTTCAAAGTATCCACGAGAGCGGCAACGATCAATTGGTGCTGATCACTCACATGAAGTGGCCAGCCAGGTATCGGGATGGAAAGCTGGGTTTCCCCTTTTTATTTATTTATTGATATTTTTTTTTCCCCATCACATTCTGAACTTTAAGAGGTAATTTTTCCTGACAATCAACGATTTCGTATTCTACATGGCAGCAGCCTAGCATGGAATAGTCAGTTTCCCTCTGGTTTCCCTACCAGTTTTCATTAGCACATACAGCACAAATTGCTTGCAAAGAAGTTTCAACCGCATATGAAAATCTAAGTACAGTTTTGCCAGAGGTGACATAATATATTTTATAAAAATTTAAAATATTATTCATGCATTCTTTTCTATTATTTTATTACTTTAAAAGGAAATAAATTTTTTAAATTGATCATCAGATCATAGTTCACAACAGGAGCTATTCAGAATACATACTTCTAGCAAGCCTAGAAAAATAAATTATATACTCCTTAAATATTTATACTGACGGCTACAAGTCAAAAAAAAAAAATTAAATTTACCTTTTTAGTTTGTGGGGGGGAAAAAAAAAAGCTTTATTTTAAATTAAAAAAAAAAAGAATAAAAAGACATGACCGACTTTAAGTCTACTCTTGTACACTTCTCTAGGTAGGATACCTCTAGGCAATATACCTCTCTCATTTCTTGCATAGGCTTTAGTACACCATCAGAGCTCCATCTTTCTTGCAGTGATGACTGGAGGAAGGGGGGAGGGGAGTCACCTAGGTTCGCCAGGTCATAGGCCAGGTGTTCTTCCAAAGTAGGCCTTACCAGAATGTCTTCCCCGCTTTATTCTGAAGTCCTCCTTTTTCACAGTGTCCCTGAGCGTTTCTTATTCCCTAGTGTGCAAAACCTGCGAAGAAAAATACTGTATATGAGATCTGAAAGGAGCAATGAGTGTCTTCTCCTTGGCAAGAGCAACTTGCGTCCCCAATAGTCCATGCCGCTGCTTTCCCTTGCCCAGTCTAACCAATGTGCAGACTACTGTACAACAGCATTGTCCTGAACAGGTAGTCTGAACACTGGGGCGACGGAGCAGGATCTCCGGACGCGTCTATTTATTTATTTTAAATCCTCTTTTAGTCTCGGGGAAAAACTGCCTTCCTGCATCACGGGTTGTGCTCGGCTCTCCCTCACACTCTGCAGCACTCACTGAAACACACTGAAGTGCTGTGATTTCCAGTCTTGACGTGGCACATTTGCAGCAGACTGGGGATCTGGCAATGAATTTAGGACCAGGAAAAGGGGGAGGGCTGGGCCTGAGAGTCCATATATGGGATGATGTCACCCTGGGGAGGTTTGGGTATGCACTGTGCCGCTGGTGAGACCGCTAGAATTGCCTGCTCTCAGACATGGGTCTGTGTATAAAATGGTACCAGATGTTTTAGTGTAATGTTAAGCAGTCATTTCATCTTCAGGCCAGATTTTTTTCTTCAACTGGGCAGGAAGTGGGCCCCAGTATGGAAAAGCTGTAAAAAGTCAAGATGTACAGTTTCACTGCAGCCAACAGAGAGCGAGTTAATGTAGACGCAGAATTTGCTCTTTTGTGAAGGCTGAAAACCCAAATTTATAAAAAGGATTCTGCTTGGGAAGCTAATGTAATAAGCCAGTGCTTATTTTCTTTCTTTTTAATGACTCTAGTTGTGCTTTTCTATTTTGGCATTTCAGACCAAGAAAAGGGCAAATAGGTTCATTTTTTCTTGGAACTGTCAGCGGCATGCAGGCTGCCGAGACTTGAACAGTAATTAGAGTTACTTCCTGAAAGTGAAGCCCCCATGAAAAGTCTGGAGAAATGTTCTTTGTCATAGCCTCTACATGAGTAATTAGTTCCACATGTGGCCTTCCTATTTCCCTTCAGCTATTTTGGCTGGCTGGTTGAATACTTTGCTATAGCTCAAGACTTAAAGAAGCTTTAAAGTTTTCATTTCAAGCATCCACTGTGAAAATAGCTATTTCTGGTGTCATAATAAATTGCTTCTGGTAGATCAGTGCTATTAGGCCTGGCATTGTTTTTCACTGGTAACCCTGCTGGTCCCATTTTTATTTTAATGGTGCTTGGTGGAATTATTCTGCTGAATTTTATCTTTGATGTGTACCAGATCTATTGAATTTCGCCAAGTATGACTTTACCGTAGATTTTAAGATATTCTCCCCACAGGCACCCAGCCTTGTTCTCCTGTAAACTTTTTCTTTGTTACTCATTCTGTTGAATCTAAGCGTGGTACTTGGTTTTGTTGTGGGCTTTTTTTTCTTTCTTTCTTTTTTTTTTCCTTTTTTTTTAAATCTGCTTTAGCCCATGGTCTAAAACAATAGCCAACAGATCAGGGTAGCTCTTACGAAGGCAAACCTGAATGTGATTGTGTACAGGTCTGTGTATTCACTGTGTGGAACCGTTGCCAGTAGGGTTTTTTCTGCTTAGAATTCTAAGGCAAATGTCAGGATTGGGAACGTATTCTGCAAGGTAGATCTCCACCACCTTCCTGGACAGGAATGTATGTAAACCTAAATAGTTCCTGCACGATTTGGTTCTTCCTGGGTGATGGCAGGTTCTGAGAGGGCTATATCTCCCAGAGGCGTGCACAGGGCAGGTCACAGAACTCAAACTTCAGGGAGAATGAATGCAATAAACTTGGGTGCTGGGGAAATGTGAATTGGAGTCTCAGTCCAACGAAAAGTGACCTTCAGGCTGCTTGGTGGTGGTGGCAGGCCGGGCACTGCATGTCTGCCTTGGATTGTGCCTCCTTCACCTTTCCCATTTGGATCACACTGGGCTAGCGTGTGTTGAGGCAGTGGTGGGGCTTCTTGTTTCATTGGCAAAGGGAGAGGTTTGAAGGGGCTATGGAAAGAGGTTTAGTGTGCAGTGTGCTTGGCTGTCTTAGAAACAACAGCACCACATCAGTGTGTCAGAAAACGTGAGTTGCTTGGCAAGAGCATTTGAAGATAAAACTGTTAAAATGGAGAAAGTAGAGCATGCCATAGCTAAACCCGGAGGGCTCCTCGTCTGCATATCACTGCATGCGTAGGAGCTGGCTTTTTTGTTATATTCCCTCTTGGCACTTGCCTTGTGGAAGAAAAATACAATTTTGGAAAGATTGAGTAGTGATTTTTGTGAGTGGGACCCCTCAGTATATTGGGTCAGATTTTCCCCAGCGAGGAACTGTCAGAGATTGATTACTGCGTGTGTCATCAGAGCAAGAAATTATGTTGTCAAGAAAAGACAGTGTTCCAGGGATCTTCTTTCCATACCAGCAGAAGAGGACATAGGCAGAATGAAACAGGAGGCAAAGCATTAATGACCCAAGCAGGCTTAGGGGCTGAGGGAAGTGTAGTTTGGAGTCTGACTGCCAAGTGCAACCGTGTTAGTCCCGAGATGGTTAAAGAGAACCGGAATAGTTCACCACATTGTGGGCTGGAAATTCATTCCCTCTAAGTTTTGTGTCCTGGCAAAAGCAAAGCTTCAGAGGAATGGAGCACAAGAGCAGGGGGGTTGGGTTTTTCTGGGTGCCCAGAGAGATGCTAAAGCAGTGCTGGGGAGAACCTCTATGCAATGCAAAGCCATTCAGACCTCTAATGCACATTTTCTTTTCTTCCTAAGGGCTGCTCAGCTGGTTACATACATCTGAGTTAGACGTTTAGACCCAATCCCTCCTTTTCCACTTGATCTCTTTTTGGAAAGGAATAGGCCCAAAAGGCCGCTGACATTTCCATTCCTTCTGATACCAAGTTCAGACTAGACATGAAGTATTTGAAGTCTTCCATTAAGTAGCTCCCTATCTGTACTGTGGGGTTTAAGCTGCTTCTGTTCAGCTTCTGAGGCTCTCATTGAGCTGTAGTTTCAGCCATCACAGCAGCAGTGTGGCAGGCTCTCATCTCCACTCAGGGAGTCAGGATCAATAATGAATTGTTACCCATAGTTTATCCCAAGTGCTTTCCGAAGATAGTGATAAACTTTTATTTTTCATGAGTTTATCATCATGCTGATGTTTTCTGTCCTGCCTATGAACTCAGCCTGGTGATTCAATTATTTTCCACAAGCCTAATTCTGTGTTTTTTAACTTGGAGGAAGCTAAGGATTTTGAGAAGTCCAGCTTCTTCACCAATGTTTATTTGGAGGACTGTTATGAAAAAAAGTGCTGTATTTCTGCGGGATTGTTTTCTTTTTCTGGCAGACTGCAGGATAGTGCCAGGCCATTCTTCATGCTGAACGGGATGGGCATCTTTGAAATGGCCATGAAGTGTGTGGCTGGCATGGGAGCTGTGTGCTTCTGACTGGTTGTAAAATACCCCAGACTGCATTTACACACTCAAGTGGCTCAACCGCTGCAAGTGCATTTTTACACTAAAAAGTGACTGGAGAAAAGTGCTTGGAAAATTGTAAATTTTGTGTTTCTGCTTTGCAAAAGCTCTAGGTACAATCCAGGGAATTACAGAATAGTAAGTGGGATGTCTGCAGGTGATAAATGAGTTGAAATAATAGCAGGCAATTGGACATAGTTATTTTTGAAATTCTGTAAGAGAAAGTTGTCTGCCATAACTTACTCTAGATTTTTTTGTGCATCCAGCAGCAAAGATTAATCCTTTTTGGCACTCAGTAAGCTAAATAACGACTTAAAAGAACTAGAAATGGGTGGGTATAGGATACAGGGAACAGTACAGGTGGACTGTCATTGCCTCATAGCAAAAAAACCCCACAAAACTACCTCTGTTTTGTAGCTAAATGACTGAAGTGAGGAGAGAATTAAATGCCAACGAGAGTGAACAAATGCAAATGAATAGTTTCAGTTATGTCCACTTTTATCCAGAATGCAAGAAAGAAAATAAGGATAATGCAGGGAGAGAAGAGGTGAGGGTGGAGAAAGCATCAGCATGTGAGGCAACAGTATCTGGTGCTGCTGTAGAGAGTTTGTCAACGTTCTGTTAATTAATAAATATCACTTATGGTTGGACAAGGCCTAATGCAAGTCTTGAAGTCCTGTTGTTTCTTGGTATTCCACTGTGACCCAACTTGTTATTTTCTAATTTTAAATCTAAATCAAAAAAAAAAAAAAAGGAAATTTTGCCCCTTAGCAATTTTGTTACTTCTGGCCCACGCGTGTACAAATGATTTGTGCTTTGAAGAGGCTGTGCCTATTGTTAGGAGAATACACTGTGAAGTGTGGTGCTCACTTTGAGCTTGTACCATCACCCTCATCTGCAGATTTTCCCATTCACTGGTGATGTCAGGAAAGACTGTGAGGCTGGCAGCAGTCTGTCAGTGCTAAAGGAGCCCCCCTTTGGCAGGGACTGCTGGAGGAGGGTTGTATGACTGCTAAGAGCCACAATCCACATGCTGCACAGTTTTCCAAGCGGTCCTCCCTCAGTACTGCAGTGAGAGGTGTGATCTTTTATAAATGACTTCAGTACAACTGTGCATGTGCTGGGTAATGTTCCAGCCCAATGCCCCTCTCTTGTGTGGTTCCTCTAGCACATCATGGACTGGTCACAACCATGGCCTCGAAACACTGTGTTCCCTGTTCTCAGTGCTGTTCCCTTCCCCTGTCCCTGACCGCTTTTCCCCTTTGTATTTTCCCTCCTCTTCAGACATGTAGCTTGGATGTTTTAATATACTTGTCCTTTCACCTTTCCCTACCCATTCCTGCTTTTCTGCTCTGCATATGTGCTTTCCCTCAAACTTCATTTGAATGGGGAGAAAGAGGAGCTGAAAGGAGTCAGTCCAACTATTCTGGGCATCTAACAGAGTTGAAATTCCTACCAACCCAGTTAAGGAGCCTGTGTTTGGTTTTGGTGGGCAGGGGACAGCTCAGCACCTCTCAGGTGGACACTTGTAGTGATCCTTTGCTGACTTCTGTCCTTGTAGGTGTGAGGAACCGAACAGAAGGTTCAGTACCAGTGCCACTTTTCCTTACCTCGTTACAGTCTGGTTATGTTCATCCTGGTTGTAATATGTGCATCACTTGTTATCTGTATTGCTCAGCAGTAATTTTTTTTGCCTTTCTAGCCAGTGGGTAAAGTTTACCAACGAATAATCTGAAATGTTTCCAAATAGCCATGGAGCAGGTATTTTCATATACAAGTGATTTTGTGCTCACTGTGCATTTTTCAGCTTAAACTCTGTGTGTGCTCTTATGCCATATTGAATATCTGAGCTGATTTTTGGATTTACTCGTTTTTGGGGAGCCGTGTATGCTCCACACAGTGGTAGGAAATGATTATAAGGACTGGCACTGTTTAGATTGTGTATAGGATATTTCATTCCTAATGAAAGAAAATAGCTGCCTTTTTGAATTGTTGTGGCCTTAATGGGAGGTATCCTCTCTGCCTGTCATGTTTTTCTTCAGGAAAAGAACAGGATATGGAATAGCTTTGACATTTCCTTAGTCACTGCTTACTCATACACAACACACAATTAGTGGGGATGCAAAATTAGCTGAGCTAAGTTAATTTTCAGAATGGTGGTGAAGAGCACGATGTGCCCTGGATTAACACTGTCCTCTTTCTTGACGGCCGTGATCTTCTCGACTGTGTTTCAGCCCTGGAGCACATTAGTGTTAAGCTTTTGGACCCTTTATAAAACCCAGATGTGCAGCTGAATCAAGTGTTCTTTTTCCCCACTCGGGCTGAAATGATTCAGTCAGGTTACCACATGACTGCAAGATCATTGCCTCTCTCATAGAAGATGTCACTTCTACTACAAAGTGATGGTAATAGTAAAGCAAAATAACTGCCCAGGAAAGGGGGATGACACGTGTGAGTGAGTGTAGTGGCTTGTTTACTGCTTAAAGAAAGCAAAGATAGATAATGGATGGACTCACAGTATTTTATGTTTCTTTTTCCATTGCATTCTAGAAAAATATCTCTTTGAAAGGAGAACTGCCTGGGTGACCAAAAAAAGTATATACTTCATAGAAGTTTCTAGTTTAAGATCCCGTGTCTTGTTGGGTTTAAACTGCTGGTTTTGTCTAATTAGAATGTGGGGGTTGATTTACCCCTCAGAAATATTTTTATGAACATTCTTTCTTCTGCCCAACTGAGAGACAGTTTGTTGTTACTCTTGTGGGTTTTTTCTGGCAAAATTTTGTGTTGCAGCTATTTCTATGTTTCAGTAACATAATACACTCTGGGGGCAGATCTTGGAGATCTTTGACTTTAATGAATACCAGTCACGTGAGAGCAAATACATGATTTATTACATGAGTATATTTTTGATAGTAATGCCTGGAGATTTTTTTTAGTGGGGGAAGGGCAATCAAGAAAGAGAAGGATGCAATTGAAACAAATTAGTGGCAAAATGATGTTAACTCTCACCTTAGTTCAAGCCTGTGGTTTGCAACTCCAGCACAGTGAATGATCCCAAAACAAAAACATCCATCCTTTCTACGTATAAGAATAATCTCAAGGGAATTGTATTGTAGAAGCAGATCTTAAAATGAACACCAGCAATATTGCTCAGGGCCTCTAAACCAAAAGCCATTTCTTCTAGTATTTATTGTCTTTGGCAGAACTGTTATCCTCTCTTTATATTAACTGCTGCGTGAAGTGTCGTCTTTGTCTTGCCAAAACTTCTGTTCATAACATAATTTATTCTTAGGTCTCTTGCTTTTGATAAAGACTTAACAATACCGAGCCAGGTTGTTGAATGTGAAGCAGTGAGTTCCTGTGCTGAGGCAGAATGCAGTGATCTGTCATCTGTGCTGTGCAGAGGTGTGGGCTCTGAGGAGGGAGGACTGTCAAAGCTGTGTCGCTCCAGCTCCCTGCAGTGCTTGCAGTGTACCCCTGTGAACGAACCATTCATTCTCTTTTATGACCAGTTCAAATAATGCTTCCAACATTAATCAGTGATATGCAAGGGGTAGTCATGTCTGTCTTTGTAGGTTACAGAGATTTAGTCACCTACTGTTACTATCTTACTTCAGTATGGAGCCATAAGCATTTAAATTAGATTAAGGGCCAACTGAAAAGCCTGTTGATTGCTCAAAGATTTCAACGTGTTCTATAAGATCTAATTTCTGCAAAATTGCCATGTGAACTGGTGAATGATGATGCTCTCAGGCATAACTTACATATTTAATTTTTTAGGGAGGTTGTTTCTTGAAAATATGTGAAACAGAAGAGTTAACAGATAATAGAATGTTGTGATTTTTGTTCCACTGTCCCTCATATTTATAGTTGCTTTATTATCAGTATCTCAGAGGAAGAAAGGTTTCAAAATTGCTCATTATCACTCCATGTATCTTCCAATTAAAAGGAGCGAGAAGTTTTTATTTGCCACTTGAATTTCCATAGCCAAAACAGAGGTTGTGTCCTGCCCTCCTGGCAGGATGTGTTGGTTGTTTTAAGTCAGTTAACCAAGGTATGATTTATCAGTTTAAAATCTTGATAAAACTGAGGTGCTGACAGATTTTCTTTCTTATTTATTTCACCTGACTGCTTTAGAAATAAAATTTTAGTGCTTTGCCTTAGCTGTTGCTTTGCATGTAGTACAGGAAGATGTGTGTTTATTGTGACTTCACTAATGTCTTCTTAGCAGCTGAGACAAGAACTCTGAAATTTCTGTATTCTAGAAACCTGTGAGCTGTTGTGTTGGTCAGGTGGATATTTCTCAGTGTTTGACAACATCCAACTACCTAAACTCACTGCAGCTACTAACCAGTGGTTTAGTAAAACAGAAGTTCAGGGTTGTTCTGTTTGTGGTGGAGTTTCCTTTTCTCCAATTACTAAGCATTTTCAAATGTTTGTGTAAGTTCCAGAGAAATTAAGCAAGTTACTGAGATAGTTTGAGAGATGCAGTCATGTGAGAGTGACTATGAAGAGCTTTTTAATAGCTGATTTGAGTCTCTCTCCTTGTGGATCATTTTAATCACAGGGGATACTTTAAAACTGCTTGTCGTGACAAACACCTCAATTGATGCCTCTTGGTTCACACTCCTCAGAGGTCAGAAAGTTCTTCCCCCTCCCTGTTATTGTCTGAAATCATAGCAATTACTTTGCCTTTGCAGCACAGAACCCAAAAAGGAATAGTGTTCCTTCTTTGAAGTCCCTGTTCCTGCTGCAATATCTTTATCTGTGGGATATTTCGTGACTCTTCTCTCCTTTCATGTTCTTGCAATGCTGATCTGTGCTCTGTCATCTCCCACTGACAGGAACCTTCACTGTGTATCGATCTGTTCCTTTCATGGCACTCTCCACAGCTTCATTCCAGCCCTTTGGCTCATGGAAAGACCTTTCCTTGGATGTACAGAATTACCCCCTCTGCTGTCCAGTTGAGTACTTCATCCTAAGACAGCAAATACTTTACCCAAGTCTTTTATGTATGGCACTTCACCTCTTGAGGATCTGATCTTGACTGAAAAGTAAAACCCCCAAACCCACCAATACCCCCCACTCTCCCCAGCCCTCTGCATTGTTCCATAAGTAGCACCCAAGATGAACTTTCCCATATCACTGCTCACATTGCACATCCCTGCACTGCTTTCCTTTGTTGCTTTGCAGGCTTGCATTTGGTATGTGAATATTAGTATACCCTGAAGACTGCCTAAAGTTTAGGGATGAAGTAGACAACTATGCTCTTAATTCCCTAATGGACCTTCTGTCATCTTTTACTCCAGCTGCAAGGTGTGTTTATGAAGTGTCTTTTCCTAAAGCCTTGCAAAAGCATTTGTGGTTGAACACTGCACAAAAGTATTGCCTTGTGTTGGGAATTGTGTGGGGAATGTAGAAAATGCAGAAGAAGCAGCAATTTTATGGATCTTAATGTTTCTTACAATATCATTCACGAACTCTATCCGTATAGAGTGAGACCTGAAAATGCAGTTAAAAGGGCAAATTCAAGAGAGATTCAGGAAAATGATTAGTACAGATGGCTAAGATGCCTAAGTATGCCCCTGAAAATCCCTGCAGCCAAACAGGTTTGACAGTCCTGATGGAGCTGAGCATCTCTACAACTGAAAAGGTTCACGTACCTGGTGTATGTACTAAAAAAACCCAAAAGACTTCATAGTATAACATTATTTTCCAGTAGTTTTCTTCTCTATGCTTTGTTCTGGAATGTTTCAACAAGAGTTTTAATTGTTACTAGATGTGCTAGTCTTCAGTGTAACATGTATATCCCATGGGTTCAATAATTCCAGCTTCTTCTCACCTATAATGTGTTTTATCCATATGTCAGATGAGGAGATCAGAAAACACCCTCAGGTCTTACAACACTCCCCATCCAGGCTGCAACCAAAGCATATGGTGCAAGTTTAGCATTCTCATCCAAAATTCAGCTTTCAATGACCTTAGCTAAGCCAGAATATCAGACACCTGTGTCACATGCTTGTGCACAGAGGAAAAAGAATTTCAGACTCTGCCTTGTAGACCAGGACTGGCTGAGAAACTCCAGGGAGATGTGCAGGGTTATCCCACAACTCCACAGATGGGTCTCCATCTTTTTTGGAAGATGCAGATCACCGGACAAAGGAAATATCTGACAGCAGACTTAACAGTAAAAATTAACAAACTAAAGAGAGTTGTCAGCTTTCTGAGAATCCTGTGAAAGCAAATTCAGAGTGTGGAATGTTGAAAATGTACAAAGATTGGGAAAAAAGTGGTTGGAAATAACTGGATGGGACTAGGCAATGGGAGGGTTTGTTTGTGCAAGTTTGACTTTGTTTGGAAGTGCATTTAAAGTGGAGCCTCTGGGTTTGGAAGGTGTTGGCCCAAGCCTTGAACACTTGGTGCTTTTCCAGCACCCTGAGGCGGCCAGCTGTCGGGGTCAGCACCCAAGGATGCTGAGATCTGAAGTGCCAGGCTGAACTGAGCTGGAGACTTTTGTGGGAATGCCAGGTCTGTTACAAGATTTTAGAGCACATGATGCTGTACAGAGAGCTTGCCAGGTTAAGTAAAAAAAAAGTAATTTTATATATCACATATTCATATATTAGATGTTTTTGTTTTCTACCAACTGCTTCTTCACCCAGGTAACATTTTTCATCTTATGTGCAAATATGAGGAGACACAGACTCATCAAAACTTTCTTTTCTTCTTCTAACATGTCAAAGAATTCTCAGTCCACAAGTCTCCATCAAAAAAAGACCTGTGAAACAGGTAAACTTTGTGCCCTTGATTTTTCTGAACAAGCATGTCAATGCACAGGTGCTGAGCACCTTTTAAATCAGGGCTGTGTCTGTCAGGCAAGATGTGTTCATCCCGTGCTTCTGCACATTCCCTCAGAAACAAGACATTGTCATATACAGCTTTCCAAAATTTTGCTAATCATGGTCTTTGCTTCCACCTTGCAACTCTGCAAACCTTTGGTGTCTTGTCTTTACAGGGGTCAGTGCTGTGTTGTTCTGATGAGCTAACCAAGTAGTGCTTTATGGGAACGTTTTGGTCCACACACATCCCTTCCTACTTGGACTTTTTACCTAAGGGAAAGTGTGCCAAATTTACTTCTATTTCATTTTTGCATCCCACTCCTGCCCCCCTTAAAGCCAATCTCCAAGCAATTGTTAACTCATGGAAACAAGAAACACATCTGACAAACAGCAGCTCATCATTCATTCTCATCCAGTGACATGTCAATCCCCAGAGAGTGTCTAAGGAAAGAAGGAGCTTGCTGCTTTGTAAACCTCCCTTGGTGTCTGATAGAAACATGGCACGCTTGCTTTGGTGTTGGGATGTCACCAGGAACTGCTGAGAATGCCAGAGGGAAAAAAATAGTAGAGGCTCTGAGAAACAGGAGGAAAAGATGAGGTTTATGTAAACAAAGTCAGAAAAACCTTGGAAATAATTGTTTAAATCAGCTAGGAAAGTTGATGGAATGACATAGTTATGGAGGTTTTTTGGCAGAAGTAGCATTTATTGGCTGGGTTCAGTTTAACACAGAGAATGTCAACTCAGTATAAAGTTTTTAGGCTGGAAAACTCTGTATGTTAGGACCAAAATGCAGCAAGCTGTGTAGTGTGGACCAAAGCTGGTGTGCCTAAAACAGCAAATCCTACGGCAGGTTCACACAGACACAGCCAACATCATTTGAGTGTGCATATTTTATAAATGCTGATTTATTACCTAGATGCAGTGGCACTTTCTAGGAATGATTTACCCTACCAAGATAGAGCACGGACGTGTTGCAGCATCTTTGTGCCCAGAGAGTTGTCTCCCAACTCCTGTGCTGACAAGATTCTGCAAGTGGACTTCAGGTCTGGATTTGTGGGAGGGATTTCTCCGTTGACTGTCTATGAAACATTGCATGAAGGAAAATGGAAACCATATGCAATTCATTACAGATCTGGTTTTCATTTAAATCTTTTCCTGTATTATATTTTCTGCTAGTAGAAGGGAGAGAAACAAACTGCTAGATGAATAGGACGGAGCTTAAAATAAAAGGCAGTGTGGTTTCCTTCTTGTTTTAAAGCGAAGGAAAAAGTGGGATTTGATCAGCAGTAAAATTTTGCATAGGATTCTGTGTAGAAGGAAGATAATTTGTTTATAATATGTCTGAAGATCTGTTGTTTTAAGTCTTAGTGGATAGAATTGGTACGATATCACCAGGTCTGCAAGGCTGCTGAGTTAATAGAGCTGTGGCACAGGAGTGGAGCATTGAGAGTGCACCACAATGTAAGGGTTTGCTGAACTCTGCATGCAGAACTGAAATATGCAGTGGTTTCTAATGCTTTTCAAAAACTCCTTGACCCGATGTGGAGTTGTGGAAAATTCACCATCTCTGAAAACAGTCCAGTAGATTTACTCAGAGTCTCAGGGTTTGGATTTTTTTCCCCTAGTTTTGAACAGAAGTTCAGTTTTTAACAGTTCACTGAGACTCTTCAGCGCCGAGGAAGTCCCTTGGTTTTTGCACAGAGTCTGGGAAAAGAAGCACTGCAGGACAGATAAAACAGAGTGCTTTAAAAAAGCTGAGCTTTTGCATTTATTGGTTATATTATACTTTATAAGTTCAGTCTGTGAATGAAGGACATGACTGGCTTGAAAGGAAAGTTGTGAAGATCTTCTGCCTCTTGGACTTTTTGGAAGCTGCACAAAATGGAAATCTTTAGTGATAATTCCCAGGTGTTCAGCATGGTAAACAGCTCCATTTGTCCAGGGATTTTAAGCCCTGTAATGTAGCAATGTAAACAGCATGGTAAGGAATCTTTCATTTGGTTGGGGTAGTAGTGAAAATTACCCAAAGGGGTTGAATCCCTACATCCAGTTTTCTTAGATTGCCAAGGATAACGTTGTCTGAATCCACTTGAAAAATAGTAAGACTGTGATAAAGGAGCATTGCAGGCGTTCAGGAGTGTTTCTGCACCTCCTGTCAGCTGCACAGACCAAGGAAGGTTGAGGAACCACTTTCAGTTGCTAGATCTCTTTAAAGAGACTTTCAGTATTTTAATAAAACTGCTACAGGAACATTAAAGCAGCTTCTGAGCAGTAGAAATGCCTGGATCAAATGACAGCACACACTTTATACGGTGAAGGACTGCACGGAGAGGCACTGAACTCACAGGAGTAACTGCAGGGACTTCAGAAAGCCTCAGCACAGCTCACGCTGCTGACGCTGCTGTCATGCAGTTGGGTGTAATCTGGCTTGTTTTAATTAACAGCCAAGACCTGAAGGCACAGAAAGGCATAACCAAAAAGCATGTCAGAGAAGCCAGTGAATGTCTCTGCTGTTTTGTCAGTGTTGCACAGCTCAGATGCTCTCTCAGAGTACTCAAATTCTAAGCAGGAAACGAAATTGAAATGTGATTCAGTGGAATGTAACTCTGAATTCCTGCCTTTTAAACAGTAAATCCAGGAGAGAATTGGCCTCTACTTAGTTATTTTCAAAAGGTGTTAATTATATACACCTAATTCCTGTACTGGCTCTTTTTTAAAAAAATGCATTGGGATTCCTGTGCTATAAGAGTGGCTGCAGAGTAATTTGGGGTTGGTGTAGTCAAAGCTTCATAGAAAACTACGCATTGAGGCAGAGGAAAAAAGAATACTTTTATTTATGTAGTAGTAAAATGTTAAGTGGGCAGGGGATGTAATTATTGTATCCTTGTGTCTCATTGACAAGGCATATAAGATCCTACTTTGATTACTACAGAATAATTATAAACATATTCTACTCATCAAAAATCCCAAATTAAACAAAGAATTCTAACAAAATTATGTTAATCCTTATAAAAATATTTATAAAAATATTTACGATTAATGTTTGGCTTGTGCTTTGTTTCATAAAATCTTGTTTGGTTTTTAGAAGTTTTCTACTGGGTCCCCTAGTTTTCGAGGGAGGGGAAATACTCTTGCTTTTCGGGTTGGATAAATCAAAATGCTGTCTTTGGTCTGAAGTGTTCCAGTTAGCTAGAAAGAAACATGTTATTCTGTGGAAAATTTAGCTGTTTGAATGTATTTGCGTTATCTGAAATTTTACTTATATACTTTCCACCTGTTGAGAAATATTTGTGGTGTTCTTTTAGCTTTCGTTCATAATTCGAGCCCCTGTTTTGAAACTTCATATTTGGCACACTCTGAGGTATTGACAGACTGTTGCCTTGACTAGGAAAAACAATCATGGGCATTTAAAAAAAACCCAAACACATTCTTGGTGGTGTCCTTCCCTTCTTCACTTTGAAGATTCACCAGGCATTTAATTATGTAAAGTCAATATGCTGCTATTTTGGAGTCTCAGTTATGTTTAAGTATACTGTGCATTCAGTTCCAGGGCTGTTAGTATTTCATTCATTCACAGAAGGGCTGATAGAAAATTTCCTGTACAAGAGGGCAAGCTTGTATAAATCTCCATGTAATGTGACTACTTCTTTTCATGACCACAGTTTATTGTCTGTTTATTACACCATTAGCTTTCCTTTTCTAGAAACTGCACATCTCTTGCAGTTGTAGTGGAATCCTAACATAGGAGTTGAAACAAATATTTGAGTTGATCACTGATGGGAGAGGGGTAGTAACACACTTGAGCAGTATTTAATGACTCGAGAAGGAATGATGGTAACAATCTGTTGGATGTGGTGGATTTGGTGGATTACCCAACCTGCTCAGTAACTGCAATGCCATTCTCCTCCCAGCAACCACATAGTCCCTTCAGATCAACTCCTTCTTACAGCAAGCTGGAAAAATCAGTGAAGGAATCAGCTCTGATTGCAGATACCCCAAAGGGAAGCTGTGGCTCTGTATGAGATCTGTGTAAACCTCTGCCCTGGAGACTGAGACTACACACAGAGGTGCTTGGATAGATATGTGCTTTCTATAATGAAGAAATCAGCAGGGTTTGGGGTTTGTTTGTTTGTTTGTTTTTCTTCACAAGTTGTTCATTTTCATTATAGATTCGGGGATTTACAGACACAACGGTAATGATTCTGNATGGTGGATTACCCAACCTGCTCAGTAACTGCAATGCCATTCTCCTCCCAGCAACCACATAGTCCCTTCAGATCAACTCCTTCTTACAGCAAGCTGGAAAAATCAGTGAAGGAATCAGCTCTGATTGCAGATACCCCAAAGGGAAGCTGTGGCTCTGTATGAGATCTGTGTAAACCTCTGCCCTGGAGACTGAGACTACACACAGAGGTGCTTGGATAGATATGTGCTTTCTATAGTGAAGAAATCAGCAGGGTTTGGGGTTTGTTTGTTTGTTTTCACAAATTGTTCATTTTCATTATAGATTCGGGGATTTACAGACACAACGGTAATGATTCTGTCCACAGGAGGAGATGCTGAGAAAGCATTAGCTTAGGAAAGATGAAGGGAAGGAAGCTTCATAATTCACCAGTGTTGGAAACATTCTGAGGAATTAAATGTATTTGTTGATGATAACACGTTGAGAAGCAGCAGTATGATTGGAGTGAAAACTGAATCAAGACTTTTGTCATGAACTTGTATGACCTACAGCAAATTATTTCTGCTTTGGGTTCTTTCTCTTTTCTGTAAAGCCTTCAGAAGAACATGTTACAAGGCAATGCAAACTGTTTGCCTGGAGCTGCAATAATATAAAGGTAGCAGAGAATTTCTGAAGTTAGGCAAGAGACATGAGCAAATTATGCAGTGGGAGATGGTTTGTGTGTAGTTGTTTTATAGGCTCTAAGACTGAATTCTGTCCCACAAAATCTCCTGCAGTGTCCCCTTTTATGATAACTCTCAGAAGTCCTGCATTTAAACAGAGGGGGAAAGAAATGTCTTTATATAATATATTGCCTCAGTCTTAGGAGAAAAGGTTTACAGAAAGATCATGTTTGGATACAGTCTGTCTGGAATGGTATCAGTGCTTCTGGATCCTTAACACCTGTAAAATTTATCAAAGACTACTTTGGACTTCAGTGCTTTGGATTCAGTTTGGAACCTGAATGGGGTGTCCTTTGCCATGTGGCCTGAAGGCCATATTTTTCCATCTGTATTTTTGAAAACACACCACCTGTGGCATCTCAGTCTCCTGAATAGACACTGTCACCCTTCATCAGTCTCTTACTTTGGGGACTTTCCATTCCTTCCCCCAGCCATTTTCTCTCTTCCCTGTTGGATCTGCAAGCTGCAGTCTCCCAATAGCTGCCATCTAGGAGCTGTAATACTGCAGTGTTTTCTGCACTCAGTCCCTTTACTCCTGAGAGCCAACCTATTCCCACTTAAGAACTTAGCCATTAATATGTGAGTGTTCTGCTGGAAAGCTGGTTTGTAGTTTTCCTTTTGTTCTTCTCTTGTTTTGTTGCTTTGCACTAAAACAGTCATATAAAAGAAAAACTTAGTTTGTGACCAATCTGTCATAATCTGAGACCTTGCTATACCATATGGAGTTGAGTTTGGAAAGAACATCCTCTAGAAGAGGAACCTGTGAAAATCATGCCTGAGTTATTCACCTGATTGCAGCTGCAGTCTTAATCTTGCACAGAACTTTACATGTAAGTTACATTTATCTTCACTACCTATCGTAATTTCAATATTTTAAAATAATTACTAAAGATGTCTCCTGGAGGCCAAAGCCCTAATGTTAAATTCCTTTTACATGGGGTATGTGCATGTAATTAAAGAAAAACATTCTCTAGAGCCAGGAAGTCAGAAATGAGGCCTTACTTTATAGTATCAGAAGGTAACATCAGGGAGAGCTGTTAAACACATACCCAATTTATGGTCCTCTGTGTGGAATCTTTTACACCATGCTTCATTCCTTAAGCTAATGAAGGTGTTGGTGATTCATTCTTTTAGTGTAGCTTTGCTCCTATCAATGAGTATTGTTCTCATTTATTTATTATAAGTGTGTATCTGAACACACTTATCTGTCTGAGTCTATATGAAATATCTTTGGTGAGATTAATCTTAACTCTTTTGGGTAAGTAAATCATAACTGCGTTTCATTTGTTTACGTCAAATTGTCTTCACCAAGATAATTTCTGACTTGGTTTGCACTGACAGCGATATCCCTGATTTGAGGCAACTAAAATTGTTCAATATGTCTTCTGAAAGTGTTACTGAAGTAGCCTTGTCTTGCTAAGACTTGGTAAATCCCCAGCTTCTTATTTCTGTGGACAAAAGGGAGAGTTGGAGAGGGAACAGGCTCTGCAGTAGAGTCTGTCTCCTGTGGGACAGGTGGCACTACAACTCTTGGCATATGCTGTTAGATGACCATAAGAAGCCTCAGTAATTCTGGCAGCCTCCCAGAAATCTTCATGTGGTGGTTGTAAGTTCAGTGATAAAAATGAGACTTACCAATAGGAGCTAAATACTCCGGGGGTTTGTGGTGCAAATGCAGGTGTGAGATGCTGAAAGAGCACCCAGAGGCTGGAGTAGGTGTGCTTGAGGACTTTGTTAGCTGGTTGAGGAATGAAGGCATTGGTATTTAGTTAACCCTTCAGTCTTAACTAAGTGGCTGCTTAGTAAAGAGTGCTAGTTCTGTCTTCTGTTGTGTGGAAACACAGGTCACCCAAATTGGCACTGTGTGTCTGTTGTACCAGAATGTGTCTACCTTGAGCTGGTTTGAGCAGGTGAAGGACATTGTCTGAACACTCCTACGAGGCACTTAAAGCTTAGTCTTAAGAAGCTCTTTCTATGTATTCAGTGTTTGCTGTTCAAACCAGTTTGCTAATATTGTTCCCAACAATATTTTGAATCAAACATGTTGCTCTAGTGTGCATGTGGGGAAAAATCCTGCGTTGCTGTCTTGAATCCCTTGTAACTTTCTGAAAAGGAATGACCCTGTTTGTACCCCTCAGCACAGATGTTCTGTATTGAGACCATCACCAGGGCATGGTTATGTACACCAACAGAAACCTCTACTTACTTCCATGCTGCTTTCATAGCAAAGTCACATTTAACCAAAAAATGCTGCATTCTGGTTTCCATCTCTGTTAAGACCCACTGTAAGCCATGTTATGAAAATTCCTGAATGAGTTCCAGTATTGGAAACCTGCTTACCTGTTTCCAATAGAAATGACCAACCCAATCTACTTGAAATGTTTAGTCTGTCCAGTGAAAATCTTATATTTGCAAAGGGTATCTCCTTCAGAACTTTGTACCAGCTTCTTCCAAATGTCGAAGAGAAAGTTTTAGAATTCCTACAGGTGCTGGACAGCATGGAAAGCAACCAGAGGGGAGAGATATTCAGGGAGATATCACACCTCTACTTGTAATGTCTTAGTGATGACTAATTTATTTGGGTGTTAGATTTTAATTTTACTGCCTACTAATGCTCACTGCCCTCCTGCTCACACAGCTATGAGAGCGTAAAGCACAAACAGTAGTTTGCAAAGTTCTATTTGCTTCAACCCAGTAAAAACTGCTCTAGTGGTCAGAGGGGGTGAGGAGGGCAGATTTAGCTGAGTACCTGAACCTGCAGGATGTGTATGGCTTTTGGAGATACCATCCTGGCTGAGCTGGAGTGGGGTTTCTCTTCATGGGCTGTCAAAGGAGAACTGATGAGACCTGGTAATATGTGACCTTTCAGAACTATTTTTATGGTGGTTTTTTGGAGCAGAACCCCAGTTCACCAAGCAGTGCTTTCAGCTTCCAAAACACCTGCTTGGGTGCTATGGGGTGAAAGCATCCTATCCCTGTTTATCCAGTGCCACCTGCTGAGCCAGCCACTGCAGCGTGCTCTGTGTCTCCTGCAGTTGTGGTGTTTCATTGGAGCAAATGGTGCTCTCATAGTTTAACTCGGGTGTAAGGGCTGCTACTGCCTTTGAAGGTGTGTTTCTGGAAATTTGTAAGAGGTACCTTCTGGTTTTCTTTCAAGTTGTGCTGGGTAAGGTTTGTGCCCATTTCTGCAGCTCAGAGCTTCTGCTTTACTCAAACAGCTCCATGATCTCCAGTAGCTTTAAAGGGAAAATGGGGCTCATTTTATGTGCTACTATTTTCCTTGTATTTTTTTGTAAGAGTGCAATTAAAATGCTATTTACTATAGGTTGCCCTCCAACCCCCACCCCCACCCTTCTTAATTGTTTACTTGGAGCTCAGAGAGCACAGTTCATTGTTAGGAAGAAAGAGAATAATTCAGACAACTTGGTCAATCAGTCTGCAGCTTGTTTTAATTTTTACACTGCCTCTATTGTGTGGAAAATATGACTTTTATAAGCATGATAGTGCAGCCATGAAATGAGAGTTTTTGAAAATGTTACATCCATAGAATGAGAAGTTTTCAGCAATTGATTATGTACTCTTGGACGATACTGTCATTTAAGCTGTTGCAGCATTTTTAGGTGTATGCTTTACAAGTATTACAACCAGAAATCTACATGAAAGGAACAGTGTTTCCAGAGTCAAGTACTCAGGAGCTGGGAAATACTGGATTTATGGCTGTTTGTACAAATGTAATTCTGTCCTCTTGTATGTGCTTTCTGCAGAGTGAATGGGGCAGAGTCCCAGGGAAAAACAGTGCACAGTCACGTAATCAGAGACTTAATCACAATGCATAGGTGTATGGGACAGAATGGAGGTTGTGTGTGCAGCCATAAATCTGGCATTCCCTGACTCTCAGGTACTTGATATTGAAAGAATTTCATTTAAGTTGTAACATTGGTTGGTTTTACGTACAATTTCCTAACTTTGGAAAGGAAGGAAGGAAGGCTAAAAGACTTTATGCAACTGTGAAGGTTGCATGCAGCTCTGGATGGAAGTTCAGGGTAAGGGGCTGAACTTCACAGCTGGTCCAATTCTCAAGTAACACAGCACAAGCTGCTTTCAATGGGAGCACTGCAGTGCTGGCCCAAAGCATAAACTCAGTGTACCCACCCTGCCTTTTAGACCTTCACCCTTCAGCATTGCCAGAGAAATCATTCCCAGCAGAGTTGTAGGGGTTAGCAGTGGTGGCTGGCAGGACAAGAAAATTGTCTCGCCGTGGTGGCAATTAATTGCCAGATTCAGATATTATAGGCATGAGGAATGCCAAACTCAATCTGTTTTCCTTCTGAGTGAAGAAAAGTGAAACAGAATTTCATGGATTGGGGGAAAAATATAAAATCTCATGGCTTGAGGAGTTGTGGGGGGTTTTTGGTGGCTTGTTTTTTTTTTCCCCTGCTGTGTCTTATCAAGAGTGTCCAGATCTTCAAAGATTAATCCACAAGATGGATTAACAATGGGAATGTGAGGGAGTGAAAAAAATTTAGATTACAATCATCTGCTGAATTTGAACTGGTGTTGTACCCAGATTGACTATCTCACAGTGCATCAAGCTTTTTGGAAAAGAACAGGGGGTTGTAAGAAAATTCAATTTTTCTTCTGTAAATATCCCATCCAATCTGATGGATAATTGTTGAAAAATGTAACAGCCATCTTGCATAAAACAAGCCAACCCAAAACAACCTATAGCTGTCCAAGTGTTCCTGTCAGCAGTGAACTGCTTTTGGGAAAACTTCCTGAACTGGGTAGTTTGTCTCCCTTGTTACCCTGGCTTGCTTCTACATCACAGCCTAGCATTGCCTGTGCTGCTGGAGAACAAGTGGGGTTTGTGCATCCCACCCTGTATTTGGGTCAGAAAGCTTGCAGTCAAGTGAGTGGATTCTTGGCCTTCGACCCCTTGCTTTTTAATACCTCACCTCGGTTGTGTAGCTCTCATGTGGAACTGCACTGATCAGGAGTGTAATGTGAAACTGATTTTGCAAAACAATAAATTGCAGAGAGCTCGAGGAAGCAGGTGTTTTTGGTTAGTAAATTGCACATAAAATACCAAACATCAGTAAATGGAAGCCTTGGCCCCCAGAGAGGAGAAGTGGTGTTTAGCCCCTTGCTTTCCTTGTGCTGGTGATTGGTTTAAGCTCACTTGCCTTTGGCCCCAAAGGGGGCTGTTCCAGCAGCCTGCAATAGCCAGAGCACTGCAGAAGCCCCGTCACAACCTTCGTGTCTGCCTTCCTGGGGATTGTAAATAGCGAGTTACAGCAGCGAGGAATCTGAGCTTCACATGGGAATAGCTCTGATACAGGGATTTCCCCAACTGCTGGGTTTGCCGACCGTACACACCCTGCTTGTGGCCAGCGTGGCATAATTCACTAGCTCATCTGGACCCCGGGTTCTGCAATGCTTCTGTCCTTGTAATGCATTGTGATTCTCAAAGGCAAAGGAAATCGCAGCAAGAAAAACTAAAAATTAAAAAAACCCTAAACCAACAAAACAAGTCCCCCCCAAAAAAACCCCCAAAACCTTCCTTTGCAATTTACACTGAACAGCTTTTCATGAGGTTCACACTAACTGCAGTAATAAAATGTAGTTGATATTGAATTAATCTTACCAATTTGATGCATGTGGTAAGGATGATGGTTGCTTCAATCCTTACTGTACCAAAGATGTATATATGTAAACTGTGTTTGCTGAACTGGAGCTCTCTTTAATGTTGACTTCTAGCTGTGCTGCAGCTAAACCCATGCCCAGATCCAAGGCTGCAGACGCTCACACACAATTAATCTCACAAATTTATGAATGCCAGAGCATGGAGCAAAATGAAAACAACTGGAGGAATGTATAAGGGGAATAATTGGACTGTATCCAGATGTGCATGTGTAAAACATCACTGATTGACTCCTCCCCCATATCCTGCCTGAAGAAAGGAATTTTTTCAAAAATAAACTGGGGTTATTTGAAAGAAGTTGTGGTGTCTGAATGAAATCTAATAGGCAGGGTTAGTGGTAATTAGGTACATTCTTTGCTCCTTATTTTTGGGGGGTTTGTTTTGTTTTGAATTTTTTTAGGATCACTGAATTTAGCAGTTTCTTTATAGTTTTCAGTGTTATAGCAGGGGCTTTTGCTACCCCGATTTGAGCTGCAGGATAGTAGAGGAGAATCACAAGGATTGTCTAAGTGTGTGTGCTGTGCACTGAAAATTTTATGAGCAGCTCTAGGTGTTTGTAAGTTGTGTATGGGGATGTTTTTGTGGTGAAGGCTGGTTGAGAGGAAAAGGGCACTTGAAAAGCTTTAGAGAGAGAGAATTTACTAAACTGAAAGGAAAAAAAAAAGAAACTGCCCTTTCTTGTGTGTTATTTGCAGATTGGAATAGAAATGAAGGTAACAAACATGCTGTTCCACAGAATTAGCTCCATGTCTGGCTTTCAGGGCAGGAGCAGTGTCAGTGTCTGCAGGGTCTTTGCTCAGCCCCGCTGTTTGCTGGCTGACAGATCTGCGATTGCAGCGGGGATGGGAAGAGGAGAAAAGGCAAGGAAAAGGAAGGAAAAAAGTCTAGACTGGAGAAAAGGCAATTTTTGCTTCACTGCTTTGTTGATTTTTAAAAAAATAAATAGATAAATCTGTCATTTCCTTATTATTTTGAAGAACTTCATATTCTTCCTCTTTAATAAATTGCATTGCCCACCTTTTAAACACTTGTGTGTTTTCTCAGCACAAAGTTTTCCTAGACATTTTGTAGCACTTATTTTTCTCCCCAAATTAAAATAGCAGAAACTTTGGCTGAGTTTCACAAAACACCCTCACAGGCTTGCTCTACTGTCTTATGTTTACTTTGGTTCTATACCCAAATAGGTTGAGAAAAAAGAAAGAAATAGCACTGAATCTTCTTAAAAACTGCAATCGATACTTACTGCGGGGAAGGCTCGTAATGTTCTGATTCTTTTTCTAGTCCTTGCTCACACAGCAGTGTCCCTGAAGCCAAGGACATGAAAATAAAAAAAATTCTTTGGGGTTTGGACCACGAGACTGTAGCCACCTCCCTCCACTAAAGCCTTTATCACAGAAGCACTCTGTGCCGATTTCTTTGCACAAAATCTTGGTTTAGGTTTCAACCTTTATTTTAGCTCTGCTTAAGATGGGGTTGAAGCAATATTGCAGTTTGGCTCCTGTCGAAGGGATAGGTTAGAGCTTAGGTTTTCTGTGCTTCAAGGAGTTAGACTTTTCCCCCCTCCTTCTAATGGAAAAGGACATGCTATAATGGCCAGGCAGGCTCGTATTGTTGCCAGGGATGTAAAATTCTTGCACTTAAACTGAATGAGCACAGAGGCACGATACTGTTTTTATGCCAGGTATAAAATTGCCAGACACAAAGCTGATTTAACAGAATATGTGAATGTGTTTTTGAACTTAGTGTCACAGTGTTTCCACTAGAATACAGTGAACAATCTTTCTGAAAAATAGCAATAGCCCTTGAGTAAAGAGCTCCAGAGGTTCATCTGAAAATGCTTTATAGCTGGAAAGAGTCTTTAAAAAAAAAATTTAGAATTGCCACAGCTCGTCGTGTTACTTCACCGAAAGTGCAGCAGCTGTTGAGGTGAGATGGAGTTGCCTTGGCAACAGCACATATTGTATAACAGTACCACACCACCATCAAACCAGCGAGGTGAGAAGTAGTTTAAAAGCATTACTAAATTTTTATGATACGTCTGCTACATTTTCAACTTTGTGGTTGGCTGAGTTTACCCAGTGTAGCCTTCCTGGAGCCCAGAAACCTCAGCTGCTGAATGCTGTTTGGTGAAGGAAAGAGAGGAGGGGGGCGGGGAATCACTAATTTTTGTTGGTTTTTTGTTTAAATGCTGCAGTTAAGCTGTCTCTACATAACTGTTCTTGTTAATTGTGTTTATGCTCACAATGCAGTTATTGCTTTATGTAAATGTATTTTTCTCTCCTTTTTATGCCTTCTATTCCAAGCATGAGTGACTTTTTTTTTTTTTAACTTTTTTGAATAATGACAGCAGGAGATATTTAGAAAAATCTATTAAAACTTGGCTGAAAGCCCCCAGACATGATATTGGCCTGGTTTTAGGGTTGCATTACAAGTTTGGGCATTCAAAGGGTGAGGTTTCTGTCTTCTGTGATGACACAAGGTACTGTGCTTTCTTTCCACTTTGCTTGTTTTCCAAGCCTTTGTGCTTCCCACAGCTGTTTCATTTAATAAAATATATAATCACTTCCCACCACACTATTCACAAGAGATATCTGTTTGCATGCCCCTCCCTGTATATCATGGATTCAACTAAAGAACTTCAGATCTACTGTTTTATAAGACCAGTGGCCTCCAAAAGATATTTAAGTTGGGTTTTTTTCCTGAATTTATTTTTACTAGTGAAGTGTATGTCTTGGTGGAGAGATTGGTCATGTAACCTTTTCACCTAACTTCACCATTATTGCAGTTCATTTTGTTTAATTTTGACAAAGATTCAGATCACCTTGAGTCTTTCGTGGCTGCTGATGTTTAATGACATTAATTAGAAGCCAGGCAAAAAACGCAAGGTAGGTGATTTCATACTTCCAAACATAAATCTGAAAACAAAACAAAACACCCTCGAAGAAAAACATGGTATGACCCTCAAGGTGAGGGGGGAAAAGCAGCAAGAGGAGCAAGTGTTGTGAAACCCCTGCAAATCACAACCACCTGGTTAGAGCAGCGAGTCCCGCGGAGCTTCAAGAAGAACTGACTTCAGTTGCAATGCTCAAAACACAAACCTGCGAGATGCTGCCCAGAGCACTAGTTAATAATTACTGCGAGCAGCTTGGAGCCAGCCCAGGCTGTACAGGGCTGCTGGATCCTCTCGTGGGTTCCTGCATACCACAGTGATTATTGAATGCTTTTCCAAGGTCCATTGTATGTTCTTGCTCGTGGGATTTGGTGCCTCTAGTGCTGAGCTGGGAAACTCCATAACAAAGTTGTGTCCCAGCAGGTATGGTCCTGTTTCTGCTCTGTCGTGGTCTCTTGGGCTGTGTGAGCTGCTTTCAAGTGTCCTGTACAGACCTGGGTGCGATGGCTTCTTGTGCCTGGGAGCTGAGTGAGATGCAGAATATATGGTAGAAATTGTTCTTGTGGAGTTGCTACCGCTGTTCTTCAGAATCAGAGGATGTTCCCAGGTATCTCTCCTGCTCAGCTGTATTTCAGGCACCTGTGCTGATAACCCCATAAGAATTCAGGACTCACTAATCTGAGTGTAGCCCCTTGGGAACAGCTCTTCACTGAGTTCAGAGTTGCCATGTGCAGAATGATACCCCACTGAGCAGAATCACTTTAGCAGGACTTCATGTGTTCTGTTCTCTCGTGTCCTTACCACAGGTGGTGCTGTATTCACTCTGCCAGTATTGGTCAGTCCAGCAGAGGATATTTGATGTTTGTAGGTTGTGAAGACAAGGAAGAAGAAGCTGAAGTAACAGTGATGGGGGAGGGATCTTTCCTTTCAGTAGACTTTAAACCCTATTCCTCTACCTAGCCCAAGCACTGCTCTGTTCTAGCAGATGCAGTTTGCTGTGTGCTTGCACAGCTGGACACTTCATCCTTATGTTAAGTGAGGCTGCAGAGAGGCAAGTATTAAACCCCAGTTATCAGTTTGTAAATAATCCTTATTTTCCTAACATGATAGGGGTTTGCAGCATTTGAAATAGAGTCCAGCTACAACATCAGAGGAAGGCCCATGTTTCTGGAAGGCTGCCAGGTGACCTCCAGGCTTTTAGTCACGGGGAGGAGGATTGTTAGCCCTTGGGGCAAGAAATGGTACAAGTATTTTTACAGTGCCAGTTTGGGACATTCCCTAGATGCTCCTGCAATGCAAGTGGTGGTAACAGTCCTGTTACCAGTCTGAGTTCAGCAGTAGATTGGCAGTATCTGCATTTCTCAGACCTGCCCACATTCTGCTTCCGTTGCATCATAGACTCACACATTCAAATGTGTATTTTAACCAGTAATCAGAATATGACTGAGTTCTACTGAGCCATCTCTCTTGATTAACCACAAATAACAGGCTTAATAACTATAGCAGTTTTTTGGCTGAAACATTTTATTAATTGCTTACTTTAGTTGCTTGTGTGAGTGAGTTAGCCTATTACATCTTCCAGTAGTTTTAAGTAATAGCTTCATTTTTGAAAGGTATTTTCTATTAGCTGAGGCAACCAAATTATTGTCTTGGCTGTTGGAGTACAACATATGTATTGAAGCAAAAACTATTAGGAAGGGGGTCAGAAAACTGGTTAGTAGGTCAGGCTGTTAGTTGTCGTGAGCATTTCTGTGTTCTGCTCAGGAGAAGGTTTAGGTTTTTTTTCCTCCCTTACATCTTTAAAGGCAGTTTTATCCTGGATTGTAGAGAAAAGGCGTCACTATTTCAGATTTGTTGATTACCTGCCATTGGGGAATTGTATGGTAGATGTGTCTGCTCTTTGTTCCTCTTTCCCATTTGTTTGGGGTTTCTCTTACTTACAGATCGGATCCTTTAAGAAGTGGCATTTGAACTCATTCTGTCTCTCTTTATAACGGCAAATGAGAGATATGTGTTCACAGATATGTGAACACACTTACTGTGGAAGAATTACCATAATGCTCTGTTTTGCCTTAGTGTCCTTTCCCTGCTGGTACTGAGGGACAGGCCAGCATCTGCCCATGCTGTAGGCTCTGTTGTTGAATCATTTACTGAATCATTGCTTGTATTTTGAGCTTTGCTGTCTGTCTGTCCCCATGGTTGCCATCATCATTGGAGGTAACATCCCCTCTTTTCATGGAAGTGAATATTTCACCCCATAGCTCAGTGGATTTTGCCATGATGGCCACCTTGGCATATCTGGCTGGAGGGGAATGAGAATATCCCTGAAGCCTCATGTCTCTGAAACTTAATGCCATTTTCTGCAGGAATAGCAATTAACACTCTGAATTCCCACACTGAAGCTCCTCTAGGTCCAAGTGAGAGAAATCAGGCAGGTAGTGAGTGCACATCCCACATCTCTGATAATAATGGCCTGATACCTGCCTCAGAACACCGTGTGTGCCCTGGGCTGCTGTGTGTCTGTAAGAGCTTTCACCTGGCTGCCTGGCTTCTGGGAATCCTGAATAAGTGACCAGGACCCTTCTTTTCTGGTTAGGAAAGGTTTCCGTGGGGTAAACAAGTATTTCCACGAAGTGTTGTCTTATGGTGCCTTAGCTGGAACACGTCTATTACACTGACTGCTAGAACAGGATTAGCACACTGAAACACACACACAAAGAAATCATTGAAGTATGAGGTGATGTACCCTTGTGTTCTGTTAAAATGAAATTTGTTGATTTTCCCATTCATGGAGTCACTCAATAAGTGGGAGAGACTGGAGGTGGTGTGAGCGTGGCAAAAAGCATCGGTGTAAGAGATGACAATGACCCCCATCTGAAAAGAAGGGTTCTATAAATAGAAATGTTCTAGTTTAATTAATGTGGGATTAATCACTGCTACAAGACTGGGTACAGTATCTCTCCTGTTATTTGTTTTTATATAACTTCTAGTCAATCCTTGGATCTTTGTCTATTGATAAAGGTCATGAAAACAAACTGTAACTTTAATTGGTGTGAGTAGCTTTTATGTGATATATCATGTCTTATGAGAGACATGTTTCTAAGCACATCTAATGTGCTGTCTGTTTATCTAAATTTTTTCCTTTTTGTTTCCCACTTTTGCAATGCCCTTTTAATTTTATTGCCTGGCTAACAAGTGAGGAGTAAACTCAGGGTAGAAGTTTAAATATTTTGCAAGAAAGAATAGTCTTGTAACTAAAACATAAGATGAAAACTTAAAAGCTCTGATTGGGATTCTGATTCTACTGTTTATCTTGTTGTTAAACTCACTGTAAAGCGATACTGTCAACATAAAATCAGACTTCAGCCTGCAATTTTGTTATCTGTTAAATGTAAACAAAACTTTACCATAATGAAAAAGCCAAGGGAAAAAACCGTGGGTTTTGACATCGTGTGTATGACAGCATTTTGAAAAGTAGCAATTCCTGTCCTGAATCAGATCAGTGTGTTTGTCAAAGAGCAAATGCCAGATGCTCAGGAGGAACTAAATCTAACAGAGTGCTGCAGCCCCCCCAGCAAACGCTGGGCAGCATTTGGATCACTCCCTGGTTTTATAAGACTTTATTTTCCTTGCATGGGTTCCTTTCTCCTTTTCTAATGCAGCTGGGGACATCCATAGGAGAGGGTTCCTGGAATCACACTGAATTTTCATCTCAAGGATGCTTGGCATCAGTGGAGGTCATAGCTTAAGTATGTGCTTTGTTTAAAGAAACTTCTGTTTATCAGCTCTCACAGAGGAAATGCAACAGTCAGTGACTTGTTAAATTTCATCTGCTGTTTATATGGGAAAAACAATATTCACAAACAAAGGAAATTTATGTTAAAGCTACAGGGTGGTAGTTTGGTGCTTAGAGGAACAGGTAGGACCTTACACTACTGAATACAGTATTGGTTTTGTTTATTTTAGACTACAACATCAAATTAATGCCTCTGATTGCTAACATAAAGTACCATGAATCTGCTCATTAAGACTTCAGTTTAATAATTAATGCTTACAGGGAGTGCAGAGATCCATTATGAAGTGCATAAAGGCAAAAAATAAATATTGACTAAGCATTTCAGTGCCAGTGTTCAACAAGGGGTTAAAAATCCTGCACATTTTTGGTAATGTTAGAGGGCCTGCTGGGTGGAGTAGGTAATGGGCGTTTTACTGTGGATGGGTTTGCTAACCCTTTGCTGTGCAGCTGGAATACAGACTCAGGCAATGGCCAGCAAGAAAGTGGGTTTTCAGCAAGCTGGGTTTCATGAAGCCTGTTTTTAAAACCCTTTTCTGTGCAAGAGAAATTTAGTGTTTTCTGCTGGAGGAGGAGCGAGGGTTTTAACCATTTTTAAGTCACTGACTTTTTCTGGTAAATACTGTAGAAAAAGCATTGCAGGAACAGCTTTAAAGAGTTAGGAAGGCTTATTAGCAACCAGTTGCCAAAATATCTGTTTCTATATGCTCTACCCAGGTTAGAATAATCAAACTAAATGAAAGGTGTTTTTTGCATCTGGTTTTGAATCTGGAAATAAGTTGATACAGGCAGGGATTCACTGGACAGTTTAATTGCTGTAATAAATTTGCAGTAAACCTCATGAAAATAATATTTTCTTCTTTCACTGTGAAGACGGATGCATCCTTACATAAAGAGAAGCTTCCTTCCTCCTTTGTCTCACTGGTGACAACTATAAATTTCCAGTCAGGTTTTTGTAATGGGTAACTTCACATCAGAAATCCCATCTGTATGAAACGCTATGGCAAGCATAAGTATCCACAGAGGTGGTCAGTAAGCTGTGCTGCTCACAGCAGAAAGTCTAGGAAGAAATGCCTTTTTATGATGCTTTTCAAAAATAGCCTCTGAAGATTCCACACGGGGGCTTTGTGGGAGGGCATTCCACACTGCGGGAGCAGAGCGAGCGCCTTTAGGCATCTGAGGTCAAAATGTGGGCAAGGACACCAGGCATTTACAGTTGTATTTTCTCCCTGCTTACAAAAAAAAATAAAATTACTCAACAGTTTAGGGATAGTTTATGTAGCACGCTTAATTTGGGGGTAACCAACACTTTATTGCAACAAGTTACAAGAAGCTTAGACTTCTAAATTCTTCATTATTTCCATACTGACCTTCTTTGCTGTGCACAATGCAGAAGTTCCTATGGCTTTTGTGTGAAACACATGAAATGATGCTTTTCTGCAAATCATTTGCCACTGAGATGATGGACTAACACCCTACTCTGCCAAATGGAAAAGATGAGGAGCTACTCCTGGGCTAGGCTGGTACCCAGCCAGGAGGGGATAAAGTAAGGCGTGGTGCTTGATTTCCCAGAGTCTTGAGCCCCTTGTTTTTGGAGCAGACCCAGATGTTGACCTCTTCAATGGAAGATGGAGGTGCCTCTATGGATTGAATCTCCTGCTCAGCTGGACTTGCCCCAGTCTCTGGGTTTGGTCTGTACTCGCAGTTCATTCCATTAGAGTGGCTGTGCAAATAGCAGAGTAAAAGTGTGGTTTAGTCCCAAGGAGCTCTTGTGCTTTTTAAGTTGAGTTTGCTGTTTTATTCCCTCTGTGTCATTTAGATAAGAGGTTTACACACAGCAGTTGCAGAATTTTTACTCTTTTGACTTTAAGCTGTTGATTCAAAATGGAGGCACTTAAGGAAGCTGAGAATGGGGTGGGGACTTTGCAGTTTATACTAGTGCTTCATTTTCTTAACTTTATTTTTCTAATATCTAACCATAGTAATTTTTACTGTCTTCTTAGACTTTTTAGTGACGAGTAACGTAAAAGAAGAATTGAATGCTGGAGCTTTTTCAACATTACCTATTACAGTGTTTCCCACTTAACCAAGCAGTGAGTCAGTTTTTTCCATGGTGTCTCTGTTAGTTAAAAATCTCACTATCATTAAGTCCTATAGCATGAATCTCTATAGAGATCAATGAAAGTCCTGGTGATGATGATACACATGTTCTTTGTTCCTCATTTGCCTTTGGGAACATTCTGTTGGCCTGTGTTCTGCAACTGTTCTGTGTTGTGCCAACCCCACACCAATACATGTGCTTTCGATAGGAAAGATGACGCTTCTCCAATTATTTTCTGTCTGGCTCCCTAAACAACAACAATATAAAGATATGTCAGCTTTCCAGATGAATTATTCCGTTAGATCTCTGTTAGATCAATTAAGTAATTATTTTAATTCTGTATTGAAAATTTCTAGCTTTTTCTATTTATTTTGTGTGCCATTAGTAAGTCAGTCCGTAGATATTTTAGGTACCTGTGCAGCAGTTTCTTCCAAAACCTTTTTCTAACCATATTGCCATCTCTGCAGCCTCTTCTCCAGGTCACCATGTGCTGGATCTTTTCACTGTGAGATACTCTGAGCTGCTTTAAAGTCACCCTCATTAGATTCTTCTCCACCCCAGCCCCACCTTGCCTTTAGGACATGGATAGACTGTGTTTCGGTAGTTAACAGCTCTTGTTGAGTGAGTCCAGGGGATGCCATGAAGATGCTCAAAGGGCTGGAGCACCTCTCCTTTGAGAACAGACTGAGAGAGTTGGGGTTGATATCCTGGAGAGGAGAAGGCTCCAGGGAGACCTTAGAGAACATTCCAGTATCTAAAAGGGGCTCCAAGAGACTGGAGAGGGACTTTGGACAAGGGGGAATGGTTTTAAACTGAAAGCGGATAGCTTTAGATTAGATATTAGGAAGGAATCCTTCCCTGGGAGGGTGGGCAGGCCCTGGCACAGGCTGCCCAGAGAAGCTGTGGCTGCCCCATCCCTGGAAGTGTCCAAGGCCAGGTTGGATGGGGTTTGGAGCAACCTGGGCTAGTGGAAGGTGTCCCTGCCCATGGCAGGGGGATGGAATGAGATGAGCCTTAACTCCCTTCCAAGCCAAACTCTTCTGTGATAGGATATTTTTCTTTTGAAGAAGTGCTGCTTTGGGGGGATGAGGGGAAGAGCATGTGTGAGGGCAGTGAGGATTTTCTTAAACTGCAGAGTAAGTCAGGCACTTGCAGCCTAATTTACATTAATTAGAAATGTGTGCTTATGAAACTCAGCACCTGACATGAGTCAACTTTTGTGCTAAATGATCCAAATAATGAAATAATGAAGATCTTTCTGGCTATGTCATTTAAGCTGAGGGAATTTAGACTCCAATGGTAATTAGAGTATAACTATTTTAGATTAAGGGGCATATGCCTGTTACTGTATATAAAACTTTCCTCCTTAGCAGTGAGGAAATAAAAATTCCATGATGTCTCTTAAGGATGGTTTTGTGTCTTAGTGTTCTGAGAGGCTCTGGGATTTTGGTTTTGCGTGCAGAAAATATCAGAGGGCCCTGTGTTCACATCTCCTCTTACCTGTGAGGAGGAGGCAGTGCCAGTTTTGTACGAGTGCAACATGTGCTTTCAGTCTCTTTACAAACAGTGACCTTCTCTGCCAAAAGCACCCAGGAACAATCAGTGGGCTTTGTCCACGTTCAATCTGTGGCCAGAGCTGGCTTTCCATGTCTCTGGTTCCTAACTCGAAAAACACTTCTCGCACCAAACGTTTTTAGCAGGAGATGGGGGAGGAGAAAGGGAGAAATGGAAGTGAATGCAGGAAAAGCAAGGAGACTTGGGGTTTGCCTGTAAAGGCTCCGTGCAGCTGTCAAATGGATTTGATTTTAAACTCCAGTTTTGTGTTCTTAGACTAAACTGTGTTTCCCCCCTGTCTGAAGGAGGTTCTCCCCCTCCCCATTTCTAAAGTGCAATTTCAGGGCAGATTGAAATGTATTTGAGCTATTCTGTTTCCATTAGGGAATGTGGATTTCTTTTAACTGTAAATTTTCCAGGCCTGTAACACTTCTTTTTGGGAGTATATTTTTCCTTTTTTGAGTCATGGCAATTAGTTCTGTAAGGTATTTTAGTTAAATATACATACATTTAGCCTTGTCTATTGCCATGTACTTTTTCTCTGGGTATTACTGGTAATTATATCGTTTGCCAACATATTAGTATAAAACTCTCATTATTTCAAGCTCTGTCAGTATAATGTATTATTAGACATTTAAAACAAATCCAAACTGCTAGACAATCTAGTTTTTGTAACCTTGGGAATGTCCTCAGAGGAGTGTAGTATGTTATTTCAGCAAAATAAATTAATTGAGACAGTAATTAAAATATACATTGAACTTGAATAATGTGAATGCAAAAAATGGATTACAGAAAATCGAATTGCTGAATATGATGTTTCAATAGCTCTTGGGCAGAATTAGAGTACTTTTAATGAAGGCTTTATTTCAGTATTTTATTTCAATGCTTTTGAGGCTTTTGGAGGGCAGAGAGGAGCTAGCTGCAATGTTTTCTTTGGTTTATATTGTATTTTTTAAATTGTGTTGCATGGACAACTTTGCAATAAGCTGTCCTCCCTGCTTTGATCTCTGAGTGTCCTGAGAGAAAAAAATGAGCCGAAAAAATGTTTGTCTAAAATGCTCTTTATTACTTTAGAGCACGTTAAAAGTTGATCTCTGATAATAGAATTAACTGTGTGTGAAATGAGTTCATTGAGAGCTAATAGGATGGTTTAGACCAGTAAGGCTTAGTTGTATGAATTCAGTTTTCGGACTCAGTCCTAGAAGGAATTTATTTGTGAAAAATGACACACTTGGGAGTTTGCTGGTTTGTTTCAGTATTATACATTCCCTACTGAAACTCGAGTTTGTACGTGTATTTTTAAGGTAGTTGTCTTGTTTTCACTTGGCTTTTTGTTGTCACATGGAAAGCATCTCATTCTGTCAGTGTTGGAAGGCAGTTGTAATGCATTCTTTCAGCAGCAGTTCCTTGTGGGTTGCAGTATCTGTAAAAGCTAACGACATGAAGGAGAAATGGAGTATATCTTTCAAAGCACAAGTAACGAGGAATAGGAGTGTTTTGACACAGTGTTTAAAGAGAAAAAAAAAGAGTCATGGAATTTGGTTTCCTGCCCAGAACTTTGACTGACTGTCTGGGAATTCAGTGCTGTGTGTCAGTGTTATGTAGAATTAGTGTATGTACTTTGGAGTGACTCTTTACAAACATAATAGTGTCCTACAAATTTAGGGCCAGTGAATTGATAGTCTCCAGTATTTTGAGTCAGCCCTGATGAAGAGTTGCATCGTTGAGGAAGTGCTGTGTTTCCAAGTAGATATTTCATTTTCTTCCAGAGGAGCAGCAGTGTTCATCTTTCCTCTCTGTACTGCAACTCTATACTATAAAATGTCAACATTTTTGCAGGTGTTTCAACTTGCAGAGTTCAGTGCACTTTTTTTCATTGTCTTCTGTATTTGCAGTAATGTCATTAGCTCTTGCATTACCATCATTTGTTTAGAGTTCTTCAACTCCTGGAGACTTTTTAAGCCATTGCACATTTCACAGGCTCTCTGAAACAGCTGAGGTTAAGCATCTGTAGAGAGTGCTGCTGGAGCAAACATTTGCATCTTGGTTTTGAGTCTTTGAAAACCTTATTTTCATAATATCCCTTCACCACCAATAGCTGTCGAAGCTGCACACTGCACATTTTTAGAGCATGATGAAGACAGTTCTTACATCTATTTTGATCATTGGTTAGAGGTTTTTTTCCTTAGGAGGGAGCTCCTTCCCTAATTGTGCTCTTGGGGAGTCCAACTGACAGTATCTTAACAAAGATGATTAAGTAAATGCAGGTGTTTGTCATCTTCACACAACTCCTAGTCTACACAATGGTGTATTCAATGTGTATTTTCCTCCCTAAGCAAACAGCATGGAATGAAAGAGGGTGTTAGGTATGAATCAGAGGAATACTTGATTGCAGGAATCCAGACATGGGAGAACTGAAATTCTTTAAAGATGATGTTATTTTATACAGAGGAGAGATGACATATTTTTAAATGTCATTGCAAGAAAAGTCAAGGTTTTGCATTAGTCTGGATTGGAAAAGATAAGGAGAAATGTAGGAAAACAATTAAAAAGATCTCTGATTTTTTTAGTAAGGTTGTTATTTTGTGATACCCAGAGAATATATCTGCAAGATTCTTCATTTGGCAGTTCCTGAAGGCCTCATCCACCGTGCAGAACCAAGGGAAATGCCTCCTTCTGCCAGGTGCTGATACTCCTGAGAGATGAGATGTGCTCATTGCTCACAGCAGTGATGAAGGAGTCTCTGGGTGACTGAAAGTTTGTGGCTGCTTTGCTGGAAATTAATCTGTCAGCCAGAAGCATCGCAGATGTTGCCTTCTGACTTGAGCAGCCCACTGCCCCCCATGCCCCTCACAGTGGCAGTCCAGCTTTGTTCCCAGGCCTGGGCTGTGACAGCACACGATCTGCCTCTCAGCAGAAGCCTCTGGCTGTCACCTCCAGTGGGGGGAGACTGACTGAAGATGTGCTGTGAGCTTGTGCTTGCAGAGTGTTTAATTTGCCCTTTTCTGAGCTATGTGCTCTGCCCTAGCTGGCTGCACATATGGCTTGGGATGGTCTGTTGGCATGGTCTGCTCTGGGCCTGCTGGTGGTGCCAAGGATTGACAGTCTCTAAGGCTCTGGTGCTATGGGTGTTGTCCTGTCGCTGTGGTTCAGCAAGGGCACAAAGGTGAGCTTGTGTGGAGCTCTCAGAGGTGGTCTGTCAATAAATTAATCAAGTTCTGCCATCATGCAAAAGGGCAACAATAACACCTGAAGAGTCCGTGGTTATCTCTGTGTGAGGATGTCTCTCTGTCCTTCCAGAGACGCTGCTCTGTGCTCCCCCAACCTGTGGTACCTCCTGCTGACATCTACCTGAGTTCACCACCTGCTGTGGTATTTAAAGGGAGCACATGGCCAAGGCAGTGGAGTTTGTCCCTTTGTTTCAGGTGTAGGTTTGACATCTTTTCCCTTTGGGTGATGCTGGAACAGGACCTCTGTTTTCTGTATTCTGATGCAGGTGAACAGCTGAGCAGCACATCACAATGATTAGCAGTGTGGCTGGTGTCTCTGATGGTACACAAAACAATGTACTGTTATTAGCAAAGAGCTGCTTGGGGGCAAGCAACACTTGGACACTTTAATATAAAACTCCCATAACTGGCATACTCCTAGTAGCAGGAGTCAGTAGAAGGCTGCCTGACACCTTGCAGTCCCTTTTTTAATGACAGTAGCTTTGCTTCAACAAGTCCAGAGAAGGGCAGCAAAGCTGGAGAAGGGTCTGGAGCACAAGTCTGGTGAGGAACAGCTGGGGAGGCTCAGCCTGGAGAAAAGGAGGATCAGGGGTGACCTTATTTCTCTCTACAACTCCCTGACAGGAGGGTGTAGCCAGGTGGTGATTGGTCTCTTCTTCCAGGTAACAAGTAACAGGACAAGAGGAAATGGCCTCAAGTTGCACCAGGGGAAATTTAGATTGGACGTGAGGGAAAATTTCTTTTTTTCCTGGATGTTCTACTAACCTTTTTTCCACATTCCCATGCCCATGTTTGTTCAGGTTCCTTTTTCTGAGCTGAGTTTTTGTTCAGGGTTTGCTGTGATGAAGTCTGCAGTCCCCACTCACATTTCAGTATCTCCTGGGACAGGTGATGCACGTTCATAAGCAGCTTCTGTCTGCAGTTACAGAACAGAAACAAGTTAAGGTTAGTGTGAGGATCAGCTTTGGTTGGGTGTTTGTATGGGACATTTTCATGGAAACAGTCTTCCTGATGAATATTTCTCAGGAGATTTCAATCTAATAGATATTAATTTCCAAGCACAGAGGGTTGTGGGTTTTCCTAAACTTGGCTTTAAATATTTTAGGATATCTTTTATCAAATTCTGAGACATCTCAAAACCTTCCCTTGAAGATTTGACAGCATTATGTCACTTAACCTTTGAAGGTAATGGTCTTGATATAAAGTAGAAATACTGCCTAGTGATTATGATGTATTCAGTTTTCTTTGTTGTTTTGATACAGGAACATCCCCAGGGCTACTTATTTTACAAAAACAACCAGAAATGTTGTTATGATAGAGTAAGCAGGTGGTTTTATCACTTTTTTCATGTAATTCAACAGTTTTTCCTTGATAAAATTAAGAAACTAGAGTATATTTATACATATTATGAAGTGCAAGGGAGGAGATAGCTTCAGACAGTTGTCTCAGAAGTGAATGTTTTCCATGATCCAAGTATCTTGGCTGGATTTAAAAAAGAAGAAATGAAAAAAAAGAAACGAAAAAAAATCTGAAGTGTACCCTTCAAAAATGCTACTATAAAAAAAAAATAAAAGGAGGGGTGGTGGGGGAGAAGTCTTGACACCAGAAGCTCTGTCACAGCAGTTTCTCTTGGATGTCTGGAAAAAGTCTTATACTTCTGGGATGCTTTCCAAAATATTTTCAGTGACCATTGCCACAGGCGTGAACTCCTTAATGCATTTTGCAGTAATCTCCACCACAGTGAAATTGATTACTGTCTGAAAGCTTTTCATGATAACAAGCAAGGAGGGCAGTATAAAAGCCAGGAGCTAATTTGCCTGTGTGCATTATGCTGCATCTTCAGGAGCCTTGCAGACACAGATGTGTCGCCTCAGGAAAATCCTGCTGAACGTTTTGGCCAGAATTGTGCAATTGCAAATTTGTCATTTAAATTTGAGTAAAAAGGATTGCTTTTCCTCACACACAAAGGATGTGGAGTCTCTCCAGATACTTTACTTGGTACCCAGAGGAAGGTGTCTGGTGGCTTCCTGAGTTTGAGCTTTTCTAGGGTTCACTTTATAGAGATTGAAATTCATAAAAAACCAGAAGAGTTTTAAGAGATGCCTTTACAGCAGAAAACAAGGGTGCTCTGCCAAAGGTGCATCTTCTTCCTGTACCTGACAGGGAATTTCAGGAAGCTTATGAATGTAAGTTCTCTTTCTATGTATAACTTAAGGGAATCCAGGAAGCTGAAAATACAGTTCAACTTATTGGTTTTTTCCATATTATCTTGGTATTCCTAACGTAAGAGATCATTAGAACTGGAGAAGTTCATCCACTCTGACCATCACAGTCTCAAGACTGAACCCTGAGCTACATGTCCATCCAAAGAGAATAGATTTTAAGAATTCTCTTTTTTTTTTCTGTAAATAAAAATCCCACCACTAAAACTTATGTGTGTGTACATATGTAAAAATATTTCTATACACACACACACGCATATGTGTAATAAGCAAAACTGTAAGCTGCAGGAATGAAAAGCCAGATCTCGAAGGCACTGGTGTGTCATTGTCCCTCTGTGCCCTCTGCCAGCACAGACATCCTGCACCGGAGCCCTCCATCGTCCACTATTGCTCCCACAAACGTCTGAGGTTGTTGGATCATCTGCACTGGGTGAAGAGTGAAAAACAAAAATTTGAGCACCAGTGGAGAAAAACAAGCTGTCCTCAGCAGGCTTTACTGCAAGGGATAAAAAGGTCAAAAGATACTTCCCCCCCTCCCCACCACTTCGCATCAGCCACTGGATGCATCCAGCAGAATTTTTCCAGACTGTCATTGGTTCATCAGTCGGGGCTTTCTCTCAGTTTTAAATGCCAGCACCACTTCAGTTCAGAGGAATTGCTGGCTTCTTTCCCAGACAAGATTTCCCAAATTCAAAATGACCTTTCAAGATCCTAACTAATAGGAGCTAAACAGAGATTTCCTCTTCATCAGGCCCTTTCTCACATTGATCCTCTTACTGACAGCACAGACCAGTGAAAGCCCAGCCCCTCACCTGTGATAATAAACACCTCTTGTGGAGAGGGGCAATCTTAAATCACATTGAGTTTTTTATATATTCCAGAAATTATTACCCTTCTGTATATGCACTGATTTTGTAAAGGCACGGGGAGCACCAGTGAATTACTGTGTTTCTTTTATTATTTTTTATTTAATGCAGCCATTCAGGCTCTGCACTAATGCAATGGGCTGCCTACTCAGCCACCCTCATTACTGAGGGAAATGAGAGGTGGACCATGGAAAAGATGTTTATCTGGGTACCATAATATGGGCACTGCTATGCAGGCAACATCCCCGGGGGCTGGCTTGGTGCAGCAGGTTTGATCACTCAGCAGAACACTCCACGGGGATTCTGTGCCCATCCTCTCCTCCAGGCAAGGACAAGGAGGAATCTGGGGCTGTCCAGCTCAGAGGAGGTGGGCTATGGGGTTTTGCTCTGGTGTGTGCTGCAGGAATGCAAGCAGCAACTTCAGCTGCCTGGAAACCTTCAATTAAACTTGGAATCCTGCACTGCAAAATAGTGATGTACAGCCAGCCTGTATTGGTGTCTATGTGGGAAGGCTTTAAATGTAGCAGGATAGTAAACTCCTTTCAAGAAAGACAGGAGTGATCATTTCTTGAAAGGATGGAGTATTTCAAATATGGAGTTGTGAACTCTTGTGGTTCTAGTCCTGATGAAGTTTGGGCAGGAGGAAAGTGCAGAAACAAAAATAATACTGGTTCTTATGAGAGAAAAACACTGTGGGAATTGAATGACACTGTAAAATGAATGATAAGACCAGACGAAGGGCTGATTTAATATGAGCATCAAGTTTAGTCCCATAGTTGATTTCAGAAGAAACAGCAGAGACATAACAAGCCTCTTACATTCTTTTAATAATGTGTTGTGGGAAAAGATACTAAAAGATTGGGAAAAAAATGCGAGTGCCAGAAGTATGCATCATTACTTAGAAAAGATAGTGCAAATGCACAGTATCAAAAGTAATAACTAAAACCTGAAATAGCTTGATTATATCATCAGATCTATCCTTTTTAGCTACAGTTTCAGCTTTGATTTGTAAGAAACTCATTATTTCGACCATGGCAAAAGATAAAGACTTTTAACACTGAAGGAATATAAGGTTTGATACTTGTGTTCTGTGCCTTGTGCCCTGTTCTTACAGCCTGGCTTGTCATCCTGAGCCGTTGTCACATTTTTGTCTTGAGATTTTCAGTTTGGAGTTGATGGTAGAAGACTAAAGGGGAGAGGTGCATAGATGGAAAAAACATGTTCTTCTCATCTGCAACTTACTAAGCATTCTTGTGCTGTGCTTTTCATAAAAACATTAGAATATTTAGGTATCATTGTTATTATGTTAAAGCAGCTCCTTCTTCATTTCATAGACATGTTAGAATTATGTTTTCTGCAGCTGTACCAAGGAGCATGTTCAGGCCTGGATCCCACACTGCTAAGTTGTCTGTAATAAAATAACTTTCTTTGTTTTTCTTCAAAATTTTGCAGTATTATGTGAGAATCTCATGCTTCGTTTTTCAGAGTGTGCTTTAAAGCCAAGTGTGGTAAAGCAGAAATCATTGTGAAGACACTGCGTGGCTTTCTCAACTGAGAGAGAAATATAAACTGAAATAGAAGCACAGTCAAATTCTGTTGGGTATATTTAAAGTTAGAATATGGTTAACTCTTGCCTATTGATTCAAAGGTATTGATATATAATGTTGGTATGAAGCATCTTAATAGTTTGCTCTTTTATCAGAGTAGGGTATTTGCACTGCCATGAGACCTCCTGGGTGTAAACAAGCCTGAGCCTTTCCTTTTCAGGAGTAAACAGGCTTAGACCACCAGCATTTCCTTATACTTCCTATTATTTTTCTTCTTCTTTCTTTAATTTAGATGACTCTGGCTCGGCAGGTTCACAAGACACTGCTTCTTGTGTCTCTCTAAAACGTGGGTACTGCTCTGGCCACATACAACAGTACAGTAGTGTAGAACATCTTTGGGGATTTTCTGTCTGCTGCCTTAGCTGCTTTGTCAGTGTTGCCTGGCTTTGGGGTTCCACCTACACACTGAGTGCCCTGATTGCAGGATACCTGAATAATGCCCTGCCATCAGTAGGTGCTGGCAGAAACAAGGGTGAGCACGATGCCTGTGAGCCAGGTCAGTATTAGCCCTAAGTTATTAATGTGCAAACAAATACTCCTTTGCCTCAGTAACACCTAATACTTGTTAATGCCCCAGACTAATGGCAGGGCATTTTGTGGATACCTGTGTTTGCTATCAGTGTGCAGTGAATACTCCTGGGATTTGTACTTTCAGTATAAAAAAATGCAGAGAATGAATCCTGCTGTAAACCAGTCTTTGTGCCAACTATTTCAGGGTGTCCTGCTCCTCCAACTGGGAGCTTGGTTTCTTTGGACTTGTGGTCCCCACATCTGCATAGCCAGGTTTTGGTTGGTGTTGTGACCCTCTGTTTGGAAGTATTGGATATGGTGAGCAGACCAGTCCAATTCTCCTTGATGTGACTGAAGGTATGATTAGGCCAACCCTTGGGCTCAGACCTGCCCTTCAGGATCTGAGTATTGTGTATTTGAATTGTTCAATTCATGAACTTTTCTGCTGTTTTCTTGGGGAGCAGAGTCTGTCCTGCAGCTGCTGCTGCTGTGCTGTGGCCATCCTGAAGCGATAAAGAAAAATGAGAATCACCTCTGATAACTGGAAGAAGCTGAAGTAATTTAACAATCTCCTTTCTCTGAAGCAAAGGGATTCTCTTCCCCTTATCATCCAGTTAGCTGACCTTGTGTCCAACATCTCTTCTGCTGTTCTGACTGAGCTTAAAAGTTCCAAAAGCAGAGAATGCTTTTTGAAGCAGCTTCTGCCCTGGCTGAAAATTCAGTGGAGTTCATTAGCCTGGAAGTGCTGGCTGAGACCCTGCTGGGGGAAGGGGAGCCGCTGTTGTATTTTCTGTATCCCTTGTGCCATTTTGGACTTGGGCAGTATTTATTTTTAGTACGTTTAAACACTGCAGAAGGAAGGGGCAGTTGTATATGGCATATTTACATCGTGCTGTCAGTTCCTGGCAGCTTCCTTGCCTGTCGGAGAACAGAACTAGTCCATTAAGGATGTGAGTGCTCCTTGGGCCCAGGAGTGGTGAGACATCGTCTCCAGGGTGGGAAGGGCCTCCCCAGGCCAGCAGGTTCGTTTGTTTTCCTAAGGTGGAGTGTGGGGAATTTTTTCATGTCACAGGAACAGGAATGGGCCATGCTGCCTCCCACTTTTTCCTCCTTCTCCTGTGCTCTGGAAAAAGAGTGGCAAAGTCTCTACATGAGATCAGCGTGTGCTGGTTTTTCCCCTCGTGTCACGCTTAAGTTCTCTGCCCCATTATAAAAATAAAAACCTATAAATAAAAAAGGACAAATGCTGAGGGGGACAAACTGGACCCACAGTTATGTGCATGTAGTCACTCATAGAAGAGTGCCTAGCCCCATTCCTGCCAGGCTTCCTGCATTCCCTGTTTCCTCCCCTGAGCCTCTCAGGAGGGCAAACATGCACACACAGTCCTGGCTGGAGCTTTTGTGCACTACTGTAACACAATATTCATTGAGCTTGGGCTCAAAGGTTGGATTTGCTCGGTCCCCATTTATGTAGATTTGCTCCCACTTTGGGGAGGGGAGAGAATTGCAATGAGTTTTGCTGCCATGCGTTCATGTCACAGTGATGCCTTTCTCCTGGAATTAGGCAGTGTTTAGCCCTGCTCCTTCATATGTGACATGCTGTCTGTGTTTGCCTCAAGCACAGGCACCCTATGATTTCCCTTTCTTGGAAACTGCCCTGGCTCAGCATGTGGGTAGGAGACCATGTAAATAAATACCAACCACTTCTTAGCCTGCAGTAGGCATTTCCTCTTTCCTGGTGGCTGCAGAAGAAACACTTTCTCACAGTTTGGCATCAAACATTTATATAACTTTCCTGCTTGTGGAATTTTTGTTTAGACAATCAGATTCTTGGTATAGTTGTTTCATCGGTTTCTATTTTTGTTCATCTGTGGGGCTTGGTTTGTCAGTAAATAATGTCTGTCAGAACAAACACTTCATCAGAAACATCCTAAATTTTAACTAGTTGGATATGAAATCATTAAAAGCATGTTCTGTAATATAATACTGAAATATAATTTGTAAAGAACAAAAATGAAGCTTATCTAGTTCTTTTTCTAAGTTATGATGGAATAAATCTGCCCAAATGGAATATTTCTGCCCCAATTTTTTTTAATCTGCCTTACTTTGTATTCTATTTCAAAAGTTTTTCTCACACTGTCATGCAATCAAGGTTTCAACTAAAAATACTTGCTTTTAGTATTAAGTTTATTGTGTTCTCCTGAATTTATATAGTAGAAGATTTTTCCAGTGTGTGTCACTTTGTCATGTCAGCAAGGCTAACACATTACCTTTTAAATGCTCTCTACACTATTTAGGAAATAAATTTATAATAACAAAACAGATCATATCAGTAAAAAATCAGTATTAGAAGACAGTGTACTTCTAATTTTCATACATAAATATCTCATCTCTAAGTTCTTTATTGTGTCATTTACTATTATTTATTTTTCATTGGTAAATGATGAGTTTACTTTTCTTGGTTTTATTGATCTCTGTGGTAATTCTCACTGAATGGGTGATAATGCACTGTCCCTTCAGGGGCAGCCCCAAAGCTTCAGAGGGTGTGTATTCCCTGGAATCAGAATAGAGACATAAACTGTGAGAAATAGCTGTAGACAGGCACAGAACTGGAGTCCTTCATGGCTGTTGTTAGAGTGAAGAATATACATCTGTATGATCTTTTGTGGGTCATAATTTCTAGGGTGGCTAAGCCAGACACAGTCTGAAAATGCATTAGAAGCTTTTTTGTGTAATACACTGAATTGGGTAACTTTTGGACTCAGAAAATAAGGCAGTGCAAACCATGCTTTTCCAGAAGGCTTTTGAAATAGGCTTTTTCCTCTACTGAGGCCTGGTATGAGGCTGTCTAGGAAAGTGAGCTGTTATTGGATATGTCACTGTATTTTTATAGTTTCGCTCTTAGGGCCTTTCTCATCCAGTTCAGTTTTGCAATCTGCTGAAGTTTAGCCAAGTTGAATTGCATCTGCCCTCCCAGAACACACAGCTTGGTGAGGCCTTCTTCCAGTTCTGTGCACTGGAAGTGACTCTGGTGTGTTTCTTTTGGGAAACACACACTGAGAACAATGGATCCTCCTTTGGTTTGTCCCTCTGTCCCGTTTTGTGGCAGACAATATATTGTTACCCCATGCATATTTCTCACTTGGGCCAACCCCCAGAAGTGAATGGGTGTCCCAGTCCAGAATAATCCAGCAAGGGCAGTGGTCTGGACAGAGACAAGTCAGCCTTGGTTCCCAGTGACAGATAAGGGACTGTAAAGGAATCCCAACCCCTCCAACTTTGGTGATTCACTGAAATTCTGTGAAGTCATCAGCTAGCCAATTTCATGAGAACCTCATTTAGTATCCACAGCACAAATTCCAGGGCATGAAGCCTCTCCCCACTCCGTTGCTGCCATGGGAATGGCACCAGCCCAGTGGTACCTTAGTAGCTTTTAAGAGCTGTTAGACTGTCCCCTTGTCTGTAATGTCATTGTGGTGTGTGAGACCAGAATGAGGGTGCTGAAGATGCAAATGTCACCCCTCTGGTCTTTGGATCACTTCTCTTTAGCATCAGATGCGTTTACAAAGCAAACAGGAAGGGTTTATCCATCAGTGCAAGGACTTCAAGGAGGTTTAACAATGGAAATAGCTAATAATCTAAGGGCTTGTTTTGTTCTTACATCATAAATTATCTCAGGAGTGTTACTAGTCCTTAACTGGGAGTGACAGGAAGGAAGAAAGTTAGAAAAGGAGAAATTACAGTGATTGTGCTGTAAATGAGGGCTGTGATGAAACTGCAAAAGGAGTTTGCTACAGGAAGAGTGTGTAGATCATTCCTATTTGGAGAAATAAGCTGGTTAGATTAGGGTTTTGTTTGTAGATGGTACATATATAACCTTGATAATGGTATGATGTTGATTGATTTGTATGGGGTTTGTATTTTTCACTGGAGGAATGAAAATTTACTTGTTGGCTCATCAAATGCCACCCTAAACTATTAATAAAAGTAATTCAAGGTAGAGATCAATTTTATGTTACCGATTACTCCAGTTGCTATGTAGGTGTGGTAAAAGGGTTCTTGATTGATCAGAGACCTACACATCAGTTAAGTCTGACCCTTTCCTTTTTAGAATTAAGAGGAATAAAGAATAATTAATGTAGATGCTTATGTGTTTGAGATGGGATTTTTTTTATTAAGAAACGTTTTAAAAGATTCAGTGAAAAACAGCACTGAAATTAAGGTTTCATTTCTCTTGCAGGTATGTCTGTGAAAGATAAGCAGACATTTGAATTTTGGGTATTTCCTAATGATAACAAATGTCCCAAGGTCATTACCAGCTAAACAGAGCTTGCTGAGACCAGACCTTTTTGAGACTTCTCACATAATGTTGTTTTAATCTTTTTTTTTCCTAGGAAAAAGAGAAGAAATATATGCTTCCTTTGGACAACCTGAAAGTGCGAGATGTTGAAAAGAGCTTCATGTCCAGCAAACACATCTTTGCATTGTTTAACACAGAGCAGAGGTAAGAAAAAGTGCTACTCTGCAGATCCTTCTATAAAACTATAATGTAGCTGAGCATTTTAATGCCTGTAAGTGCAGTTCTGGTATTTCCAGCATGCTGAATACAAGGCCCTTGATATTCTTGATTTATCTGCTTCTTGCTGTTGCATAACCATGGGATGAAACATTAGTGTCCTCCGAGCCACTCGTGGGGGAAACAGCTCCGTGATTAGTCATCTGGTTCTTCCATATGGCTGAATAATCATCTCCTGATCGTATTTTTGTTTTATTTGGCACTCACCTAGGCTTACCAAAACAGTCATGACTTGTGTACCTTGTGACCAGAGTCAACTGGTGTAAATCATAAAGGCATCATTGCTTCTCACTTTCTCCAGTGGAAAATCTTGCCTGTCTTTAATCTTGGGAGTCATTTTGATTATTTGTTTGTGTTCAAACATTGCTGAATGGAGTGAATGAGATTCCTCCAGTTCCCCAATTAATAGAATCTTTGCTTTCTAGTTGCTGCCTCAGACTTTTGCTTTCAGACTCTGTTCTCTGCTTTAAGTGGTGTGGCTGCTCTGTGGGAGACTGTTCCTCATCCACAGCCAATTCAGGTTACTGTACTGTACACAAATAAGGCAGGGAAATGTGACAAAGGACATACAAGTGACCTGTACCTTTTTTTTTACTGAAGAGGAGAGTTGCATGTGTAACTGTCTCAGTGGAATTGCATTTTAGCAGATAAGGGCCAATTTCTCTAAGTTCTTTTTCAGGAAAACAGGTAAAGTGAATTGTAGGGGTAGCATGGATAGATGCCTTTGTTTTCCTCTTCTCCCCTGCTGAGTCCTTCACACCTGCTTGTCCCTCACATCACCAAAGCTTGGCAACACCTTCAGATGTTCAGATGGTGAGGACTGGGTGTCCCTGCAGAGCCAGCTGTTGTTGCTCCTGAACTGGCCAGAAATAGTGGCCACAACTTTGAGAAGCAAGGCATGCCCCTCCCTCTTGCAAAGCAAAGGCAAAGCATGGGATTTCTGGGCTGTTATGTTTCTGCTGGCCCCAGAAATGTGAGGATGCAACGTGAGTCTCCCTCTGAACTACCCATGGAGGCTTTGGCTGGGTCTGCTGACCCCTCAGCCAGCCTGGCTGGGGACATGGTCTGGGGGAGATGCCCTTTGAAAGTATGTCACACACATACTAGCTGGGAATAAGATTTCAAACACTCGACCACTTGCGTTTCTGGAGCACAGAAAAAGGCTTTGAAAAACTTGGTCTGTTTTTAAAATCAGACATGATCTTCAGATGCTGGAAATAGATATAATTCTGGTGATTCTGCTGTAGATATATGTGAATCATCCTGAAGCTGCACATACATGAGTCAAGGAAGGGTAACTGTCCTGGTGGCCTGATACCAGCTGTACATATCATGTTTCTTCCATGAGAAATTTCTTAATTTTAGCTCATTTCTTCTGCTTTGGTTTGACTGATGGCTTTGAATATTGTCCTCATCTTAAGTATTAATCACTGAACTGGTGTGAAAATCCAAGAGAAGCATGTATTTCCATTGGCAAGTTTGGAATTTATTTGAGTGTTACATGGCTTGACATGCACATTTTCACTTGATCTTTATGCACACTGGACAGCAAGGGTTTCAAAATCAGATGTCTAAAATGTTTGCCGTGTCTGTAATAGCCCTGCCCCTTCAGGCTCTGAGTAGACCCTGCAAGCTGCTCTAAAAGCATCCTTTTATCTTCAAGGACATGTTAAGACATGACAGCACAGCAATAAGATGACAAAATACCTTTGCCTTGGGAGAGGCAGTTCATGGAGAGACAGTCTTCCAGCTTTAAAGGAGGCAGAAGTTGGTTCTGAAGAAATATTTATTGAATTCTAGTTACAACAGCAATTTTGCTGTTACTGTAAACCAGCTGATTTTTGATATTTCTAAAAATCTGCCTTCTGGCACAAATTGGTCAAAACAAGATTAGTATCACTTTCCACTGTCTCCTAAATTCATAGATGTGTCAACAGAAGCAGGAGTATTGGTTCTCTAAAATAGAGTGATTGGCTGGGGACTCTTGTCTTCTCTCCCAGATTCTTAGGGAAAATGAAACAGGGAATTGGTAAAGATATGTTGAAATAATGAGTCTTGTTGTTTTACTTTATGGTAACCCCTTGATTCCTGGTTTCTGATGGGGGGTGAGGGGGAATGGTGTGAATTTGGTTTGCTTTTCAAAATTCATATAAAAAACTAACTTAATTTCTGGGATTTTTGTTTTGTTTTGGGGTTTCTTTCTTTTTTATTTGTTTTTGTGGGGGGTTTTCGTTGGTTGGGAGTTTTTGTTGGTTGGGGTTTTTTTGTTTGTTTTTTTTGTTAGGGGTGGTGGAGTGGCTGGTTTTTTTTAATTAAAAACCCCATAGCAACTGAGAAAGAAATCAGCTTTCTGTCAGAGTTTGCCCACCGAGGGTTCTGGTTACAGAACCATTTTGCTATTAAAGATGTAGATCATTAAAGAACAAAGGCAAAATCATCTGTTCCAGCCTCCGTGATAGCATGGAGATCATTCTGTATCTCTTTTCCTCTCCCCCCTCCCCATAATCTGCAGCATTTTTTTTTCCTTGACTGTGCAAACTTTCTTAATGTTCAATTAAGTTATTTGAATTTTCAAGCAAAATCCCTTTAGGAGAAGAATTTTAATAAGCTTGTTCCCTTTTTCATTCCCAGCCCCTCACTGCATAGGTATTTGCTCCAGCCATATGTTTCTGATACTGTACATTTCAATAGTTTCCTGGATTATGCACTGCATTTTTTCCATTTATGAAAACCTTTCCAGCTCTGAAATGTAGTTACCAGGAAAATACTCATTTCACTGCATCGAAGGAAAAACCATCTTGAGTTAGCTGAGACTTGGGGATAGATGCAGAAGGAAACTTAGCAGTATCTGTCAATTTGATTTAGTGCAGAAGTCAACAGTTCTCTGACAGGAATCAAATGTGACTCGGTAATGTAGAGTAAATGGAGACTGTGACGATTGATTTCACAGTGAAGGTAAATTCTCATGAAATGAACATAATTGTGTGTTTATGAAAAGGCTGTGTTGTGAAATCGTTACATTATTTTCCTGTTACTTTCTAATTAAACCTAAAAAAAAAGATGAGGGGGAAAAAGGAAAACTCTTGTCCTGAAATAGATTCAGTATTGCTTAAAGAACAGGGAGGTTAGGTTTGGTTTTCAACAAAATATGTTTAAAGCTTTTGAGCAGGCCATCTACTTAAATTATAGACACTCTGGAAGACCTTTGCAGAGGGACTCCTCTAGATTCCTTACCTTGGAAGTGCTAGATATGAAAACAAAGTAGAGTGAGTGCCCTGTCACTCTGGGATCATTTTTGGCCATGGCCATCTACCTGAGACAGCCTTTGAGCAACTGGAGCTGAGCTGAGGGGTCATGCAGGATGTGCCTAAACCTAAAGCTCTCAAGCAAGGGAGTGCTACTTTGTGTTAACCATCTTTCCTCCTACACATAATCTGCTGGCAGGCTTTTTTTAGACTGGCAAAGAGATCAAATATATTAAAAGTAGTTGAAAATAATTATACTGTAAGAAAAAAAAAGTTTGCAGTACTGCTGTGGCACATAATGTGAAGTTGTGTAGATGTGGGCACTGATGGACTTTGTTAGGCAGAACTGAAAATGGAGAAGGGGATTTTGTCAGAGTCTCTGCTCACATTCAGTACATTAACCTGAAAGGAGTGTGTAAGACCCTTGTGCAGAGTTCAGGAACAAACAAAACAAATTCTGCCCATCCCAGAAAGTTTGCTTTCCTTACAGGGTTTCATTCCAAATGCTTTGTCTATTCCCCACGTATTTCCTGTAAAAATTATTCACTGATTGGTGCCTTTTCTGTTACCTGAGTACTGTAACCCAGGACAAGAGCTGTTGTCTTCAATGTGCCTCTCTTTAAGATCTGTGCAACAGTTCCATCTCTTCCTAATTAAGAAGGGCAGGCAGTCATTAATTCTCATGATCTTGCCCCGCTGCCTACAGGATCCACATGGCACTATTTTTCTAGATTCTCTGTTGTTCCAAAGTAATCCCTTGCCTTTGCAGTAGAGTAGTTGCACTTTTAGGTTGATTTATTGGTCAATAAATTGTCTTACTGTATTACAACTCCATCTAAATACTACTCCCCTTTTAAGCAAAGACAATGAGTGAAAAAAGAAGAAACTGTCTTTGTTTGCTACATATGATACAAGCTTCCTTTCCACCTCTTCTCCAGCTGCGGAGAGATGAATTATTTTTCTTTTGTGGGAGAAGAGATTCTACTAGATAAAGATTTTGGGGGTTATAAATGGTAGTTGGGTGAAAACGAGTGGGTGAATTTTCAAGCCTTTCCTACCAATACTGGGAGTAGCAGCCCTACAATGAAGAGTCACCTGGTGGAAAGTCCCTGATCAGTAATCTTTGTTCCTCTTCAGTGTCATTCCTTCCCTTGGAGCCAAAGAAGCAGAACCCTTCCTTGCAGAGGAAGTTCTCCCTATCATTCCCTCCCCTGCCCAGCCAGGATCCAGATGTAACCCAGCGAAGGTGGTGCTTTCCTCACCTCTGGTGGGGGATGTGAGGAGCAAATGCAAAGCTGTTCCTTTCTGCCCTCACCAGAGTGGGTTCCTGAGAGCACAGTGCCCCTCAGTAATCACAAAGCAGTGGGACAGAACCTCTCATCCCTGGGATGGGCAGGCTTGATGTAGAAACAGATCCTTGATGTGGCAAACAGATGAATGTCCAGAGCAGAGCCATCAAAAGGCAGTTCTGAGGGCACACAATGGGACTGAAAATAGAACTGCCAGATGATAAATTTTAGCCTCTGGCTCTGAGTACATTCTGTCTGTCTGGAATCATATTGCACAAGAAACTCTGCTGTCCAGCAGGGCCCAGGAAAGTACCCTGTGTCTGCTGAGAGAAAGGTACCCTGGTGTTTTGGGTGAGTGTGGGTGGCTCAGGGTCGCTCTAGAAGAGGATGGAGCACAAGTTGTGTCTGGAACTCCAAATGCACCAGAGCTTTAAATACTGAATGCCCTGTTCTGGGCAGTAACTGGTTAACTGTTATCCATATATAAGGGAAATTGGGCAAGTGCCAAAATAAAGGCAACTAGTGAAAGGAGACCGGGTCAGAGGAGGTGTTGGATAGAAGCCAGGCTAAAGGAGAAAGCCTAAAATGAGATGTATGTTTAGTTACTGTTTTTGAATTACTCCGAAAGCTAAGCCCCAGGAAGAGCTTCACTGTAAGCTATTCAGAGCCCTCTCTGTTCGAAATGGAAGAAAGAGAATCTGTTTAATTAAAAAGCCCCCCAAATTTAATCCAGCAAAAAAGCTGCTAACATTTCTAAACAAACTTCTAAGCTGCTGCAGAGTACAATATTTAAGAACAGGAAAAATATACAAACCCAAGGAATGGCTAGCTTTTATCCCCCAAGTCCATTCCATTAAAAAAGAAAAAAAAAGGAAAAAGAAGAAAAAAGAAAAAGGTTGGGGGTTTTCTTCTGGAATATTTATTTTTGTCATTAATGACAAGTGTTCTTTGCATGACAAATAAAGGAAAGGGTGGTGGAGAGGTGGTTCAGGTATTGAGGTTTAAAACTGGTATTATTGGGCAAAAAGGGGTTCCTGGGGAAAGGAAACCACAGTGCCAAACCCATCCTGTAACTATGGAAGTTACACTGTGCTTGAAGAAAATTCCCTGAGTGATTATGTGGGATGTGAAATGTCAGTGGTGGCAGCAGACACGGGGGTTGGAAGATGGGCTAAGCCATGGCTGGTACACCTGCCTCAGTTCACCCTCCTTGGGGACAGTGACCCAGCGAGGTGTGGGTCCCACTGCCCCCTCGGAGCAGGGCAGCACTGGAGCAGGAGCTGAGCTCACTCTGTGTGTGTGTGTGTGATGGGGGGCTGACAGCTGGGGGCAGCTTTTGTGTCTGTCTGTGTGGCCCCAAGGCAGGTTCCAAAATATGCTTCCATCCCTCGCCACGAAAGGCATCAAACCTTCTTCTCCAGGCAGAATATGGAATATTTTAGTGCCAGTCACTGTTACTACTGCGGATTTTGGCCTATGTGATGTTAGTTTTGGCTGCATTTCTATTCCAGGTTACATACAGGACTCAGGACACTTCATTACCAAGGCTTGTCTGTATACTGATCAGCTTATCTTCTGTTCATTTTCACCTTGAAATTGTGTGGGTTTCTGCGTGTTTTGCATGTGTGAACTTGTAAAATCCCTTACACTTTTGGGAGAACACTCACATGAGTTAAGTGACAAAATCCTGAAGTGTTAAATTAATGACGTTGTCTCAGAGATTGTCTCTTTGGCTTTTCTGGATATTAAGGAAAAAATCTTCAGAGACATGTGTAATTAATTTTAATTAGCATTCACATTGGAGTGATCTGAAATGGTACGCCTTGATAGAAAATGTTAGTCATTGCTGTTAACTCAGAGCAGATGGCCATTTTTGCTTCTTCAAAATATATGATTTGCAGAGCTTCTGGTAGCACTTTGCTGTTTGAAAAATAGTGTCTCTATTCAAACCAGGCATTGTGCAATTACAGGTGTCTAAAATGGCAGAGTAACGTTGAATAAGCAGAGTGTCAAAGGGGAGTTGCAGGTTGAGTAAGTAGAGAACATACAGTTTCATCCAAGATTATCTTTCCTGATAGTTGGAGTATCTGGATTCTGTTATTTTCTCCCTTTTTAATTTTAGGTGACTGTTTATGAAACCTATATTCTGTATTATTTCAATCAAATAAGAAATACCCAAGAATTGAATCTTCAGTGTTTTTCATGGAATAAAACAGGGCCAATCTGCATTTGGTTCTATATTTCTAATGTTCATTTCAATTCTGCTTCCATTCTAATAAGAAGACCGGATGTTCACAAAACATTATTTGAGATAAGCACAGCTTTTTGAAATCCCTGTAAAAGAATATATTCCTTTATCTTTAGTGTCAGTGTGACTGCTGAAGTTAAATGTGGCTTTTGTATTCTTTGGAGTATTAAAGTAGTTTATAGACCCAATTCTAAAAACTTGCTAATATTCTTGCTCTGTAATGGCTGTCCTGCCTCCTCCTGTATTGGCAGGAATTTTTCAATTAATCCTGGTTTGTATTTTCTCTATATAAAAAGCAATTTCATGCATGCACAGCATATATCTTTGTACAGAAATGTTCCAGATCCAACACAATCTAAAAGCTGTCTATGCATATGTTTAATATGTGGATATAAATTAATATATATGCACACATGTCAGCTGGGTTTGTAACGTGCCTAAAGTAATTGCCCTTAAAATCCTTCCAGGTTTGTTGGAGATAAATATTTAACCTTATCTTAGTAGTAAGAAGTTCCAAAGGATACAATACATCTTGGTGTCTGGCCGTGGAGTGTGCTCAGAGAGCAGCAGTTCTGCTGTGCAGCCACTGTAGAGGGAAACACACTGGAACTGCTGCCACTGCAGCAACCAGAAAGTCCTTTCCTTGTGATTTTCAGTTGTGTGTTCCTCATCACTGCTCCTGGATCGAGTAGTTCTGCTGGTTTAGAGGCAATCAAGTCCTCTCTGTGCAGTGCTGACAGCCCAGGCTTCAGGGCTGGGGGGAACAGGAATCTCAGTGACTCACTGTACACTTTCCAATACCTTGTTGCAGTCCTGTTAGGATTCTCTTGTCAGGAGAGGAGTTAAAGAAATACCTATGGGCAACGTGTTGGTCCTTTCTGCAAAGCTCTGAGATATGTGGGGGAAAGGAATCCAGACTGCTGGAAACCAAGGTAAAAACAAAGTGAAGAAGTTGTAGGGTGAGCAGAGTCACAGCTGGATGGTGGAGCGATTGGTTTGGCACAGGGAAGGCATGGCCTGAGTGTGGAACCATTCCAGAACTGGAAATGATGATTTGGGTCCAATTGTCTCTTCACCTCCATAAGCAATTCTGTTGTGTTTTTTCTGGAATGCAGTTCCACGTTGAGGTTTATTTATCTAGACTAGAATAAAACCTGCAGATAACAAATGGTAACCTTTGGTATTTTTCACGGTGGAAAAATGCAATATGATGTTGGTTTCCAGTAGTGCTGCTATAGATATATTTTCATGTATTATACATGATATTAAATTACAATGGTGAGGCTATAGGAGGAAGTAGAGTAGGTAACTGTGGTATATCCATATAGCTTTGCACAGTTTCCCCATTTCTGTGTTCGTGTTTAAAAAATGTTAAATATGCAGTGGAAATGTTACACACAAATGGTACTTCTAGGCACGTTCCCATTTATTGTATCTGTTTTGTTTCTGCAGCCCCTTAGACATCAACAGGATTTGTATTGTTGAGAGCTCATCTTTTTAGTTCCTGGTATCCTGTGTTCTGTCATTCTCTTTGATGTGTAACATCCCATCTAGCTGCTATAGAGATGACAGTGAGAATATGACTTCACAGTCTGCTCCATTCCATATGGAGTAGGTAGGTGAGGATTGAGCAGTAACTGTTTCTGTGCTGATACATTCAGCAGTTTTAAGAAGTGGAAAAGAGAACAAAAAATCCAGATTGTTTTCAAGAATGTTTTTACAGCTTTCCATGAGATGCCAGTGGATTCCTAATGAGTAAAACATGTTAATGTGTTTTTGTAAGATTCCACTGGTAACAGAAAAAGAACACACTTTTTTCAGAAGTTACGTTGGCTTTTTTTTATTATTATTTGCAAAGTTCTTGTGCCTGTCAGCCTTTCTGGAAGACAGAAAGGCAGAGGAAAGCAAAAGAGAGGAAATCCAGTAGCAAGGAAGCTGGTTAGGGAGGCAAGCATCCCTTACCTGCCCTGGTGTAAGAGTCCTGGGAGTTCTGCCTCAGTTCCTCTCATGTCTGTGTCTTTGGCAGTGGAGTAGAATTAGCTCCACTAAAATGGTGGGGCTCTTAGGTAGCACATGGAAAAGGCCTTGGGGAGCTGGAGACATCAGCTGCTTGGCCATGACTGTCCCCAGACCCAGGAAGAGTTCTGAAACAGAGGCAGGAATGCAGGACCATCAGCTCCCTTGTGTTCCAAGGGCTTGGCTAAAATCCCTGCTCGCACAGCTACGCTTGTTGTAGCAAGTCACAAAATGCCAAAAAGTGTAATATATGACATGACAGTCCTGAGAAAATGTTTTCACAAGCTGCTGTCATGTTGTTTTGCTCTTGCAGATAAGTGTTTTTGGAACTTCCCTATCACTGTGTTTTATAGCCTTTATTTGCTCTATTGTTATTTTTAGTCATCTTTTCTGAGAGTACCCTTTTCCCATTTCAGCTTCCTTTTCTTTCAAAGTTATAGCTGCTTCATTAACTTAGCCAAGAAGCTTATCTCAGTACAAGCTTCTCCTAACAATAAATTCAAGCATTTTCTTCTCTGGCAATTTCATTATGCTTCTCTCTTGTTTGTTTGGTTTTGTTTTGAGTTCTTTTTGTTTTGTTTTGTTATTGAGTTCTTTGTTTTATTCAGTAAATGTTGACTTGAAGTTCTATAATATTGCGAATTGAATCAAATGTGGGTGCTTTGTCATCAATTTAAGGTAATGGCACCTGAGGAGGTCACCCAGGCTGTTCTTTGCATTAAGGCAGGATTAGTGCTTTTGGAGTCAGGGAAGACAAAGGATTCATTTTAAATTTCTTAATCAATTGAAAAAAAACCTGTAGAGCTTTCAGACCTTCCTAGTGTCAGTGTTTTTGCCTAAACTGTGGGGTCTGACCCTTTCATGGGTCTCTGTGACCTTTATGGGCTGTTTTCCCTGGGAAGGAAGTGCAGGTGTGCTGCTGTGACCATCCCTGCTACTGCTCTGGTGGCATCTCCAGTCTGTGTTCTTGGAGGGAACAGCACAAGGCTGGTGCTGACTGCTCCGATTCAGCCATTGAAATGGGTGAGAATTACCCACCAACGTGAGGAAATCTGAGTATGGCCTTCATTCTTTGCAGTTGTGGAAGCAATCTCTAGGCCTGCTAAAAATATCTGATTTCCCTCTCCTCGGAGGTGGGTGTGCTCTGGCTGCTGTCCTGTGCTTTCATGGCTGATAATTTAATGATGAGGTGCCATGGCTGCTTCATGCTCAGGTTCAGTTACATGTTTTTCACCTGTTTCCTGACACTACCCCTAAAGAGCAAGGCTATGAGCTGCCTGGTGACAGTGTTGGTAAGGGAGAAGCACTTCTGTGAGTGGGAATTGCATCAGCTGGGTCGTGTTCCAGCAGTGTGATGGTGAAATCCCACCAGTCTCTGACTGCTAAAGAAATTTGTCGAGGCAGTGACAATAATGACTTTATCTCCTGGTTCTGCAGTGTATTCAGTGTCCTTCCCCCTCAAAATATGTGGCAGAGATGACCTCTCTAGTTGCATAATGAAACCAGAGGACTCCTTGTCATTGCTGTCTTTGAGAGGGAAGTGATCTCCATCACCCCCCTCCTCCAGAGCTTGCTAAGGGAGGAAAACAGTCTGGTTGCAGTGGAAGATTGACTCTTGTGCAGCTGTTAAGATCTGGCAAAATGTGGTTTCCTAACCTTTGTCAGCTAAGCTTGGGGCCTTTCCTGAAAAGGCTGTTGGCTGACAAATTTACAGTGATCTGGTCTGTGATAGATTTTGAATTCAGAGACTAATGGCTGAACCACAAGGGGAAAATCTGTTCTGTTCGTTGGTGTATTTACAAATACCACCTTCCTATATATGTATTTTTCCTCCTTTCTCTTTTCTTCCATTAAGTGATTCCTTGTATTTATCTCATTATGTCAATTATCTGCAAGAGGTATTATTTAAACCTGTCTGAATTTTCTTGCCGTGATGACAGATATCAGAGGTTTGTTTTGTTTGTTTAAAATATCTGATTATCATTGCTTTCCCCCCCCTTTTACTGCTGATGTCTAAAAGCTAAAAAGGGTATATAATGCACTCAAAGGACTTAACATGGGAACAAGTATCAGTAATTATTTTGGTATTTATTGGTTACTGCAACAGTCTGTCACAAGCTGTGCAGTTATTGTGGCATGTCTTATGTGTTTGTCCTCTGCATCACAACAGCCTTTTTTCCCTAAAAATGCTCTGTTTTGGCAAAAGCAAGAAAATTGATTTTACGTAGTTTCACGGTGCTTTTAGATGATTATTATTTCCAGAGCTGTGCTGTTGCATTCTAAGGTATTTTTAAGTACTCCATGTAATTATTAAACAAGCACCTGTCCCATAAACTCCGTTGTCCAAAACAATTACCAAGTCATTTCTGCTCCCAAAGGATTTTTAATTTAAAATGCTGTGTGCCTGATACAGAGTCATAAAATGCTAGTTTTACAATGTGGTGCTCTTTGTTCTAGGAATGTTTACAAGGATTACCGTTTCCTTGAGCTCGCCTGTGACTCCCAAGAGGAGGTGGATAGCTGGAAGGCATCTCTGCTCCGAGCCGGTGTCTATCCTGATAAATCCTCAGTAAGTTCAACAGCTCACTGCTTCACCAGTAGCTGCTCTGTTTGAGTCAGAGAAAACAATTGTATCATCTGGGAAAACACAGTGTCTGCACTTATCTCAAGAAAGGGCAGCCTTTTCATTGTGAAATATTCATAATGAAATATTTTAAGATCAATTTGTGCGTCAAACCTCAACGCAGGGAGAAAAAAAGCCACCACAAACCAAACCTTCCAACATGTTTTTCATTGGATCTGTGTAGTAAAAGTGTTGAGCAATTTGGGGTTTCCTGAGCGTCGTTGTTTCTGTTAATGTTTTCTAGAGGTAAAGATGTGCTTTGAAGAGTTTATTCCCCCAAGCTCTGCACTGCAGAACTGACAGGAGCATTCCAGGCAATCATGTCTATTTATTTTACTGACTCACTGCATGGTTTTTGTGTATGAAACACATGCTAAACCTTTCCAAAGGCAGTTTTGCTCAGCTAATCATCATGTGAGGCAAATTGAACAGGATACAGTAAAAAAGCCTCAATTCACCAGAAATGACAGAAAATTGGGAAACAGAATATATCCAGCTACCATTTCATATTTTTGGGGCCTGGATTTCTTGCTATTTTGCATGAAGTGCAGGTTTGAGGAGATGTATCCAGAGGGAAGGCTGACTGGCAAAGCAAGCCTGTCACTTGAGCTTTGGAAGTTTCTCTGTGGCACAGTTCATCTTCCTGCAGTGAGTCTGCTGCCTTGCTGGGTGCCTTCAGTGGGAGGTCTCTGCTGAGAAATGGTGCTTTGGTTCTGATGGGATTTATTCTTCCTGATTGTTTCCCATGGTCCCTTGTGCCCAAGGTGTTGTGCTGTCTTCTCTCTTCATCTTTATCTTCCTCATATTTCCTTTATAATTATGACTTCCAGTACCATCCTGTCTGCATCTCCTCCCGCTGCTGATTAAGTGAACAAGCCTCAGCTTCCCCTCTCCATGCCAAGTTTCAAGGCTACCATAAAAGAGAAATGGAAAATCCTTGAACTGCTGGATTGTCCAATCATTATAGAAATAAACAGTGATGATGATAATGATGATAAATTTTTTTTTAAAGAGTAGTGAAAATACTCATTTAGCAGGAGACCTACCAGGTATTCTGAGACCTTTAAAAAAGTAAGAGAAAGTTGGTGACTTTTCAGTATGTTGCCTGTTCCAGTAGATTGGTTCTTACCTAAGACAATCAGAAGTCATTTTTCAAGGATTGGTTATGAGAAGTTACCTAATGAATTACTAGAAACAAAATACTGTATTGTTTTGGGGTTTTCATTCTCAGGTTTTAATGATGATGTCAGAAAAGCTGGTTACTGCCTCGGGTTGAATCCTGTGATGCTTTTATCATAATTTGTATATCTGTTCCTTTATCCTTAAACAAGATAGACTAGTTGGATTTCTAAACTTCTTTTCTGTCTTCCTGTCTCTCCCTTCCCCCTAAAAAATACTTGGTATTCAAAATATGTTTACAAAGAATTCTTGGTTTTGTTTAAAGTTGCTCTGTCAAAGGAGTCTTAGATACAAGATGAGAGAGTTCCTTGAAAGACAGAAGTAGAAGGGAGTCAAAATAAAGTTCTCCTTTGAGCTGGAATTATCTTTACATTATAAAAAGAGTGAATATTATTGTTCCAAGCCCCTGGAGTTTGAAATACACCCAGCAGTCTATCAAGCTGTTCAGGAAGGATGCTCAGTGCTACTCTGGTCTTCCAAAATTTTATGTGTCCAGGATTAGAGGTCCAGTTGCAGTCTGTGAGTCTGCTCTTAGGGTTTTGAATTGTGCACAGCAGAATCTACAAGGCCCCAGGTACCTTAGAAATGAGTGGTGTTTCATTAAAATCCCACGCATGCTTCTCAGTTTCACACCTTCCTCTGACAATACAAAACAGTTTTAAAGACACCCTCCCCATTTATTATTCTCCTTCGAAGTGTTTTTAAGTAAGAGAGACTGCCAGCAGCTTTTCATTTCAGTGCTTCCCCCCAGCTTTGTGATCCCAGAGTTAAAAAGGCAAAGAGGTGCCCACGCCCCATCCCAGCCCAACCTTCTTGCCCTCTGTGCTGTGCGAGGCACAGCTGAGAACTCTGAATATCCAAGGCTTTGGCACCAGCAGGAGCAAAATTGCTGCTTAGAAATGAGGGATGGCTGGGTATTGCTGTGCAGCTGGAGCTCTGCAGGATGGGCTGGCTGCTCCCTGGAGCTGCTGCAGTGTGTGCAACAGGGATGGGGACAGTGGAGCTGGGGGCTTTTGGTGGCAGCTCCTCTGCTCACCTGCAAGGACCTGCTGTGAAACCCACAGCCACTGCCCCTCGCTGGGTTCCTCCTGCAGGGGCAGCAAAAGTAGCAATTTGTCACTGAATTAGAGAGATTAGTTCTGAATTCTCACCAAGGGCAAATCTCTCAACTAGAATATTAATTTTTTTTTTTTTAGTAGTGCTACACTTATTGCAGGGGCAGTGGGGCTTAGTACTTGCTGCTACTAATATGGAGCCCCTGCTCCTAATTTAATCCTGTAAGATAAACCCAAGGTTGTAGATTGATAATTTCTCTTTTTGCCTAAACAAATCTCATTAATATATTAATGGGCATATATCATCCCTTTACTCCTTTTGCTTGCTTAATTTTGCCTGGCCCCTGCACCTGGGGATGCACTCTCACATTCACACATTCACTCTCTGGTTCACTGTCCCTGCTCACCCCTCAGTGTTCTCTGTGAGCCCCTGAATTCTTCTGCAGCTTGCCAAGTCACCTCCTTCCCACAATGGATTTGCTTTTGTCAGGACGTGGGCTTTGACAGCCACCCAGATAGCCATGAATCAGTGTTTTTATTTTTCCAACCCAGATGCAAGTCAGCTTTCTTGATATAAATCACACTGTGGCCAATTCACTTTGAAACGGGATATCCATTTACCAGCTGACTTTACTGCTGGCTTTCTGGACTGATACATCCAAAACCCTCCTTTTTTTTCCTTTTCTTTTTTTAAAAAAAGGATACAACTTTGTGACTAACCTTTCCAGACTGTATTTCTCAACTGTAGGCTGGTGTTTATTTTGGCTGGCTTCCCACTGTATAATATACACTGTTCATGCCAGCTCATGGCAAAACTCACAATTAAACTAAAATAATAGCACAGATGTTTGTCGTAACTTGCTCTGCACACTCTACCTTGCTCGCGCCATCCATTGCTCTCTCCCCTTTCCCATAAAGGCATCTCCTCCTTATTTTTATTACTAATCTAAAAGTTCAATATTTGCTTTTCAGAAAGCTTTGGATCATGAGACTTTCCACTCATTGGCAAGTAGCAGGGAGTGGCTGTCATGCAGGGCTCAGCAGACATGTTTAGTGGGTTGCTTTGCATCCTGGAAGCTCAGTATTCCCAACACACAAAAATCCCTCTGGCTCCCATCCCATCCCTAGATCACTTCAGGCCTCGTTTGCTTCTCTCTTGTATTAGTGTCTCCTGACTTCCCAGGAGCTGCTCCTGACTGACACTGAAGGAAGCAGAAGTGGAATCAGAATGTTTGTGTAGAGAGGAAAACAGCTTTGCCGAACATTTTAAATCCCTTGTGAGTGTCCTGGTGTTCCCCTGGAAACTCTCTAACTCCAGGGCTCAGTGAATGTTCCCTGAGTCAGTTCCTCACTTGGTTTGACCCATTTCCAGAACTGTACAACTTAGGCTGAATGCATGTAAGATAAATGTATCTAATATTTCTTTTTTTCCCCTCTTTCCTCCTTGCTGCATCCTACAAAGGGGAGCACCAAAGTAAGTTGTGTGTCCTTTTAAGTTGTGTGTCCTTTTACAAACTCCTTTTGTATCCTATCTCAAGGGTTTTGTCCTGAAAATTGGTTTGTCTTTTGGTTCACACAGCTATTACCTGCATGCTCTTGACAGCAAACTGCTATGAAAAATGTGGGTGCAAAAGTGTCTTCTAGAAAAACTATTACTGGCTCTTTGTTTTAATTTTGGGGAAGGAAAAGTGGTAAGTGTTGCTGAGTGGTGTTTTTTAAGGGGGTTCAATAAGAAAGATGCTATAAAAGTATTGGGCCCAAAGATCATAGTAAGGTTATATACTATACCTTCTATAAGGTATAGTAATAAGGACCTTCTGAGGAAAGGTTAGTACAGTCTGATGAAACTCATTACAGCTGGATTTTTTGACCATACATCAAAGCTTGTATTAATGGGCAGTTATAAAAACCCAGCACTAAAGTCTTAAATAACAGATCTGCTGGCGTGGTTGGCTGAGCTGAACTAGATCAGTGTACTGGCTTTGAAGGTGCCTTAAAATGGATGGAGGAGGGTGGGGTCAACATTTGACTTGGCTTCTAGACCCTTGATGTGTTCCAGCTGGACAGCAGCAGAAGGGTGTGGGGTGTGGAGAGGGAGAACTGAAATATGCATGGTAGGGTTTTTTTTGAAAGTAAGCAGCACATAAAAAGACAGTTTTGCTGATGTTGATCTGATAAACGAGTAATCATGCAGTTCCCAGGGTTAGGACTTCTTTTTGCCATTTTTACTGAGCTTAAGAATGGAAATTGCACATCTCACACTTTGGAGTAAGATACAGAGAGTATTTGTCATACCTCGGAAAGGAGTTATGCAGCTTTTGTGCCTTTTTCCCCCCTCTCGTTCCTGTTTTGGTGTATTAACCCTTAGGAAGATGAATCTGGAGCATCAAAAGATGCTTCATAGCAAATGTTGAAAGTAGCCTCTGAAATATTGCCTGTAGCATCTCACTGTAAGCTGGAAGCATTTCTGGGCTATCTGGGAAAAACCCACGTGGGTTTTAAACTGTCTGAAGGTTGGGGATTTCTGTCTGCTTTTAATTTTTATATTTTTAACTAGGTTTTGGTCACATCAGTCTCCACAGTGTCTGGGCTCAGAAGCACCAAAAATCTTCTGTTTTGTTGGCTTGCCTGAGAAAAGGGGCTCTTAGTGTTGGGTGGGGAGGGGTTAAGAGAATTGGTGTATTGATGGCAAGGAGAGAGGGACTTTACATAGGAGGTGGTGTGAAATATAAATGTTAACTGTGTACACTAAAACGTCAAGGTAGTGTTTATAATGTTTCTTTACAGCATGCTGACTTAAGGCTTTGCTGCTGCAGTGGATGCAGGTCTGATCTCAGAGGAGAGGGATTGGACTGTAGGTGCTCTGTCAAGGGAGATGGGGAGAGGTGGGATAGTGGAGAGCTCTTGGGGCTGGCAGGCACTGGAGTTGTGTGGACCAGCCCTGTTCTCCAGAGCCCTGAGCTCTGGGGCACCCCAGGGAGGTCAGGACCAGTGGCACCTGACAGAATTAGCTGCTTGAATAAGGCAGGATACCTATGGGCAGGTGTAGGAGAGACCTGTGAGATGTGAGGCATGGGGAGCTCTTGGCTCTCCTTTCACTCTGAGCAAAAGGCAATGCTTGCTGTAGGTTCAGAGGTGTTCTCCCCCTGGCCTGGGCTGTCAGCCAGAAGATAACTCCAAAAGAAATCTCCAGGAAACCATCCAGATCATTCTCTTTGACCCAGTTCCTTGTAAGGATTCTTGTCTCTTCATCTGTGTCCCCCCATCCTCCCCTTCTCTTTCACTGGGGTCGTTCATGCTGGAGTCTGGAGGTTACATTATCCCACGTAGACAGATAGAACTAACCTGCAGCTGCCTGCAGAGACTCACACCCCACAGTCTTCTTGAGATTTCTGTACCTGGTGGTGTGGAAAGTGACATGGGCGAACCTGAGAGGTGGCCAGAGAGTTTTTGAGAAGGGGCCAGGGGAAGAGAGGAATGGCAGATTGAGGTTTATGATGGTTTCTCACAGCTTCTTATGCACCTTTATGCTGCAAAGCTGCATAATCCCTCCAGACTGTCCTGCTACAGATTTCCTGGGTTGCCACCAGAGCTGTAACCCTCCTGCCAGTGCTGCGCAGTGTAGCATTCAGACTGTGCCTCCTGTCCTGTGTACAGATCTCAAAATCCTGTACTCACCCATCCCTTCAGGCCAGGGCTGCTTTTATACCTCTGCCTTTAGCTCTGCACTCTTGGATTTGCAAAAGTGAAAATAAACACTGGGGTAATGAGTCCCTAAGAAAAAGGGGAGGAAGGGAAGCAAAGAGGGTTTATAATCGTCAGCAGACTACTAATCATTTTTATTTTTACTTCTTATTGTTGCACAATCGTTACCGTAAGTGAGATTTCTCACATGGTTAAAGATAAATATATCTTCAAAAGCTTTGTTGGATCAAATCTGTAAAAGGGTCGTGTAGAATGAGGTAATGGAGACCTACCTCGTTCAGCAAGCACATGTTGGCAAGCACATCTTACTAATATTAACACTGAGCTCCACAGGCTTGTGCAGGGCAGGAGAGCAGAACTGCCCAGAGCTGTGCAGGGCGCTGTAGCTTCAGTCCAGGTACTGAGCACAGAGGAGCTGAGACCTTCTGTCTTAAGCCACCCCTGTGGAATTGCTGCTTCCCCTGTGCATCTTCCTCACCCTCATATATTCATAAATCCCCTCAAAACAGCCCTCCAGATGCTGCAATTAGAAAAGAGCATCAAAGTGTGTACCATTCCCACAAAGTCCATCTTCAGTGTGCTTCTGACCTTCTTAGGCTGAAAGATTAGATAGATGCTGTGTCCTTAGGGAATTTTGATTCCAAATGCCTCAGCACTCAAGCAACAAAAAAAACAAAACCCCAAAGAGCCACTTTTTAATATAAAAAGTCACCTTTCCTTTGTCTTTATTAAGGCCTGAGTTAGTGAATCATTTCTGCTTGATTTGAAGGATCAAACACTTAAATGCGGAGCTCAGACTTGAGTAACTTCAATTTGGAAAATAAAAATCTCTTGAAATTACTTTTCACTGATAAAGTGACTACAAATTTCTTGTCTTTTAATTATTTGGCATTGCTGTGCTTGCTGATCCCCTTTTCAGGATGTGTGGAACTGAAGTACATACATCCTGTACCGACATCTCGGTGGAGTTGTCACAGTGCAGACAACACTGCGCATTAAAACGTTCACTGAACGTGAAGTCAGTGTGATTTAGTTTGAATTTTCTCTTTGGAAAAACAGAATCCCCTTTTGAAAGAGAAGGAAAATACTCTTCCTGTCAGGTCATTTTGCCTGTTATTCCTTAAGGTACTTGCTGGTGACATATTAATTGCTTAGATTGAAGCTTTATTTTTTTCTTTTTATTTTTTTTTAAGGAGGGTTAGTTTTACTAAACCCAGATTCCAGACCAGCTACTTCATCAAGGAGTCCAGATGTCCTCCTGTCTCTCGAGACAGTCCTGGGAAATGGGAATGTGGTGAAGTCAGGATACTCCTACCTACATATAGGGCAGCAGTGCTCTCAGTGCATGCATTTCATGCTTTGCTATTGCCCTCTCAGTGCAGGTGCAGTGCCAGAAGCCATCAGTGGAACACAACTCTGACATTTTCTTTCCCAAACTGAGCCATTCTCTGAGTTTCTGATGGGGCTTCAGTTATCTCCCAGACACAAACTCTGACTCAGCCAGTTCCTGGCTGTGATGATGCTCTGCCAGTGCCCCAGCCAGACTCGAACTGGAAGTGAGTGGTTCTGCTCTGGGATTGCTCAAGTCTGTGTTCGGGATAAGTTCCCAAACTAGGAAAAACAGACTCCTTTGGGTTTGTTGAAAAGCAAACTGCTGATATGTCAGAGGGCAAAACAGCGTACACAGAAGTGTAAACTCTGCATTTACTGGGCTTGCTTTTTTTAACTAGTATATTTTAGAAAAGGAAGGCATTGAATTCTAGGAAAAGAAGAATCTACTTCAGTTATGACTAAAATTGGCTTCAGGCCAACTAGGTTTAAAAATAACTTTTAAATGAAGTGTTATTTTTTAATTTTTTTTTTCAAGTGGAAAAATGCCATAATTTTATAGACAGTGTTTCAGTCATTGCTTTGAACAGATGAGTTGGATTTTACAAGGAAGTCACGGCGTGAAGGAGCAGCCCAAGGGGGTGAGTGTGTGTGCACACGTGGTGGGTCCAAAGCACTCCAAAACACGGGGAGGAGAGGAAATGGCAGGCTGTTTTTCAGTCCCTTTCTCACTGCCTCACTGTTGCAGGGATGTGAAAACATGTTTCACATAAAGACTGTCTTCTTGTTCTCCTAAATATTTACTGGTTCAAACAAAAACTAGATGAAAACCCTGTTCCCCAAATGTTCCTCAAGGAACAGAGCAGCTCTGGTTCACATTCTTACAAGAATAAAATAACTGCTGGCACGAGAGAGTTAAAAATGTACAGGGAAAAAGAGATTGAGAGGATTGCATCAGTTGCCCTGAGTGTAACAAGATGCAGGCTGACGGACTGAAGGGTTTCCAAAGCAGTCCTGGCGAGGCTGGTAACTACTGATCGGGGTCGGGGGTTCAGTAGCTGTCACAGGGTTTTACATTTCTGCTCTTAAACGGGGCTGCTGACATTGAGCAAACTCCAGGAAATTTAGAAATGAGCAAACATTTTTTTATTCCTGTTATGTATTCACGGTGGGCTCTTTACTGTGCCTTTGGCAAGGCATCTGCATATTGAAAATATTTTTGAATTCTTGGTTCTTTATGGCGCAGCTGCTTTTTGAGCCACTTCCACCCTGATGAGGGATTTTGGTGGAGCTCTGCAGGAAGGTAAAAGCTCTCTGGTTGTGAAGTTTCAGGTCACAGAGTGTGAACATCAGCCCCATTCTGGACATTCAGTGAGATTTGCCCTGGGGCAGGTGCAGTGAAGGTGTCCAGCCTCTAAGGATGCTTCCCCAGCCCTGGTCAATGAGCACCCAAAGCTGGCTGGTGGAGAGGAAGGTGCTTCTGGGCTGTGCTGCACAAACCTCTGTCACAGAGGTCCTTTGGGCTCCAAGCACCTGGAGTTCCTGTGTCTCCAGGTCTTGGAATAGTTGCAGTCAGGAAGGTCTGGTTGCCCCTTTAGTGTAACAGTAATGGAGTCACCCAGGAGGGGGACTGGGCAGAGAGGGAGACACACTCACAAGTAGCACAAGACTTTGGGACAACCCTAAAATACCTTCCTTGACTTCCAAGTCAGTAATTGCACAAAAGCCTACTGCTGAACAGTAATTAGGAGTCAATAAATATTTGAAACTTATTTTTATCTGCCAAAAATGTCACCAGGCTCACCCTTCCATAGCATTTACAGTGTAACAGGAAATGTAGTCATTGGACATGAGGGTGGAGGGCAGCTGGTGAACAGCCAGATACTCCTTTTTTCTCATTTAGAAGGGAAAACAAGATGATCAGGAGAAACTGAACATTGTTTTCACTGACTCCATTTTAGACTAAAATAAAGTCTAGTCTGACACATAGTTCATCCTGGATTTCTTCAACCTTTCCTACCTATCTTTTTTTTGTGGAGATAGGTTTCTAATTACTTTCCATATGCCAAGTCAGAATCAAGTCCCATGTTACGTGTGTGAAACCCTCCACTCTGGAGCTGCATTCTCCACTTCTGTCACTCTCCCTCCATGATGTCGTGTGCTCCTGTTCTGTGGTCACTCCTCAGCTCCTGTCCCACCTGTTTCCCAGCCCCATTGTGGCCTTTGATTAACTGATGTCTTCCCTGTCCTCTGTTTGCTGTATAACACTGAGTTATACACTGAGTGTGTGCCTGTTTTGGAGAGTGGTGATTTGCCACTGGGAAGAGCTGCCTATGGATAAGTTGTGTCTCAGTGCAATTCTTCAGGGACTTTCATACCCTTGTTCCTAAACGCCCTGTTCCTGCAGCTGAGAAACAAATAGTCTTACTCTGTTTCCTTTCTTTGAAACTCAGCCTCTGCTCCTCCTCTTTCATAATCAAATTATTTGTAATTCAGAGAGAGAATTATATGTGACTGTATGTGCTACTAAGTTAAAATAACACATCAAATTATTTGGGTAGGTATAAGCTTAGTGGTGGGTAGGTATGAAATTCCCCTGAGCTGTAACACGACGTGTCAGGCCCTATCAGACCCTTTAATAGCAGGTGTTCAAACTTTTTGCTCCCATTTGTTGCACAGTATTGTCTTGACCTGTTCAGCGACTGGGGTTTCTAAGCGGGGTGGCAACATACCTAAAGGCATTTAGGGAAATCAACTGAAAACATTAACTCAGAGCATGAAAGATAAAGTCCTTGAAAAAAATTAGTCTTATGCAGCGTAATTTGGTGCTCAGTTGTAGTTTGGTTTAATACTGCGTGATTTGCAGATGCAGATATTTTTCCAGTGGGAGCAGGAGCCTGTCAGGGCACAGGCCAGTTGTCTCTAGCTGTGCTTTGCTGGCACTGTGTAAAAGTATGGAGTTGTTCACAAGCACAGTCTGGAAACAACTGCTGTACCAGAATTCTAAATTATAGTTATTAAAGGTTATCTGGCTGATTCAGATAGCAAGTTCCTGGAAGTGCTGTGAGTGAGATTGTCCTTGGCTCTGCTGTGAGGGCAGTGACAGAATGGCAGAGGCCACCCTTTTGTCCACTTTTGCAGCTGCATACAGGCAGGCATCCTCCAAGAGCTCAGCCTCTCCTTCACATCACCTGCAGCCCAAGATGTGTGTGCAAACATGCAAAGGATGGGAAGTGTTCATGGCAGCTCTGTGCCCCAAGGAGCTCCATGGGCTTTGACCAAGTTAATGATCCAACTCTGTGAACAAGGATACCAGCAGGCAGCCTCAAATGTGTTGGGGCCTGGAGCTGTGGGGCTGTAAATTTATATGTGTGCCAGTGTATGTCTCTCTATGTACGTACAAGTAACCAGTATCTTATGCTAGGGTAAATTCTTACCCTCATTTGTAGGATTGTACTTCTAGAGCAGTGGCTTGGGGTTTACATGTTAAAGCTCAAGCTAACAGAGCAGAATGCAGCATTGTCTGTTGTCCTTTAATGAAAATCAAGGTCTTTGGTTTAGGAAGCTCAGCCTTTGGCTATCTGTAAGGTTGAAAACACCAACTGTCTCTCTCTATACTCTTTGTTATACCCTGCTCTGCAGGAAATACCTCTTTACCTGATGGGTGAATGTGTGTGCTCAGAAATGGTTTAACTGCAGCCAGTCTAGGTCATGGAAAGGCTGGAAGATGGGCATGGAGAACTCAATGGCATTGGCTTCTAGAGCATTTCATCTGTTGTGAGTGGGTGTCCTTAGTGTTGTATGTTTTTAGGGGACTGTTTGGGTTTTTATTGTGCTTTCTCCAGTCTGATCCGTGTTCCGCTGAAATAAAGTTCTCCTTTTCTAGAAGCAGTGCTGGCATTGTCTGACTGGGGCTGTGAGTTCTGCCCCATGTCCTATTTCTTTTGCTTAGTTCCATCGTCTGTGTACAGTTTCTTTTGTAAGCCACAGCATGATGCCATTCCAGCAGCTGGTTTTAATATTGGGAACAGATAGTATTTGTCCAGAAGCTGCAGTTGAGGACCAGGATCCCATTTTACAAACTGAGAGTAAGAACATCGTTCCTTGCAGTCGAAGAATGACTAGAGAGAATCAATGGATAATTACAGGACAGTGTCCTGTGTGTTTTGTTAAAGATTTGTCAGTAGCCATTGAGTGCCTCTAGAAACAGAGGGGTTTGGAGCAAACTAACTGTTTGTCACTGGTCTGACCAGCAAAAGACATTCGTTCTTTAAAAATACCTCACTCCAACATCTTTCAAGTATGCAGTAATTTCTTTCTCCCTGTCTTTTAAGGACAAGGGTGATTAATCCTCCTGCTCTAATTATCTCCCAGACTCTTCTCAATTCCCTTCTGTAATTTGGCACTAATTCATTTGTGTCTGTCCTTACCTGGTGGAACCACCTCAGCCTAGAGCATGATTGAAAATTGCTCAAGTGGGTGTGCTGGGGCAGTTCACTTGATTTTGTTCAAGTGATTTAAATCAGTAATCCTTGTGAACTATCCTAGGTGTAAGTATATGAATTTCTCCATCTCTTTGTTTCAAAGGCTTGTACCCAAGAACGTGTGTGTGTTTTTGAAGAACCTTGATTGGTGTCTTTGCTCATGGTTGCTTGATGGGTTTCCTTTAGTGTACACAGTTATCAACATTTTATCATCAAAATTCAGATCTTTTCTGATGAGTTCCCACTGGAGAATTGCATTTTTAGGAATTTGTGTCTAGAATAACCTGTGATTATTCCTTCCAAGTCTGGATCTCTTGGTTGTAGACTCCTTGACTTTCCCTTCATTGACAGTGGGTCCCTGGAAGTGCCAGGTTCTCAGGTAATTGTCTTTGGGCAAGTAAAGAAAGGGAACTCAAATTTACCATGGAGTCCCTAAATACACCTCTCTTCTCTGGTGAGGCTCTCAGTGTGATCAGTTCCTCTTTGGTACACTCCTGGGTTTTCAGGAAAAATCTTCCTGCCTGTGCTCTCTAGTTGAATCTTCTCTTTTGGGTATTGGAATGGTTTACTTGACCTAACAAATGCTCCTTTTTAAAAGCAATTACTTGTATCTTATTTACAGCTGCAATTTTCTGTGAGAAGCTCATGCTTTACTGAGTTTAAACTGGAAGATATGCTTAGAAACACACAACATGCTTCCAAAATTATGTGTTAATTAAAAAAAAAAAAGGAAAGAAAAAAAATACAGGGGAAAAACCTCCTCCTAGACTTGGACAGAGTACTCTTTCTTGCCCAGCCTGCTGTGTGTCTGATAACATATTCCAGAGAGGCTGTGCATGCAGCAGCTTTTTATTCAGTGTCTTGGGGTATAGCATGGCAGGATATTTGAGTCTGTAACATTTAGTTTTAAAAAGTGCCAAATGCATTGAAATCCAGGCATTTACCTATCTCGAGAGTGCACTTGCATGTAGTCAACAGAGGATCACTTTCTTGTACTCTATGAAAAATCATGATTTTCCCACTTCTCCCCAGTTTGCATTAGACATGTCACATAAGGGCTGGAATATGAGGCAGACTTTGCAAGCAGCTGCAGCAGTTCTTACTGGTTTTTGGGTTTCCCAAAAAGATCCCTGCTCAGGAGGTTGTTCTGCTGCCAAGGGCTTTATCATGTGGGCTGAGTATTGTAACAGAACAGACACCACCATCTTCGTGTGTTTTTAGACATGTTATTTACTGGGGTTTCCCTGAAGAAGGCTTGGGGATTCTTTCCTTATGAGTCACTAACGAAATGATTGTTTTTATATAAACTTTCCTTCAGCTGGTTAGAGTTGGAACACAGCGTCTTGTGCTCCTTCTGGGGTCTGACTTTGCTCTTAATTTCTTTTAATAGTCCTTCCTGCAGCCAGCAGGATGGTTAGAACCTCGTGGCCTTCCCCCGCACTCTCTCTGAGTTCCATTGCCTTGAAGATCGCTGGTCTGGCCAGCAGAAGTGCTGGTGGCAATCAATGTCTGCAGTTCCACTGCTCAGCTTTCTACCTTGTGGTGCTTTTTACTTGCAGCTTAGGGAGAATGTGCTCTTGACATCAGGCAAACTGGAGTTGGCATTTTATGTCCTGAAATTAAAGTTTTGAAAAGGGTTGATGGTTGACTTCAGTGGCATAAAGGTTAAAAAGCTGTAAAGTTCTATGTTTCCATAATGGAAATCAGTAAAGCTGAAGAGACACATCCTTCTCCTCCACACCCCTGAATCCCTTCCTGCCCTCTCTTGGTGGCTGCAGCAGAGAGTGGTGCAGAGTCACTTTAATGACCTCCTCCCATGGCTTTTGATTTGCAGCCCAACTGATGGCGCCAGGGGCTGAACCACAGGGACATATCCAGGCCTGTGTCGGCTGCCTCACCAGGCAGATGCTGCACTTCCTTCTGGGTTGTTTTTTTTATTGCATTTGAAATTTTTGAGCCTGAGACAGGAGCTGTGTTAAAATCCAGTAACTCTGTAATGTGCTTGTACATGAGAAATTCTGGGCTGTGGACACCAACTTCTGTTCCACTCCCTGACCTCACTTCAGATATTTATAGTCTGCATGTACATGTATGTAAGTATATGTGTGTTTGACCTCACAGGTAACATACTCTGTATTTACAGATTTGTTAGGATGCCTGGCATTATTTTAAGCCAATAAGTATGCAGAGTTCTTTGAGTGTTTTTCGTAACCCAAGATTGGATTTCTTTATTTTTACAGGAACAGGAATGGTTTAGCTGGAATGAAAATGTTCATTCCACTGCATCATTAGCTACAGGCAATCTTCAGTTGAAGCCTAGCCCATTTTTCATGCTAAAACTCTAGTAGTTTGACCATTAATCAACATGTAGGATGAATTTCTGGGGCTGAGAGAGCCTGTCTGCATGCCTGTAATTTAATATGAAGTCTTTTTTGTTTTTTCTTATGAAAGGAAGGTAGTCAGAAAATAAATTATGTTTTAAAGAGTTCACCTCTCTCTCACCCCCTTCTACCATTCCCCTTCTGATAAACACCCCAAAAGTTTTCATTAGATGGATATGGAATTTTAGCTGGAGTTGCAGATCCTCAAGTGTGTCATTTGATCCTCCAATAATTCTAAAGCAACCTTCTGTTAGATGAAACTAGTCTCTGACGTGGTGACTGTGTCAAGTGTCCTTTATACTGATAGTCCAGTTCAACTTTCTTTTATGACTTATCTGAGACCCTAAAATTAACATTGAAAGCTTTTCCTTCCCTTCTCCATTAACATGGAAGCTGCAACCAGGAGCCCACGGGAACATCAAGATCTGTAGTCAGCTATTACCTGCCTTTTCAGCTGCCTGCTCTTCTCACACAAGGTGAAAATTCAGAGCACAGATTGTCCAATTTGGAGATAGCAATGGGAAAATCATGCTTGGAAAGGCACAAATTGTTCCCTTGCACAGCTTCTCACCTCTAGTCTGAGCAGGCTCCCTAAATCACTCTGCATAGACCTGTGGAACATACAGTGCCTCTCCAGCCACATGAAGGAAGTGGTCCAACAAGAGTCTCCAAGCCCAGTGCCTTAAGAGGAGTCTTCTCCAAAGGCCACATTCCTCTTTTCCCAGGCCCACTAAGCAGCAGAAGCAGCTTTGAATTAATCAGTGAGTGCATGGGAGTTTTAGGAGATCACTCCCCAAATATCTTTGCTCTTTCCTCCCAGATAAACTCCCCAGCTTCATGTGAGAGCTGGTGCAGAGCCCTTTCCAGCTCAGAGGCTGGGGAGTATGGTTTGGAACACGGACAGGGATCTTGTGGGGGAGGAAGGAAGAGAGCCATATAGTTCATATAAGACTCAGAGTTATTTCAGTGTAGCTGTCTGGGGCTCTCACAGGCTGCACTGATCTGCCCTGTGCAGGCTGACGAGCAGTTTCAGTGCGATGGCATTAAAATCTTCTTGTTCTCAACATGCAGCTTCATTTGACTCTTAAAGAAATGGTGCAGCAGCCACGGAAACGAGGGAAGTGTCAAGTGTAATCTCTCCCTAGAAGGCCTGTAGCCTTCTCCATCAGTGACCCAGACAAGGTCACACTGGTGCTGTTCCAAACAGTGTTCCCTCTGTTGGACCTGCACTGCTCCTAAGGCAGATTACCAAGGCATGTGCTCTTTCTGTGGCCACATCATGCCAGTGTCTTGGAATTACCTGATGCCTCATTAGACGTCTTTGGGCTTTCTTTCCTGTTGTTATCACTGACCTGATGAGCTCCCAGTCCAGTGCAGCAGCTGTCATTAGTCTGTCAGCATACAGCTATTATTTTATCCTGTTTCTGCTTTTCCAGTCCTTGAAATTATCCATGTTTTCCAGAGCAATATTCATTCTCCAGTTGTGCTGACACTACCTCACAATTTTGTCTTATGATCAGAATCAAATTTAACTGGCAAGTTTATGCTACTTTATTTCGGTAAGACTGATCCATTTGACACTTTGATGATTAAATCCTTCAAGGCTGCTAGTTCTTCTTTCCAGATTCTAATTTATTTATCTGTTTGAGAATTGTTTTACTGCATCATTCTTTTATTAATACTCATCTTTATAAATTTGTTTTCCAGGCTCCTGAGGGTATCACTTGGCTGAACCAAGTATCTATCAAATTTCCCTTAGTCAGAAGAAGCATTTTGGCATGCTCTGCCATCTTTCTTCCTTTTCTTTTCTTTCTTTATTTTTTAAATTTTGTTTAAAGTCTTTCTTTAGAATCATGTTCAAAAGTCTTACATGCAGTCAGGGTTCGACTGACAAGCTGGTACTTGCATCTATTTGGTTTCCATTTTGTTGAGTGTGGTACCATGCTGGTACCTTCATGCTGTGCTTCTGCGCCCACTGCATAGGCAGGAGGAGCAGGAGCTGATGGCTGGATGTGGGTGGATATCCATGGTACTATTAGAAGATTCTGCACAGTTTTTTGTTTTGATGGGAGTGATTTATTCCCTCACTGCTTCCCTTCACATCTCCTGCCCTGGTTAGGAAGCAATGCTGATACAGTAGGGTTTGTTTCACCTCAGAGGTGCAAGAGCTTTTGTCCCTGAAAGCTTGGTGGCCAAAATACTTTGCTCTGAGGAACCCAGTGGAAACTATCTTGTCCCGTAGCTTCAGGGCTGGTGACTCAGGTTTTCCCCTGCTCTGGTCTGGGTGACAGGAAACTGTCCATGAGAGTCAGGAGGGGCTGAAAGTTGTAACTCACACTGACACAGCATTGTCTCCTTTGATATTATCAGTATCCTAAATACAGTGTAGGATTATCAGTACCCCCAAATACAGCCTGTGATTCCAGACCAGGGTCTTTACTCCATGTCTCCTTTACTGCTTCCTGGCCACTGACTGGTTTTTGTTTTCAGATCTTTTCATTTTTGTACTGGTTCAGTTCCCATTCCTCTTCCACCTCTCCTTAAACACACAGTCATGTTCCCTTGGGCGGGTTGATTTGTTTGTGCACGTCTCACATCAGCCTTCACTTTCTTCAGCAGTGGTCCTTCATGGGTCATGTGAACCTTGGATCACATCCCTGTAGATTTTCCTGCCACTAACCCATACCCCTGCACTCATACGTGGTGTCTGTGTGTGGGTGTAAAGGAGTACATGCACTTGTGGGCACCTGAATTTAAGTTGTGCTAGCTGATGCTGAGGTATGTGTCTAACACTAGACAGCATTAGGCACAAATAAGAATTGTTTAATGTGGAATACATAATTATCCATTGCGAAATCTGCACCCTCTCAGATGCCTTGTCAACACTTCATGTCTCAAAATGTGCACTATCCAACAAGCTGTGGTGTTAACCTTTGCTGGGCCATGCTGAACATGTGAAAAATCAGTCTGGTTTTGTGTTTGCATGGGATCTTTGTTTGCAGTGATTAATGGTCCACTAACAGCGTCCAGTGCAAGTTCAGTGCAATGTACAAAGTGTCTTTGATGCCAGACATTCGACAGTGCTGTGCAGAAACTAAAGCTAATAGTCGTAAGCCTGAGAGGACTGGAATGTTTTCAATTTACTTTTAAACAAATGACTTTATTGTGCCATTCTCACATGGGAGTAAATTCCACAGCCTTAGTGCCACATTAGACAAAACCTTTTTTACCTGCTGGTTTCTGTTTATACTTGGAGAAAAGAAATTAACCTCAGTTAGGAGTTGGGGGGAACAGGACAAGGCTATTAAACTCGGTGGGAATTTTGGCAGGGGCTTTGCTGGGAGCAGAGTGGGATGCAGGAGAACAGGATGTAGCTGAAGGATGATTTGTGGTGGAGAGCGGAGTTCAGGAGTTCTTTGTGCCTGAAAATCAAACTTGTGAAGGACACCTGTAGGAAAAGCATTAAAACTGGGTTTGCCTCTCCTGAAATGTAAGGAAGTGGTTGTTGTAGTCTGAGTAAGTGGCAGTGGATACTGGGAAGAAGATTCCTAGTTGGAATTCCTGGTTGGAGATGGGTTGGGCCTGATTCCTGAAAGGAGCAGTTCTCAGGTAAGTAATGGGTGCCTGTATGTGTACAGAAAAGTGTCCCTGAAGTCACCATATTGCTCTTGTAATGGCAAAGATTTTCAGACTGACACAGGGAAGGTTTGAAAGAATGATACTTTAATGCCTATGGAGTGGTCTGGTACCATGGATTTGTAAAAATATAAAATACATGCAAAGTTCCTAAGTAGGAACCTGGACCCATTCAGCTTTGCTCCAAGGGGGGACCTCTCATGCTAATAAGTGCATTGTGATCTTCTGGTAGATATAATGCACAACCCATTCCAGGGTCTCCTTTTGATCAGAACAGGAGGGTACATTAATTACTAACAGAACCAAGAACACTGGATTTTTTTTTAACTGCTCACTTGGCCTCTTATTCTACTAAACCTTTTTTTTTTACAAGGCTTTTGTTTTGTGCTTATTACGTGGGTTTATGGCTTTATAAATCCATAAGCAATCAAGAAAAGGATTTGAGTTTTGTTTTGACTAGTTCGTGCTTTTACTTTGACCATCTACAGTTCATTAGTATTTCATGTTACACGTCACTGCATGGAAATCCAAATGGAAAAAACTTACAAGTTTTAACTGATGCTCAGGTAAATGCTATTGTAAAAATTGGACAAATAAATCCCCTCACCTGAAAATAGCTCTAAAGCCTTTTGTCTTCCTCTGATGTTTCTAACTCCTGTCTGGACTTTTCCAAAGTAGCAGCTCCTCTCTGCACAGTAACTTCCCATAAGACCTTACCTCAGTTAGAAAATTAACAACAAACATGGTGCAAATCAGTTTGCAGTGTCCTCAGAGCCCTAAAGCCTTTGCTGCCACTGGTTTGGCCTCAAGAGAAAGGTAATTAATTAATTACTGTCCTAAAGGTAATGTAGACTGTAAAGAACAACAGGGAAAAGGGTTTGAGAGCTATTTCCACTCTGACTTGTAAGGCAGGGAAACTGTCCACTTGATTTCTTCTCAACTGATGGCATTTTTTCCTATTTAAAATAAAAAGATGTGTATTGATCATGACTGAAAAGAAACCAGTATGTGTATAGCAGGTGACAGCTTTTTACACAGCCAAATCTGCCATGAGTCAAACCTGACATCAGGAGCAGGACTCGGCAGTGCTGGGAAGCATGCAGGGGCAAAGGCAGGGCCAGCCCTTCCCTGGTGATGCCTGTATGTGGTTTATTTCCATGAGCAGAACAATGATTTGGTTACAAATCTGGATTTTCTAAAGACTCGAAGATGTGTTTCAGGAGTTGTTGGGGAGCCTCTCTCCCTGTGATGGGGAACAAACGGTGTAGGAGAGGACAGGATCCCTTTTGTTTAAAGGAGGCTCAGTGTTCCTGGGCAGCAGGTCCCCATCCTGTCCCAGCAGCAGGTGCCCAGCTGCCCTCTCCAGATGGAAACACGACTGTGGGGAGGGACTATCACCAGGGCCTGAGGCTGGATTAGCTTTCCACACTGGGCAGAGTAAGGAGCAATGATGTGCCTTTGCCTAAAGACTCCTCACACTCTCTGTAACGCACTCGCTTCCTGCCCAGCTGGAAAGGCCTCTCGCTTGCGAAATGTCCTGGGAAAAGAGAGGAGGAGGGAACATGCTGGAATGGAAGTGTCTCATCCCCTTTGTGTCCCAAATGCCTGTCGACAGTAGGCATATAAACTGTGCATGAAGGTGGCTCTCTGGGGGGCCCCAATTTGGCAGGCAGACTGTCAGGGAACACACTATGGTGTGAAGCCAGAGGGTGTCTCAAATGAAACACTTGAATCTTGCCATGGAGGTCTTAATAATCCATGAGTGGATCATTATTAATATGGCCATATGGCTATAAATTCAGGGATTTTGACCTCAAAGTCTTTGAGTGTGTTTAAAAATAGCTCACCCATCCTCATTTTATCACTTCATATACTCTGACACAATTTTGGACCCTGCCTCCATCCCATCTAGCAGGGGAACACTATAATTAAGAACCAGTTTTGAAAGGCTGTTCTCTCTTAGCTCAAGGCAGAATGAGGCTTTATGTATTTTGCAGGAGATTATAAACAATTCATTGGCTAAAATTAGCAGTAAAAAGGGAGCCCCAGCTCCTTCCTGCCCTGTGGTTTGTACCACAAAGACTTAGTGTTTTTAAATCATGACAGAGCTCTCTAAAAACCTTGAAAGCATATTATGTATGTGTCACTTTGGCTCAGTTAGGAATAGTCTCACCTCCAAGCCAGAAGGCCATGGGTTCAAGTTCCATGCCCGCCCTTAGATTTAGCTGTCTCACAGTAATTTTATTGCAGAGAACATTTTTAAAGAGAAGCACAGCGGAAGAAGAGTGAAACTCTTGTGTCTGTGACTGCACTGTGAGATATTCAGTCACTGGGACGATGTGTTCAACCACGGCTCTTACTGCCCAGCTTGGCTCAGCAGGCATAAACCCTGCAACGGGAGATGGGCAGCCCTAATGGGGTGGCAGCTTTTATTCTTCTGGACAAAAGCAGTTCCAGTCCTTGGGAGTGTGTCTGTGAGCTACTGCTCCCTGCCTGAAAGACATTTGTGTTGTCATCCTGCTGCCACAAGGACAGGATATGCAGGAGCTGCAAAATGAGAGATGTCAAGTGTGTCTTGACTTCTCCTTTTGCTGCTGATCCGTAACAGAATGGGGGAAAAACCATCCTTTTGAACTGAAAATGCCATAGGTCATTTCAGAAGTTAAATTGCAGAAATAACCACCTGAAGTGCGAGGTTGGGGTTGTTTGTGACAACAATAAAGCCGGGTCATCTTGACTGCAGAGATAAACTCCACGGTGTCTGCCTGGACCTCAGGGTACAGTCCTGATCACTCATGTCCTTTACCTTCCTCACAGAGAGGAGGTCGGAGCGACTTGAGCTTTAAACTTTATAGTTTCATTGTGGTTTGTGCCGACAAGAATGTGGTCTTACAACATGAAGTGTTTATGTTTGTTGCTTACAGACGTGTATTAACTCACCAGAATCTCATTGTCTCTTAAATAAAATTTATTTTAGAGAGGAAAAAGAAATCTTTCATTTTCTACTGGTTTCATGGGATAGGTGGAAGGGGCTTGGCATATTTATACAAAATGGGAACCACGTCATAGATGTTGTGTGCAGCGTAACATAGCTCACAACTCATTTCTTACTCTGAAAATAATTTACCCAATAATTTTCAATTTCTCTTCCTGTGGCATGAATCCAAAATGCTCCTGGATGGATGATTTTCTTTTGTTTAGAAATATTTGTTACACTTCAGTAACGTGCCTGGTGTGTGCAAACTCCCCCTCTGATCCGTTCTGAGGCTTCTATTGCTACAGGAACGTTGCAGGTCACATTTTGCTTGCAGAGTTAAAGGGGACCTTAAATGGAGAGCATGAAAGTGGTGACCATTGATGGTTGGGGTAGGAGTTGCTGCCAGAATTTGTAGCCCACTGTGACTCTGCCTGACAGAGGGCTTATGGCAAACCCATTGATGTGTATGAGAGCTTTGAATCTTCGACCTGAATTATCAAATGAGTGTTTTGATGAGAACTCTGGCCGAGATATGTTTTGCGTATGTCTAACATCTGGGGAAGGCAGATTTAAGAACATAAGATGCTGGTAGTACTTGTATGTCCATTTGCTAATTTAGATTACATACATTCATGTTATTAATTTTTTTTCAGATAAGCAATTGCTGTGGGTGCTACAGGAACTATGAGAACTGGGGCAAGAGATGGGGGGAATAATCTGTCCTGTCCTGGCAGGAGTGCTGGCTCCTTCAGTCACATACGAGATGCAGGGTGGGGTGGTTCCTGCAAGGCTGCAGTTGGTGATGGTGTGTCAGAATTCGGGGTAAAAGGTGGATGAGGGGAGTATCCCCAAGACAAATTTCTGTGCTAGGATGGGGTCTATGCTGGGAGCAGAAGATTGAGAATCCTTCCCATAGAGGCAGGCTGAGCAGTGCTGAGTGAATGGGAGGCAAAGGGAACGGAAATGGTGCCGCTCCGGAGCACAGGGATCCAACTGTGTGAAATCAGTGTGGGTGCTATTAAAATGCCATCTTCCTCTCCCTTCCCCTTCCCTTCCTCCCTCCCTCCCCCTCTGCTGTCAGCCTGGCCGAGGAAAAGTCAAATAACATACGACTGTGTTCCTTGGCATCACAACTGCAATTTCCCTTTAGGGGCTTCAAACTGGAGAATGGGAGGTTTTAAATCTTGCTGATTCGTGCTATTCCAGCAAGCGTTATGTGTGAGGAGAAAGAACAATGCCAGCTCGAAAGAGAAATCACAAGTGAGAAATCACTGCTGCTAAATCAGGTGTTGCAAAGGCCAGTGGAAAAAGCAGACGCTAAGAAAAGGAGGAAATTACTTTGTTTAGAGTTGGGAAGGTTAATGAGAATGAATTAGAAAGTGTTCTCTGTGTATTCCGCCCCTAAGGATTTGAGTAAAGTTAGAGGGATTTATTTACTGATTATCCAGACTATACAACTGGCAGTAAGATTAAGTGAGGAATTTTGGAACATGCTGACATTTCTTATTTGCATCATTTACTGTGGAGATCATTTGTCGGTCCTGCACTGAGTTTGTGGTGAACCAGGGCTTAGTCTGGCCCAGCAGAGACAGATCTGGTCCTTCTCATGGCTCGAGGGATGTGGGGGTGAAAACAGTTTAACGTCCTCTTCTGTGTCTCAGAGAGGAAACATCAAGTTTGTCTAGGTGCTTATCTAGAGGAGAATTTCAGAATACTTTCCTAGACACCATTAATTATGGGAAAGAGCGGAGTTACAGGAGACACATTGCATTAGATGAAGTAAAAATAAAAGACAAGGTTGTAATTTATAGAGCCTGTGCACTGGATGCTGTACAGAGCTCCCCCACTGCAAGGCCCCTCCAAGCCCGGCCCTGCTGGCGTGCACAGGGATCTGCACGCTGCCTCCTCCTCCTCCTCCTCCTCCTCTGCTCTGGTCACAGCTCCTGCAGCCAGGCTGCTGAGTGCTGAGGGGTTACCATCTCAGCTGGAGGAAACGAAGGGGGACCAGGGAGCAAGGGTTCAGTACAGGATCTGGGATAAACAGAATTGGGATTTTAATTTGCTATTCTGGGTGCCTACCTCTCAAATGATCACATTCGGTGAAAAACTTGGAATTCTTATACGCACAGACACATTAAGTCATAAACTGGGCTTTAAACATAGAATCTTGGGCCATGTATTTCACCTATACACTGAGCATTAACTTGCCCCATTTTTATCTCGTAAATAAGACAATTCCTTGTTCCTGAAGGAATCCTTCAGCTGAGTCTTGTGCACTGTTTCTGGAATAAGGAAATTTTTTAGTTACCCATTCTTGCAGAGTTGCTGCCAGGTAAAATCCTCCATAGTGATCAGTACCACCTGCATTTCTTCTGAGGATGGTTTTGATAAGGAGGTATATGACAGAGATAAGAGGCAAGGTGTTATTTTAGTCTTTGTGGTGACTCTAAATATTTCTCTGGTCAGAATCATGGCTGACTGATTTTCTTGTTTTCTGTTTTCATATTCTTTTTGTAGAAGCTCCAAGACTTTTATTTGTTTTCGTTCTTAGGGGACTACATTCCACAGCCAGTACCTTTAATCCTTTAATCCTCAGATGTCCGGCTGATGCCTCCACCCATTGATTACCTCCTTTCACAGCAAATGATCATGTTCTCCTCACAGTTAATGTCCACTGCTGGACCAGGCTGCTGTCTCTGGAAATCTGTTTAATGCACTTGGTAACAAGTACACAATAGATGTCAGCCTGAACATCATCTGAGCTAATCATCACACTTAGAGTCTTCATCATCATGACTTGAATTCCAGGGTAACTCACTACTGTTTGCAACTTCCCAAAATCCACTGACCACCTTATACACTGAAATAATAGCAAATATCATGCCAGGGGGATCTCACATCCTAGATTTTTTTTTTCCTAATGTGCTCTTATAAATATGGGGCACTTATAAATATGTGTTGTTATGACAAGGAAATTCTTTGAAAAGTTTGCAAATTCCAAAGTCGTATTTGTTTTATAAACAAAGGTGCTGTTTTCCTTATGCCAGCCTCTTTCTGCTTTTGCTTGTCCAGCAGTCTGTTCTGAAAGGCATGAAGCAGCTGTTGGCCCCGAATCAAAACTTGCAGTGCAGGGAGGGTTATGTAAAAGTCCTTTGTGTGAGAGATGTACATGGCAGCAAATGGTGGAACTGGAGTGCAGACTCTTTCAGGGGAGAGGGCTAGTCACAAAAAGGGGGTTTTTTTACTTGATTTTTGCATGGAACAAAAAAAGTGGAAGATACTGTGAATTTTTAAATTTATTTTGCATTTTCAGAAATCGCTTTTTTCTGTTGCAGTGTTGTGGGCTCATAAGTTCATGCTGCTTTGCATCCATTTTCCCCCACTGGATGGAAGGGCTGTAAGAGGTTGCCTTGTTCTTTCCCTCAAGACAGGATCTCTGTACCCAGGCCACTTGTGAGGGATGTTGGTCTGATCTTTGGGGGAGTTTTGCCACTCTCCGAGTCCATCTCTTTCTGTGCTTCGCTGTTCTGACCATATAACACTTTCTAAATATTTATTTGACATCTTTTCATATCTGCAAAATCACTCATCTCTACCCGTCCACAAGTGGTTTCTTTTGAACTCATCAGTCCCAATTGATCTTAACTTTTACTTTCCAGAGCCCTCAACATCATCTTCAGTGCTGTCCTCTGAGCACTCTCAAAGTGTGCCATAAATTTCTGGCAGTGTGATAACCAATGCTGGATGCACAATTCTTTCACTGATTTTATAATAGCAAGGCATTGTTGACTAAAACTCTGTTTATATTGCACTGTGGACACAGTTCCTTTCCTGCTGAACTGCTCCTTAAGTGGCCATTCTCATGCTGTATGTTTATAATTGGTTTAGTCCTGCCCAGGTCAAATACTTTCTATTCACAATGTATTCATCTGGATTTTTAAGCTGTTTCTCTAGGTCATTGTGAACTCTGCTCCTGCCATCTAACTCGTTCACATTCCTTTCCAGTTTCTTCTCATCTGTGAGTGTAATAAGCACAGGCTATAACCCACCCTCCTGAGCTTTAAGGCTTTCATAAGCACATTATAAAACACAGCCTATATGAAAGTCTCCTTTCATAGATTTTTCTGATTTGACAGCTTTTCTATGGAAATGAGTATCCAGCCAGTTAACTGCAGGGAGAGCACACTTCCATCAATGAAAATGTCACTTGAGATTGTGTCAAAAAGCTTTACTAAAGTCTGAAATATGTGGTGTATCATGTTAATAACCTAACCCATAAGATCTGAATCCCTGCTCTAAAAGGAGATTGATTTGACATGATTAGTCGTCAACCTGCTAAAAACTGCAAGATGAAAGTAACTCCAGATTGTTAGAGTTCTGGTAATACATCATTCCTTTCAGTCTCATGGTTCCAAACCAGCTTCTTGATTGAAGAAGGCAGGAAGAGAGCCTGATGTAGATTCTGACTGTTTGGGATGGCTGAAGCCATGGAAGTACCTGGGGAGCAGTATGGGATTCAGCAGGAGGATTTAGCTAATGGTGTGTGCTATGCAATGACTGTAACCACAGAGAGGAATCTGAGGAGGTGATTGTTTAAGCTAATCCAGAGAGTTAAATACTTGTGAATCTAATGGAGCTGGGGTATATCATTCTTCTCAGGGGTTCTGAAGTGAGAGAGATCGTGTGTGTGAGGGGAAGGCGGATCGTAAGCTCTGCTTAGAGGAGCTCAAGGCTGCTAATGAAAGCCTAGCAGCTGAAAGGGGCAGCCTGTGGGTGGCTCAGCAAAGAGAACAGCAGTACAAAGTCAGAAGATGCTGAAAGCATGGAAGAGAGTGGCAAAGTCACCCTCTGTGAGGGAAAAGGACAACTTCCAAGCTACCCGGGAAGTGTTCTTTTTCTGCTGCTTGCTTTGTTGTAAATACACAAAAGTATTGTATTGTCATTTACTTGTGGTTCCTTCCAGTAAGAAAAACCTCACTGTGTGAAGCCATCATGTGGTTTCAGCAGTCCTCTGGCAAAAGGCACGCTATGTACAGCTGAGAGGATTTTAGCTGAATTATATATACAGCATCAAACTGCAGTGGAGAGGGAATCGATTGTAAAGAGTTAGGAAAAAACAGGGGGGTTTAAGACAACTGCAGTGTGCTGAGTGTTGGTGCATTAAAGAAAAATATTACTGGAACAGGAGTAGATGAAATAGATTCTATAATTCAGCAGCTGTGAATTAAAACATAAATACAATCTGGAGGGAATAATAAATTTTCAGGTGGTGTTTGTTGTTCTGAACTTGCATCTGTAAATGAAAGACCTGAAAGCGGCTCTTAAATGAGCGATTTCTTACTGAAGCCATGCACGGATTTCTTGGTGCACAGAGAATTGCTTTGCTGCTGCTCTGGCTTTTCCCCTGGAGTCAGTCACCTTCCAGTCTGCTTCCTCTCGGTCACTCCTCATAGAATGCCTGCTTGATTACAGAAAATTGGTTGATACACTTCTCTAATGAAAATGCTAGACAAATGCTCCTTCTTGGAACTGACATCAGGAATGTTATACAAGGCATTCTTAAATCTGCTGGCAGCTGCCCTAAACGTAATGAAATCATGGAAATTAGAAGTATTGCGCTCTCTGTGTGGCCAGCTCAGGACTGTTTTCACTATGTTACCCAGTTTTGCTGTGAATTTTAAAAGGAGTCACTTTTCATTATGTTTTCTCGGGACGTTCTTCAACGTGCTTTTAATTTCTACAGTCAGGAAAATTATCCTGATATTTTAAGGTACTACTCCTTTGTTTTGAAATGCACACAATTCCTCCTGCCCACATCCCGCTGCACTAAATCATTCCTCTTGCAGCAGAGTTTACACTCTTCAGAAGATCGAAAAAGACTTCTCTGGTAGAAATGCATGTGTAGGGTGAAATCCTATTCCCCCAGCAGTAAAATTCCCACAAGCTTAAGTGGTTTGGGTTTCACATGGAGCTTTTAGTCTGCTCTTGTATGACACGTTAGTTAATCCTTAACACATTCTTAGCACAGAAGGTGTGTAAAGGCAGGGAAGGGGCAGAGTAGCAGTGATGTGTCCTTTGGGTTCCAGTAGCACCCCTCCATGCAGGGAGCACAGAGCAGCTCTGGAAAGGCAGGTGAGACCCACAGCAGAGTGCAAGGAATGGATGTTATTTTGAATCCTCTAAAGTGCAGAGCAGAAGGGAAGGACCTTCTCTCTGTGGGTAGGTGTAGTAAATTGAAGCACCATCCTGGCTCCCAAGTTACTTTCCCTTTGTCTGTGGTGTTTTCACCTGTTGCTTCATCAGATATTACGTGTTTTCATCAGATATTCTGAACTTGAGTTTTCCAAGATGAATTAATTTTCTTGACCTGTTTTTTAGTGCTCTAGCTTTTTCTGTAGTTTCTTTTTTGGAGGCTTACAAATGCCCCTAAAGTTACTGCAGTCGTGTTTGTTTGAAGTAATAATATTCCATTCCTGTCAACAATTAATAGCAGTGTTAAGCAAGAGTCAACTGACTGAAAACTTAACCCAGATTCATATGCTGCCACTTAACACTTGCTGTTGGAACTAGCAAGTTCTGGCTCGAGGATGAGGAGCACTGAACAGACTGGGGCTGCCCTGGCTGGTGGGAAAGGAGGCACAAAAGACCTGTTTCCACCTTCTTCCTTCTCCTCCCTGTTCAGCTGCAGTCAGAGAGATGTGGGGTTTGCTGAAGGGCTCTGGTGGGGTTTATTACTTGCTGGAACCTTTCCAGAACACAGAGTGACAGGGGCTTGGGCAGAGGGGTGGCTGGTAAACCTGGAGTGACTGTGGTGCTGGGTGAGGAAACAGCTCTGGGAAAGAATGGCCTGGAGATGGAACAGGGAGTCTCTATCCCTTGTGATGCCCAGCTTTTATATAAAATAATCCTTTATTTTATGGCTGCTGCTGTTGGCACCACGCAGAGGCAGCTGACCAAAGAAAGCTGGTAGGTGTCCTGTAGGGCACAGAAATCTGGTGGGAGCAGATCTCCATCTGCATGACACGATGCAAACAAGATGGTTCCTGTCATGAAAAGCCTTCAGTTGAGACATCAGTTCATTAGGAATACTATGGCCAGAAACTTTCATAATAAATTACTGTAAACTCATGAAAGATTGATCTTTTTTGATTTCAGAGAAAATAAATCAACAGTATGAAGTCAGCTCTGTTACAGTTTCAAACGAGAGGCTATTACCCTTTGCCTTAAAGATCAGAGACAAATTACTATTTTTACTTTACGTTCTCTTGATGAGGATAATGATAAACATCTGTCACTTTGCTGCTTAGCCAGCTACGAATCTTATTGCAATCTGTAATTTAAACAGGGGAAAAAAGAAATAAAAGAAAAAATACACGAACAAACTGCACTTTATATATAGACAGCAAAGAGGGAAAGAAAGAGAATAGAAGTCGAATTCAGGGAAACTGGGAAGGGGCCATTTTTTATTTGCTTGGCTAAAATTGCAGATATATGACAGATGTATGATTTTCCATTTATTAGTATTTCACAGGGAAAATTACCATTAATTTCTCTTCAGACACAGAGACTAAGGAAGATACTCAATCTGCACGCTGTGACTTTTTGGCATATGCAGTTTATTAACAAAATGTTTAAGGTTTATTAAGTACGTGTCTACTGGTGTCATAGCACTGAAAACCCTGCTTTCATCAAGAGTTCTTTCAGTGTCCTCCCCAGTCCCAAAATCTTTGGGGAGTACTGCTAATTATTTTTAAATAATAGCTGCTCTTTCAGTAATTCACCTGTCCTTTTTTAAACTTCATTTGCAAACACTTGGTTTTGTTTCTAAATGGTTCATTGGATCTTATTTCTTAACAAAACTCTAACTTAACAAGTCACAAACTCACCATTTCCTTTAGACTGGACTGGCTAAGATGTAGGTTACATCTTAGTGCTACATACAAAGTGCTCAGTGAGCAGAGGCAGACCCTGCATGAGGAGGTGAAACTAAAACTCCATTTTTGGAGGCAAAAGAAGGCATTTCAAGCAGGGAGAAGCCTCGTGGGTGATGTAGAGCATCTCTAGCTCTAGTGGCCTTGCACTGGTGGGTTAGATACTGATTTCAACTGCTCCAGGAATCCAAAGCACCAGTGAGTGATGTGCAGATTTCAGCTAAATGCTTTATTGTAACTGGAGCTGTGCTGGCAGGGCTCTGGTTATCCATGACCAGTTCTCATTATTGGGTTATGCACTTTTTGCAAGCACTTTCTCTTTCTTTGTGTTCTTCCTGTTCAGGGCCAGGTTGGATGGCACACTGAGCAACCTGGGCTGGTGGAAGGTGTCTCTGCCCGTGGCAGGGGGTTGGAGTGAGATGAGCTTTAAGGTCCCTTCCAACCCAAACCATTCTGGGATTCTGTGATTTTATGCTTCCAGGTATCCACAGAACAGATTTAGATTTTATAGTTCAAGGTAATAAGGCTCTGGCGGTGATTTTCAAGGCGAAGTATTAAATGTCAGAGTTTGGGGAGCATTGTTCTTTGTACTTTCTGGGTAGAAATTCCAGGGTTTTGGCATCTTTGAGCCTCAGAAAGCAGTTTGATTTTCACCAAAAGGCTACTATTCTTTTTTTAGGTTTTCTTATATTTATACAGGCCAAACCAAAGCAAAATACAGGCCTTTCAGCTTCCAGTTAAAGTTCCTGGTATTTTCTTTAATTAGTTCAGCTGTTTACATACAAAGAAGTGTTTTTCTGTCCAGTGAAAAAGAGCCCTCTAATATATAATCCAGCCTATGTTATGCTGAGCCCTAAGCAGTGGAACCAATGATGCTTTTGCTGTTGTCCTTCATAAATCCTTTGTTTATATAGGTGCTAATTCACATCTAACAAGTTTGAGGCTGAACTGTGGAATTTGTCACAAATGAGTCAGCCTTAAGCAACAAGGGTGGGTTTTACCCACAGGAAGGTAAAATTCAAAATCCAGATTTATGGTGCTGCTTTCCTGCATGGGCCAAGCTGGCTGAATCTGAATGAGAAAGGATTTGATAGTACCTACTGCAGTAAGTGATCTGAGATAATTTCTTGGTGTCATTTAGTACCATGCGTCACTTGAGAATGTTCTTTAATATAAAATTACAAATTTGTTTGGAAATATATAATGTACTTTGTGAAAACAGTCTCATATGGCATTAACTTTAAAGGTCCAGATTTCATGATGCTGAGCACTACAGGCCAGTACTTCATATTTTAACCTCTGGGTCATCTTTGTATGGGTTATGTTGCTGGAATACTGCAGTTTAAATCCAGGGTTTTTTCCCCAATGTATTTCCAGTTTACTGCAATCTGAAAGACTTGACTTTTCTTTTTTATTTTTCTTCTGTATAGACTGAAAATGAGGAGAATGGCCAAGCAGACAATTTTTCAATGGACCCCCAGCTGGAGAGACAGGTGGAGACAATTCGAAACCTTGTGGACTCCTACATGTCTATTATTAACAAATGTATCCGAGATTTGATACCGAAAACAATCATGCATCTTATGATCAATAATGTAAGTAGCAGCCAGAGTTCTAAATGATTTCAATGTGTCTTTCAAACCTCTTACTCCCAAGCACACCTCTTGGATACAGCAGCAGTGTGTATTAAAGAGAACCATCTTCCATAAATGTCCCACTCTTAGATACAATATTCCAATACCAAACCACACTGGGGAGTTCTGCAGCCTTCTGGAGCTGGCATGCTGCCTTGAGTGCTTACCCCAAAACACTAAAGACTCAATTAACTTACACCTTAATCAGAATGGAAGTTATTATTTAAAACTAAAGGTGAGCTTGGGGTTGGTTGGTTTGTTTGTTGTTGGTTTGGGTTTTTGGTTTCTTTGTGTGTCTTGCTTTTGCTGTAACACAAAGAGGGGGAAGGTACAGGAAAACTGGCAGCTCCATCTAGGCACTCCGTGAGAGCTACAAAACAGTTGTGCTTCCTTGATTTTCAATGTGCAGCCCTTTGTCATGGGTTCATAAAGCAGTTCTTATTTTATTTCGGTTTCTTTATATTTTCAGGATACTGTTTTCAAGGAATAAATCTAGAAGCCTTGGACAGTGTCGTTTAGATAAGCAGATGTGGTTGGTTGATTTATTGTGTGTGTCTTTCTTAGATCTGAAGATTATTTGCTTAAAGAAATGGCTTTGAGATACTGCTGTTTTTCCCCTGCAGTAGGATCTCAGCCTTTGTGTCATGGAGAGTTCTGAATGGACCTTGTTGAAAACCAAGCTCAATATTAGTGCCACCTCTGCCATATAAATTACTGATGGGGAGCACCGTTTCTGTGAGGTCATCAAGCCACTCAGTCTTTACAAATACAATATGCTGTGAGGCAAATGTGGTTAGGAGGTAGCATTTGCTTTTGACTCAGAGCCACCTCCAGCCTTCTTCTGATGGATTTCATTAGGCTTGTGGAATTTGTGTTGCATTTAGGAGTTGGGTGGTTGGACAGAAAACTTCAGCAGCATTTTCTGGCACATACAATACGAGGAGAATTTTTGCATGAGGGCAAGAGATATTTCGTTAACTTCTTTAGGTTTAGGGGAGTAAGGCTGCAAGTCTAGTCATGGGTGAGGTTTTACAAAAAACATGGGAATAATGGAACTGCCTTTTTCTCCCAGAAATCAGCCATGCCTTTGACTTTTTGAGCTTAGTGTGTTCTCACTGCTCTTTCCAGATCACCACTGGCAACTTGCTGCTTTGGCTTAGCCCATCTCCAGTGCCTTTTGAAAGGGCTGGACTTTAGCTCTCATTTCATAAACAGCAGAGCTCGGTGAGCAGTTCCTTTTGAAAGTTTACATTAAATTTTCTGCCACTCACCTCCTCATATGGAACCGTTTAAGGGTCTCTGAAGTGTGTGCCTTATTCAGAAGTAGATTGCTGTAAGATTTTTTACTTTCAATCTCATCAGCTGTTAGTGACATTGATAAAGCCTGCCATGCTGGCTGGCCGTGGCACGCAGGAAAAGCATACTTAAAACATCAGCTACCTTTCAGTTGACCTCATTTGGGCTTCCTAGTGAGCTAAGGCCTGTCCCTCCATCCTACAATTTAAATTTGTGGCAAAGAATCAAAACATTTTAAAGGACTGTGAAGACTGAGACTAGAAGCATTAATGAACTTGTTTCTGTACAGCATAGGCAGTAAAATGCCATATTAAAAATAACTAAAATATAAATTTAAAAAAATCAGGGCTATTAAAAAGAGAAAGAAGTGGTTGAATTAAGACTGCTGAGCCATGCCAAAAAGTTTTGGAAAGACCTGGAAAGCTGTGGTGCTGTGATGGAAGGTGGGTCCTGTTAAGCTGTGTGTGTGTTCCTTGGAGTCTTCAGAAGTCCAACCCATCCACCAAGAGTTAAGTGCAAACACCCTTCTTCCTCCTTAATGAGCATATTCTGTATTTCCTGCTGCTCCATCATGTTGCCTCCAAAACTCTGGAAACAAATGGATCCCAAGGAGTTTGTTTCCATGAGAGTTGTAACCTCCCAAGCGTTCCTAGAACCTCCTTTCCACTTTGTGGGCCCGTAAACAAGCACTTATAATTCAAGGGAAGTATCAGATTCAAGCTCAGTGTACAGAAAATAATTAGAAGTTTTCCCTGAGCATATTTTGAGGTCTAAGCCTAGACTATTGTATTCCAAAGGCATCGCTTATTCTTCCCTTAGGGTGGATATTGATTACTTTAAAAGAAAATACATTTACCACGCAGAACTGCATTGAGTTACCATTAGCAATTCAAACACGCCCAAGCAAAATAGACGAACCTCCTTTCCACTTCATGGTATCCCAGGTATCCCATGGTGCCCAGGTATCCTTGGCACCCTCTCTGAGGGGTGGTCTTAGAGGAGTCAGTGTATCATAAGCAGTGCTGGTAGTGCTCTGAGCTGAGGAGAAAAACTCCAAAGTGTCTGTTCCCACCCAGCTGAAGGTTAAGGAATGGGTTGTGTTTGCATTTGGGGCAGTGGTGTGTGTTGCAGTCTTTGCCCTGATGAAGTTCCAAGCCCACCTTACCCCACTTCAGAGTGACAAGGCAGGCTTTGGGGCACTGGCCTTGTGGATGCTTCCTGTGGTTCAGCTTGGAGTGCAGGCCTGATGTCTGTGAAGGAAACTGTTTTAAACCATTCCTGTGAGTCTGTTTTCCAGAAAGGAGCAAAGGTGTGAGTAAGCATCACCTTCCCTTCCATTTCCAAGCTGGAGAAAGTAGCTGTTGTGGAAGATCTTCCTCTGTCTAGTACAGCACATCTGATTGCAGAGGGCAGGAGGCTGATCCAAGAACCATCCTTAACACAGCAGTCCTCCCTTTCCAGAAATTTCAGGGAGTTACTTGAGTCCCCTGCTAGTGGCAGACAGGGACCTCTCACAATAATTGTCACAGGCTGATTTTTTTCCAAACAGATACTTGTGGTTTAACAGTGCTTTTACAATCAGCTCTGGCCTTAATCTAATTTTAGGACTTCTTCTTTTTTTGAAGTGATGCCATTAAAATGCTCATTTCATCGAGCAGAATGTGATGCCGTTTAACTATGATATCTGTTTTTAATGTGGAGTTTTTGGCAATCATGAGGAAAGTAGTGTACTCTGGCTCTTGATCAGTACCATCTACTGGAAAACAGCATGAAACTCATGGAAAATTTTTGCAGGCTTTGCTAAGAATTTGTGCATCTCCTGTCATACGTGAATGGGGAATGACAGCCAAGCGCAGGCAATCTGGTTTTGTTTCCCTGTGAGGTCTGTCCTGGGTGACCAGAAAGGATCCTTTGCTGGCACAGCCTGCCTGCTCTCCCTGACCTTGTCTGAACACAAACAGCGCCTTGGCCTCGCTGGCAGGGTTTAAATCAGCATAGCTAAACTAGCACAAGCCCATGTGCAAACGGGGCTCAGGTTTATGTAATCAGAATCCTGGGAATGTATTATTGTCAGGATCCCCAGCTCAGAAAAGCTTTACAGAGCAAAGCACCAGATGAGAAATAGATCAGAACAGCAGCGAAAGTCTCAAACGCAAGGATTTAGTAGGTCAGCAGTTGGTCTATTTACCACAGTCTTATTTAATCAGAGTACCTCGAGCTTTCTATGTCTCTTAATGTGGCCCAGGTTTCCATAACCAGGGCAGGCATGGCAGGAAATCAGTATAGTAAATTAGATTACTTGGAGACTTCTCCCTTCAATTTGAGTGTGTGTGGATGAGATATTCAGAATCTGACAGAGTTGTTGGAAATGAAAGGCAGTGTCTACAGTAGGGTAAATTGTTGCTAAGAAAATAAATGACACAGATGTTATAAAGCCTGCAAATTCTAATTCCATGGGGAATCTGTATCTGATGGTCCTGCTATTTACCTCTTAGTCAGCCATTTAGAGTTGGACCAAAATGCCAGCTGACTCCTGGGAGCTGTTGGGAAGCCTGTTTGAAATGGAATGTAAACATAGGTGTCACCTTAGAGATGTAGAACAGTGTTAACTCCAGCCATGTCTAGTGTTTCACAGAGAGACCCAAAAAAAGGCCCCAGTGAACTGTGGAGTGACTGCACAAAGCCATCTTACTGTCAGGTGTGAACTGCTGTCTCAGAATGTGGCTTTGTAGTTGCCCTAAGCCCATCTGTGTGCAGGCAGCTGCTGAGAGGTCCAGTCCATCCTTTGCCAGCTGTGTGTGCCAGCCTTTCTGTGGGACACAGCCAGCCTTCAGGCTGCTGCACCATCAGCTCAGCCCGAGTTCTGCATCTTTCAGACCCTGATGGGACCTAACAAAAACTGCAGGACCCGTGGAATTGTTGTAAAGTAGTAGGAGAAACTGATTAAATTGAGTTACGTATGTCTTAGCTGTATATCTTCAGTGTTGCATTTCCCACGGAGACTTGGTTTGTTTATTTCTTTGGTGGTTTGGGTTCTTTTTGTTTGTTTTTGGCTGATGGAATAGGTAAAAGAATTTATCAACGCAGAGCTCCTGGCTCACTTGTATTCCTCTGAGGACCAAAACACTCTGATGGAGGAGTCGGCGGAGCAGGCGCAGCGCCGGGATGAGACGCTCCGTATGTACCAAGCCCTGAAGGAAGCCCTGGCAATCATTGGGGACATCAGCACGAGCACGGTCTCCACCCCGGCTCCCCCTCCTGTGGATGACTCGTGGCTTCAGCAGGCCCGCAGGTGAGGAGCCTCCAGCCTGTCTTGCCATGAAATTCAGGACAGGCAGACATGGTCAGCATCACCAGCTCTCTCCCTGCCTGACTTTTTGGGAAGGTGCTCCTCCAGGTCTCTAATGACATCCGTGAGGGAAATCAAAACATTTTCCCTCATTACATATTCTGTGAATATGTGTGTGACACCAGACAGGATATTTGCCTTGTATAAGACCTTCCAATTGATTTATAGCTTGTCTGGTGCTTCAAATAGCAGCTTCTTCTGTCACCCCAGTTGTGCATCCACAAGGCCTCCTCTTGGAAGCTGGTGTAATAATTCAGTATCTCAGGGTCCATGTCCTAGAAAATCCACTTAAGAAAATATTATTAGAACTTGAATAGTAAAATCCATTTCATTTACACCTTTGCTCAAATGCTGTTGGTGGGAAAAGTGTGAGACCTAATTATATGTGATGCTCTGACACTGACAGCAAAGGAAAATGCCAAGAAAAAAGAATTGCCATAGGCATCAAAAAGGTTCTAACTTCTATTTAAAGTAAAATAAAATACAACAAACAAAACTCAAAACACAACCCCAACTTATTGAACTGTTAAAATCTCTGTTTCACTAGATCACCTCCTCCAAGTCCTTCGACTCCACGGAGACCTACATTAAACAACCCCCCAACCAGACCTTTATCTGGCCGAGGACCTGCTCCTGCCATCCCATCTCCAGGCCCTCAGTCAGGGGCTCCCCCGGTCCCGTTCCGCCCAGGCCCGCTGCCCCCATTCCCCAGTGGTGGAGAAGCCCATGGAGCACCTCCCCAGGTTCCCTCTCGGCCCACCCGGGCTCCTCCCAGCGTGCCAAGGTAAGATGTGTGATCCTCCTGGGGGTGGCATGGTTCTCTCCCCCTGGCAGAACAGACTCTGCTCTGGGTTGCAAAGTCGAGTGCTGTTGTCGAGGGAGTCTTGTAGCAAGGCAGAACTGGGCATTCCCTGCAGAGAGCCAGAGGTGTTCTGAGCAACCAACTTTTAGCACAAAGACGACTTTTTGAGAGGATAGGAAGATTTTTCCATTTAAAATAAGAAATCCAGTCAGTCAGTGGGAAGACACCACTTTCCTTCCATTGAGAGCTGCAGTTCTAGCTGTGTTGTACCCACACCAGGGTTCTGAGACAGAGGGGTCACCTGCCCCTCCACCAGAAGAGGGGCAGGGCTGCAGCTCCTCACTTCTGCCATTCTGAATCCTCACCAGAGCAAGTAGTGGCTCCTCCAGAAGAGAACAGGAGCAATCCTTGTAGAACCAGTGGAACACACTGCTAGGAGTCTGCTTCTTGTCCCACAAGGCCAGTAATTTACAGCCAGATGAAAACAGTCCATAGTGTAGATCATATGGTACAAGACAATTAGTTAAGGAGCAGGATTATCTGCAGCACATTGTTTCCTTTTCTTCCCAGGGCTTTGCATTTATCCAAACTTTTTAAAGTAGCTTTGCATATTTTATAATTTTCTGTGGCATTACCTGCTTTTTTATATAAGTTAGATGAATAAAATGTCCTTAATGTTTATTTTCACAATGATGTAATACACATAATCACTCACATGTATATATATATGAGAAAACCTCTGCTTTTGAGGGCTTCATTAACTTCCTAAATTATGAGGGGCGTGGGCAGATTGGGCAATGTTGGAACAAAGGCGTTTCTCCATTTTTGATAAATTAACTGTTACATTGAAAGTAGTCACGGTTTAAAAAAAAAAAACAAAAAAGCCAGTTAAATAGAAACAAAAATAAAATGTGCACATTTTCAATTTAAAAAATGGTAATTGAGAAGAGAACCTTTGGAGAACAACTTTATTTTAAATATGTGAGATCTGTTGTAGTTGTCAGTAACTTAAATTTGAGGCTTAGTGTTTCAAATATAATTACCCTCTATAACAGAAAGAATAAATAAATGAGGAATATCAAAGGAATGAAGTTTATATATTTGCTATGAAAGTGGCGTTGTTGCATCAATGCCCAACCACAAAACACACTTTTTCAGCTTAATGGATACCCATTAAGTAGGGACTGTTGGGAAGAAGCCTGGAATTGCCTTTCTGAGCTTGGTGCTGGAAGGGCAGAAGCCCCAGGATGATGCCCTGGGCTGGGCTGGGCTGGAGGGCACTGGTGTTTGCTCTGTGCCATCGGAGGGTCAATCACAGAGTGGAGGCAGAGAGGGTGTCCAGTTGTGCTGCCGGAGAGAACCATGGCTCCTCTGCTCTCCTCTCCCCTCGCCTTGCCCACCAGCATGTCTCCTTCATGTTGCATGGACGCTGCTTTCCTGAGGTGCCAAGAGCATGTCTGATGGTCATCTTTGTCGTGCCAAAGTGATAGGTGGGATGGAGACAAGGAAGGAATTTTCTAGCACGCAAAAGCCATGTGGGTAAGAGCCTGGGAACGCCTCAGTTGGGCACTGCCACCAGTGGGATGGAAAGCACTGGTGGGTAAAGGAGGTCAGTGATTTCAAAATGCCATAGCTGGAGACATAACTGAATGTGCGACTGCCTGGCATTTGTGTGGAAAAAATATCTGCAATACACATCGTTGGGCTGGATCTTAGTCCTCTTTTTTAGAGCTGTGAAAGCCTCGGACCAGAAAAATCCCAGCTGCTGAAGAATGAAGGGGGGGTTTGCCTTTCTGCTGAGGGAGGAGATCCCGGGGAAGGGGCTGCAGGGGGAATCACCTGGGGGGGACAGTGTGGCCAACTCCTGTGCCTGGTAAATGTGCCTTTGGAGCCCTGGAATTCCAGCTACGCTCGGGCTGGTTTTAATAACAGCCTTTGCAGGATCGTAGGAAATTGACTCAGAAAATGGAGCTGAGATATTAAAAGGGGGGAAAAAGAGTTTTGAGGAAGAGTTCTCGTAGAAACTTGTGCTTTTTCTGTGACTTATTTTTGAACTGGGGCTCTGTGCTCTGACTGCTGCACTACCATTTTCTGCAGTGATTCCTTGAAGTGTCGGGATCTCTCCTATCTAAGGAAATACTTTAGCTTCCTGAGAAGAAAGTAGTATTTTTATAGTTTATCTTGCTTTCCAGAGGAGCTTTTTCTTGCAGCCCTGTCACTGCCACGTGAAGCTGAAAATCCTGACATGCTGAGGAAATACAAGGTTTCCATTTTCTCTTGCTCTGCCTTAAGATAAAAGATCATTTTCAGGGGTAAGACTTGGACTGTCCTTTTCCAACAAACAGCTTAGCACACATTTGGTGTGGAAAATTTAGCACCTTATAGTGAGATACAGCTCCTGTCTTTAAAAACAATTCTTTTTTCATTAGTTTAATAATAATATTCAACTTATAATCAAAGGAATTGTGGAGAAATAGTGAGCTCTCAGCATTTTCTCACTGTTCCTTCTTTAATGTACAGGAAAAGAGTTAGGGGAGCAGGAAAGAATTTTCTACTTGCTTTTCTCTGATTCTAAAGCTGGTTTGGGTTATGTGCTCTGAGTATTTCTGTAAGGAAACAGAAACTATTTGCATGATACATGCCTCTTTTAATTAATCCCACTTGAGGTGGGTGGATCTCTCCCAGCAAAGCCTGTGAGTAAAGGCCCCTGGCTTTAAGGGCTCGATGCCAAAGCATATATGATTTGTGAAATATTCCCCACTGCCAGAATTTAGATTATTCCCCCTCTCTCTTGAAAGGCTGCAGTAGTATTTTGAAAGAAAATGCAGCTGTGTGCTTGCTTTGGTAAGATGGCTTTAAGCAGGCACTAGAGTCACTTAAGCTTACCATGATGTGTTTGCCTGCCTGTATGGAAAGCCTGATCTTGACCAATTGAAGTTCTACTGTGCACGCTTTGATTTATAACTTTTAACTGTCCTGAATGTGAATCTCAGCTTTGCCACCAAGAAAACAATTGAATTGGAAATGCTTTTTTCTCCTGGCAGCAGAGCCCATGGTGTTTGTGGGGGTGGGAGGGAGGTGCTCCCCTTTTTGCCTGTGTCTTGCTCTGCAGTGCTACTGTGGATTCATGGAGGCAACAAAGCAACTGGGGATCGTTACTCACTTTGTCATCAAAACATAAATGACCCCTCTCTGTGGATCCCTGGGACGGGTGCTCTCGAGCAGAGTCACCCTCAGGCATGTGGTGCTGGTCCCCAGGGGCTGGGGGTGGCCTTTACATGTGAGACAAGTGGTGGGGAGGGAATTCCTGTTGTGCTGTTCATGACCAGCCACAAACTGTCCCCACAGTCTCCTTCAACCCACAGCCAGCCAGCGTGGAGGGGTGATGGTGGCTCTGCAGCTTCCTTTTATTGTGCCCCCTATGCTAATTACATGACCTGCTGTGTTGGTATCTAATCTGCATTGTAAGCCATCATTTCATATTTCTGCCAAACCAGCACACAGAGGTACTTTCACCTGACAGTAATTGCAGTTAGAAACTTCCAGACAGTCAGGAGCACTGCAGAAAGCATTTTACTGCCTGACTGCCACCTGATTGCCAAATATCAACCACTCAGTACATTTTCTGTGATGGATTTTTATGGATTAGAGTTCTTTGGGAAGATTTAATATAATGTCTAACCCTGGGCATTGAATGATAAGGTGATCCCTTGCAAAAATTGCACATGATCCTCTGAATAAAATCTGTCCTAGTGCTTGGGCATATAAGGCCAGAAGAGTTATTCTGTCTTAGCCTGGGAATTCTCTTGCTCCTGAAAGTTTGACCTTGCAGCCTTAAAATATTACTACTGTGGTTTTAATGGAATATAAATAGTAATCCAATAGCCATTGCACCAGACTCTTCTGGCAGGATGAGTAAGTGCCCACCTTAGAGCATTTGCGTGCTGGGTTGGATGATCTCAGTTTGAACACCCAAGCAGAAGAGCACAGCTCTGTCCAGCATCCGTGTGTCCTCTTTGAGTGGATCTTCAGTGAAGGTTATATTAAAAGTATAATCAGCAACTAGGAGTGTTCTCATGCAAGCAAAGAGACAAGGGTGTTATATGGAGGAATTTCAAAATCCTGCTGAATTTCAAGAGAAAAGAAAGCCGAAGAATAATTTAATTTAATTCTGTATTTCATGTCTGTGATCAAAAGAATATACAGCTACATGGGTGAGGCAAAGCCAGAGCCCCTTAAGGAGGGCATGCTGATCTTCTGTAGTCTGTATGTTTCCAACCCTGCCTGTCCAAAGACCCCAAAATCACAAGACTTATGAGAGCATCAGTTATTCTTTCTGTGATTTCTGCCCAGAAGGAAGACAACCCTGTGTAATTTGTTATCTGTCTAATGTACATTTCTTGTTGAAATGCACACCCAGTAATATGTTACTTCTGTTGGCTGCTTCAAGCAGCAGACTCCATTTATTTTCCCTTATCTCTTAGAAGGGAGCTCTGCATTTTCCCCTCCTCCGCTGGCTCCTTTTTCCACTGTTTCCTTTCCCTTTTTTTCTGCCATTCCCTCACTGTCCCTTTCTTGGCCATCCTGTTTGCTTCCTCTTTCACCTTTTTCCTTCCCTTGGTTTCCTGCCCGGTACATTTGTCACCCTTCCCCATGTATTCCTTGCTTTCCTTCTCACCATCTTGTCTTGGTTTCTTTCCAACTTACCCCTTTCTTCCCTGACACTTTTGTAAATCTGTCTCCATGCATTTCACTCTTCTTTTAAAGTTTTTCAGACATTTTCCAAGCCATAAAATGCAACATTTGGCAATCTTTCCAAACAGCAGCCTGGCGGCAGTGGCTGTGACACCCATCAGATGGGGCAAAAACAGTTGAGAAATACCAGTCTTCTTACCTGGGGTCATCTTAGAGCCTCAGTCATGGAATAGAATCATAGAATAGCATTATAGAATAGTTTGGTTTAAAAGGGACCCTTAAAGGTCATCTAGTCTAACCCCCTTGCAATGAACAGGGACAAGAGAAGCAATGAAAGAAGTAGGATTCTGAATGAGGATAAATATTGGAGGGATTGGCCAGAAAGCAGGTCATGGCATGTTGTAAAAACTAGTAAAATGTCGCAATACAGCAACTGTTGTGGTTTCCTTGTAATTCTGCACTATGGATCTTATGAGAAATTTGGAATGGCATTTGCACAGAACTGATTATTCAGCTGCCTGAACTGTAATGCCATGAGACAAACAGGAGGGTCTCCACTTCTGATTGCTGCCCCTAAAAGGATGACTGTCTTTTAAACTGAAAATAGGATTTTGTTACTGCCTCCCTTTACAGGGCTCTCCTCCAGAGAGGTACATACCTGTGCTGAAGGTCAGGTAAATCAAAGTTCATGGGATTCCACACATTGCAGGTGCCACCACACGTCTGCTGTCACTGATTCTGAACTCCCCTCAGCATCTCCTTTCATCAGCCAGACACAGGCTTTCCATATCTTCAGTGGTCTAGGTATTTTCTGATGGGCAGTACACTGTGGCAGTGGAACAAAATTATCTGGAGAATCGTTTGTTGTACCTGGAGTTTAGGTTTGATCTTGAGTCAAAAGAAGTGTCCCCAGTCACAGTGGAAGCCTGCTTTGGAAGCATCAGCTTTTCTCTTCCAGATACTGTAGTAGAAGGAAGTGAGTTTTATTTTAGTATCTCTGAGGTTGAAAAAGGAAAGTAGAGTCAAACAATAGCAACTTTGTCAGAAATACAGAAACCTGAATATGTGTTTTGTCCCCGCTAATTATTTCATCTCATAACGGCGTAGTTTAATGAGGGTTGCCATGAAGGCTGTGCAGGATTAGAGCAAGGGTGTTGAGCAGGAAATTTCTACATTGTCTGAAAGAGTGGGCAAATAGCAATGCATTTCCAGCCTTCCTTGTGCTAGGAGAGAAGACCCCTGACAGTAAATGGAGAGAAAGCAGTGATGATTTGAACTTCCTGAACCTGCAGGCGTCTTGAAAGGCTGTCCTTGAAACTCTTCTGTCCTCTGCAAGCTGTATCGGGTCCTTGTTGAGTGAGGGCACTGCAGGGTTACATGAACAACACTGACACTGGTAATCCCTTTAGTTGTTGTCATGGACAAGAAGAGGTGCAACTCCAGCTGGAGGTGACAACCAGGATATTTGCTCCCTTCTTGCACCAAGGTAAGGAAAGAGGAAAGTGGCAAAAAGGCAGAGGAAGGCCAAAGCTGAGTAGGGAGGAAGAGCAGGGTGGGCAGAAGTAAATGTGGTCCTCAAGGATCTGGTGTGTAATTCACTCTGCTGCCAAACAGAACAGCTTCACACAGACCATGCACGAGACTTGAGGTACTGTGGAAAGATTAGATGTTCTTCCTGCTGATTTTGTGGCCCTTCTGTTGTTACCTTCTGTGGACAGAAGAAAGAACCGCATTCTGAACGTATCACTCATCACTCCTAACTTTCTCTTCCTCCATGGGCAGTTTTGATCCTCCTGGCCATCCTGACCTCGGGTTTCTGAAAGGTTGGGACAGTCTTCCATGAATGTGTTGCACACTTGCCTACTTGACATGTTCCCTGCTGAAGGGCAAACAAGAACACACAGTTTCTTAAGAATAATAGTCTCCCTTGGTTGTTCTGTTGAATTAATTTTTTTTTTGTTTATTCAAGCTGAGTTTTCCATATGACACATTAATTCCCTGAAATGACTAATTTGAAAATGCAGCACTCTCATAAATGTACATTTGTATGTGTGTGTGATGAACATTAATTTATGATGGTCATATAGAAAACATAGCTTGAGTTGTAAATAATAAGTTATTCTGGTGGAGCATCATATTTTGGACCACTTTGCCTCTTAAAGGAGTGTCTGTATTAAGTTAAATCATGCACAGTGTAACCTTATTAACCCAAATGCTTTCAAACAGTATAAGCATTGGAATTAATGGAGATTTATATTGCTGCAGTGTAGTGGTGGCTAGTGGAAGGACACATTCTTCCCATTCACTCTCATTCTTTTTGTTCCTTTCCCCTGAAAGAAATAGGTATCTGATAAAACAGCATCATCTAGTAACTTTAGCTTGCTTACACTTGCCAGAAGAATTCTTCCACTGCCAGAGCCTTGTGCAGCTGGGTCATTTGAAGCAGTGTGAAAAAGGAAGGTTCAGCTGTATGTGCAGCCGAGCCAGGACAGTCTCAGCACGCCCTCTGTGCCTTTGTAGAGCCTGACAAGTGTGTTCAGCTGGAGAACTGCTCGAGGACTATCATACCCCTCAGATGCTATGCTGTGTGGCTCAGGGCTTCCATTCCTGACTTTCCCACTAGTAGTAGTCCTGTGGGACTTACTGGAGACATTTAGTGTTTAACAAAATTATATTTTTCAGTACAGAAACAAATGTGAGAAATTTTCACTCTCTTGGACCATTACACTGGGGTAAGGGACTATCTCAGACCGATACTCATTCCCTTCCTCACCACTGAGTGCTGTTTCTCATTTCTCCCACAATCATCATCTCCTGATTCTTTTCCATGATTCCTGCTTTACTCCTCCTAATGGCATCATCTTTTTTCTGCTTCTCCTGCTTTGTTATGACCTATGCCACTAGTATCAAGTGGTCTTCCTCCTTTTTGTTTTCCCACTTGCAGTCGATCCATGCTCCTGAGTTAATGGGAAGCTCCACAGTAGCCATGCTGCATCTGCTGTAGGACAGAAAGAGTTTTAGGTATGCACAGACTGAAGACTAATTAGGTCTCAAACCGTGTCTTGCCTCTATTCAACCATGATGGCTACAGTAGTTTCACTTCTGGTTTGGATTTTCTTCCAAATCCAGAGCGTGATGGAGGTCGAGAGGTACAGTATAAAAATTAGGTTGATATAAGAACCAGAAAAACTAGGGGTTGTGGGTCTCTCAGGATCCTGCTGAAACAGAGAAAACCAGAGAAATAGTATAAAAATAAAACCAGTCAAGGCATCATAACCACCCCAAGAGCAAGCTACTTAGTCTCTCTAAATAATCACCCAAACAGGAAACTAGATTTATTCCTCACCTGAAGCAAGTCCCTCTTTTATCCTCTTACTGTGTGCCTCACATCCAGATTTGTGCTGTCACCTCAAATCAAATTTGCCTGCAGTCAGTCTTAAAGCCTCTTAGAGATTTTGTGTAAGTATTTTCTCATTAAAGTCTGCAGAGACGATGTCACGTATGGGGGTGCTCTGCGAGGGCTGCGTTACAGGGAAACCAAGACCACGGAAAGGGGAGAGAATAATGGACTTCTGTGCACAATTTCAGAGCCATAGGATGTGTCATAAAATACAGTTCTGTGCATGCCTTCCGCAAGTGTTCTCTGGTGGTCACGAGCAAGCAGGAATGTAAAATGTGAGTGGGAATGAAAGCCTTTTATTTCGCAGTGCGCTGGCTGTGCTGTGAGAAGCCATCTCCTCGGAGCAGGGCCTCCCATGGTAATTACAGCCATGCTTTCCTGAAAGCACAGTCTGTGGGCTCTGCGTGGGGAGCGATAGTGCTTCTCCAAAAGCAAATGCTCGAAGGACTCCCATATGTTTCTGATCGAATTTTTAAGTCTAGACTTGCTTTATTTAGTTTCTTTTTGCTCCGCATTTGCCTAGCTGAAGCTTTTAGGAGTTCTTTTTAAAACTGGAAATGCGGGCTGTGCTGCTTAGGTTAAAAATAAATGTAAAACTTTTCCTTTTTTAAAAGAGCTTTTGCATGGGGGTAAGAGCTACCCTCTGTTCTAAACCCCACTGAGCTCTTCAAAGGAGGAGTCTCTGCAGCGACATCAGGGAGTTATTAAATACATACTTAGTCCACAATTTTCATTGCTAAATTCTTTATGTCTGCTTAATGTGTGCTAGTGAGAAGAACTGATTCTTTTTGCAGACTAGTTTACTTAACTCCGGGGGGACCTATGATCCCCTGCCCCTTTAGCACTGACTTTTACAAACGCTGTTTCCCCTTTTTTTTTAAAAAAAAGGCAAACCAAAACACCAACCTCAAAATCCCCCCAAGAGAAGACGCCTGAGTTAAAGGGGCCATACCCCAAAAATTCTAAAGCCCAGCCGCAATGCTGGAGACAACAACCAGTGCCATTTTGCCAAGGAGCTTTGTGCGAGGTGGGAGCACTTTGGGTGCTGGGCTGGGTCGCAGGTTCGCTCCTGAGACAGCAGCTGGAGCAGAGCAGCGATCCGGGCCGGTTGTTTCCCCCGGTTCTCCCTCCCTCGCTCGGTCCCCGGGCAGGCTGGAGCTCCCCCTGCCGCTCTGCAGCTCTCTCCGTGCCGGGAGCTGCTTCCTGGCGCTGGTACCTCCAGGTGGCCCAATCCTGCATCTCTGCATCCCGGGGAGCACTGCCAGGGAGCAGGGCACAGGGAAGAGATGTGCAGGTTGGTTTACTCCTCTTACCTTTGGGGTTGAGATTCCTCTTAGGGGCGAAAAAAAGGTCTGACTCCTACTCCTGGTGTAGAAACAGTCACAGAATGACTTGGCACACTGACAGGGAAGTCCAGTGACGGGCCATTCACTTAAGAGTTGGGTTTTTTGATCCTTGTGGGTCCCTTCCAGCTCAGAATATTCTGTGGTTCTGTAACTTCTGGGCTTGTTCTTTCCTTCACTTGGACTTAAGGTTCAGCATGTGCCAGCTGATCCCACGTGCCAGTGGCTAAGGAAGGTGAGGTCTCTTCCCCACGCTGTGCTCTGCCTGGGAACTCAGGAGCACCACCCCCTTACTGCAGTACCAGCACAGGGAGCTGCACATAGCCCAGGGGACTGTCAACAGCAGTCTTTTCCCAAGTGTTGCCTTTCCCAAACATCTGCCGCTCCTCTGGAAGGCACCTGTGATCTCCAGGTGTGGTGGGCTGAGGAGCTGGGAGGCTGATAGCACCCTTGAGGGGCTGGAGCTAAGGAGGGGTCTGCCCATTCCTCGTGGACATCCGTGCCCAGTGAGAAGGCACGTGCAAGTGCATGTGTGCAGAGCACCCCAGATACACACGTGTCTCCTCTGGGAGGGACCCACAGTGTGAAGGGCTGGAGAGAGCGTGGCTGGGTCTGAAGGGTCACCTGGCTGAGCACACTTGCCTGTTGGGCAGTACCATGGGGAGAGCAAGGCTGGAGTGGCTCAGCAGCAGCTCCTCATCACAGGGTCTCCTTGGGGATGTCAGCTTCTCCTTGGAGTGGGAAGGACAGCTGAAGGGGGATTTTTTTTGTTCAAGTCTGCGCTGGGCTGGAATGAAAGTTCAAACCAGTGGTCAGAGTGCAATACTAGCTCTGGTTCAGGGGGGAAGGGGGGCTCGAACCTGATTTTGGTTCAGGGTTGGTTTGACTGATTATATCCAGGAAATCCTCCTGCTGTGCTCTCCAGTTTCTGATCCTGCTGTGTTAAATAGCAATTTGGCTAAATTACATTATTTGAATCCAGTGTGCTGCATTCAACCTGGGATTAAAATGCATGTTTGGGCTTGTATCTTTTAAATTTGATATGAAGACAGCTGTATGCATTTTCCCTTGTTTGTAAATTGTATACACATGATACGATGTTTTCAGTAAGCTCTAAACAATGCAATGTGAGGCATTTCAACAAAGGAATAATTTAATGCAACCCAGCAGAAATGCAGAGCCTTAGAAGTGGTTCTTTATGAAACTACAAATTTTGGAAATGGGTCCAAAAGACCTACACTGGAGCAACACAAGAAACAATGGTTAATACAGTAACATTTTTCCTGTAAGAAAAATACACCATGAAGAAATTATATTTTGCCTTTTTTTTTAGCTTGTTGATTTACTTGAATGCTTCAGTTGGCATATTTTGTGTTTGTTGCATGTTAGGGATTAAAATTCTCATTTCTTCACCAAAAGAGAATATTGTCACTCAAGATGCACTTTGAGCCAAGTGAGACTTTTTTTGTCAAGTGTAAGTTTGTCTCATGTATTTTGTTCCAGTTCAAAGAAGATTAACACATTGTTGCATTCTTTTCGTCTTCAGTCAGAAGGAGACACGTTTCCTTTGTAATCTGCTTCAGAGCCAGAACTGCCCCTGCTTTCACAGGTGGCACACGGGTTAGAAAGGGCTGCACAGTTAGTCTGGGCCATGAGTGAGCTCTGCTGAGGTGGATATGAACAGTGTACCTTAAGTGCATACAAAAACATGTAAAGTGTTATGTGGCTTCCAGAGGGACTGTCTACAACTTCAGCAGAGTTGGTGTGTATCCTTGGACAAGGGGAGGAGGGGCAGGTCTCAGCCTGGACTACAGGTGGGATGTACTTGGAGATCATACTACTGCTAGTTCTTGCACTGTGATCTCTTACCAGATGAGGATGGAGTCCAAATTAAAATGCAGGGGTTTGCAGGACACAGGAAAATGGAATTAAGAAACATAAGTCTGCCCAAAATATCTGTGACTCTGTAACACTTACTGAAGTTGATAGAGGAATGCATTAGTGATAAATGAATTACTCGAGCAGCCCCAGCCACGACTGGCATTTTCATAACTGGCCATTGATATACAGCTTGAAATTTGTGCCTCAAATTCAGGCACACTGACGTGACTCCAGTTGGCCCAACTGTGCAAGAAGCTGCAGGTTTTCCTGCTTCAGCAAACAGCAGCTGAAGCCACTGCAGGCTGCTTTCCCCAGTCCTGTTTTCTGCTCTGAAACGTTACTGTAAGTCTGCTCTGTGGCTGTCCAGGCTGGGACTGACCCCTAAGAAAATGGGAATAGTGATCCTCCCCTGATGGTTTCCATGGCACAAGAAGGTAACTGTGTTTGGAGAACACCCAGGCTGTGGATCCACAGGAAGAGCTGTTTGGTGGGTGAGAAGGCTCAGGCATGGGAGGCACGTGGCAAACGCTTTCGTCCTTGTTGTGGATGCTTGTGGGTGCTGTGCTTCAGTGTACATGGAAATAAGAGCGTTGTCTGTGCCAGCATGTGCATGTTCATGTAACAACAGCAAAGGGTGCCAGCTTTGTTCTCAGTGTTTGTGCTTATTGTTTCTTCTCTCTCTCTCTCCAGTCGAAGACCACCCCCTTCACCTACTCGGCCCACTGTAATTCGTCCGTTAGATTCATCCCTGTTAGACTAAAAGGAGTCTCTGGCATGTCATTCATTGTTATCCAAATATGTGGAAACAAATTGCTTGATAACTGTCGCAATAACCAATGTATAGTCGCATGTATGGACATCTATAGGCAAGTAACCAATTTTACTGATATACTCTCTGTCCATTCTGCATTGTTTATGAGGTCTTAAATGTTTTGGGAAGGTCTGTGCTGCCTTGACTTTTCCTGTTGCAATAACTGGTGTTAGCTAACTTACTGACACGTATCTTCACCCAGGCAACTGTGCTCACAGTCCTCTACAGCAAACAGAGGGCTTGACTTTGTGTGTGTTTGTGCACGTGTTGATTTTATCTCCTCCTTTTTCTTCCTCGTATCTGAAAGGAATCTTGCTTTTATTTGTACCTCCCAAGTTTTCTGTCATTTGGAATTACAGAGTTATGCCAATTTTCTTTTGTAATGGTTAAACCGGCCAAAGAAAAGCCATGTAGTTTCTTACCAAGCTCTTCTGAAGGCCTCATGTCTCTCTTGCAAGAAACTTGTTTCTCCTATAAATTCTCCTTATCCATAGTCTAGATTTAAGGAATGTTAAAGAAGAAAGGTGTGTGTGGGACAGCATGTTTTCACTTTGTTTCCACACTGGCAGCTGATGTGCCAAGTTGGTTGGCTTGGTTAGGACCAGGCTGCTGCCCCAGCTCCCAGGGCTCAGCGTGGAGCTGTCCCACCCTGCAGTGAGGATGGGAAAGCGTGGTTTGCAGAGCCAGGACGTGACAGAGCAGCGTGTCCCTGCTTGCTTTGTCCTCCCCTAGTGCTTGCCCACACTCCCTCTGAGCTCCTGGGAAGCCCTTCTGGAGTGTGCGTGCATATAAATGCTGTGTGGCAGGAACTGAGCACTGCCTTTGGCCATTCTGGCTAACAGAAGGGGATACAGATACAGATATAGATAAATGTACAGCTGGACAGGGACTACCCCACCCCTGCCCGCTGTGTGAGCCAATTCACAGAGCTCCAGCCTGGACTGGCAGCTGAGCTTCCCAAGGGTCTGGTTGGGATTTGAGATATTTGCACTATTTTCTCATGCCAGTTGATAAAGTTCCCCTGTATAAAGATGTTCTTTTTGGATCACTTGGTCCTGCACCCCTCGGTTTAGGGTCGCTTTATCCAACTAGGTTCTGGGAAGTGCTCAGCTGTGCATCCTGGCAATGGGTTATTTTAGCAGCTGCTCACTTGTAGAAGTACTCTCTGCCTCTTGTTTTGCACGTTATATATTAATGGGTTATAAAAACCTTTTGTCTTAACTGCATTACTTCACTTTAAACACTTAGGGTCAGTGTCACCCTTGAAGCTTAAAACTTACTGAGTTAAGAGAATTAAACTAGAGAGGAATTTGGCCTTGTTCCTTCAGAAAATATGAATTGCTGCTATTGCAATTATGGTTATAGATCCCTAGGCAAAGCAGTTGGTGGTTTCAAAGGCCCCCAGTATAATCAGTCTAATAATTGTATTTGTTGAGACTGCATGTAGGGCTCCAGTAGGCTGTAGCCCCTTGGTTAGGAAGAATCCAGTCAAAGAGCCACAACAAATGGGGATTTAGCCTATTAAGTATTCCCAGGCTGCTGATTAGCTGTGCTCACCACTGCAGCAAATTGTGTTTCAGCTTGCATAAGAGAGACGGGCTTGGGAAAGCATCGTGATTTGTATGTTAGCTTAACTTTAATTTCCTGTCAAGCTCATGCTTGTGAGACATGCCTGGGGAGTCTAGAGGTCACATCTGATGCACAGTGAAGATGGAGTTTGTCAGAGCACCAGCACCTCAGTGATCTTAGAAAGCTGCCTAAGTGGCTGGTGTTTGTTTGGGGGGCAAGCCCAGATCTCCAACACCAATTGCAGAGAATCAGCTTTCAACGAAAAAAAGGGTTACAAACACAGCTACATTCATATTGATTTTTACTGCAAAAAAGAAAAGATATTTTGATTATTTTTCTTGTATTCTACACAGGTTCCCACTGCTTAGTGCTCTCTGCTGTAACCTGCCATGTATCTGTTGGGTGTGTTTTTATAAATAGCCTTAGCAGTCCATGCTGTTGCCTCGCCAGCAAACCTGTATATAGTTTATCAGAACTCTGTTACTGGCAGCTGCCTGCTGATGGAAAGCCAGGCTTAGTGCTTCAGCACAGAAAGTGACTTTAATCCCAACTTTTTATATTCATTCAGTGATAGAAATGTTCAAGGCCAGTTTGGGTGGGGCTCTGAGCAACCTGATCTAGTGGAAGGTGTTCCCCCGTGGCAGGGGGGTTGGAACAAGATGAACTTTAAGGTCCCTCCTGACCCAATGCATTTGATGATATTGTAGGGCCATGGTCTGGGTTTATCCCTCCATACCCCAAATGCTCAGCTTAGTTGTCCAAGGTCCCCTTTGTTCAGTGGGAAGAGGCATCACCTCCAGAAGGTGATTCAGACCAGTGTGGCTGCACAGGACATGAGGGTGGTAATGCTGGTGAGTTAGGAGCCTCAATTAGATGACAGAGATCCTGGCCTAAAAACATGTTTTTAAATTCTCTGTACTTGAGACTCCTTAATTTACTTTAATGACTGTTTCTGCCAAGCATAAGGAAGTAGGGAACACAATTCAGCAGTCCTTACCTCTGCCCCCCCGAGACTGTATTTCTCAGCAGAATTGTAAATGAAGCTCTCAGGGGTGGATTTACCCAAACAAGGAGGAAGAGGCAGTGAGGTATCAGCACCATCTGGTTATGTGCTCGATGCCGAGGTCACAGCTGCACAGCCCTCCTTCCTCTGCATCCTCATCCAGATCACATCTAAATATGGCTCTGTGCCCTGAATGCAACACTTGTAGGTGTGCAGGTTAATGAGTAACTGTGAGCACAGATCCAGGGCTTGATAATTTCACCTCTTCTTGCGTATATGCTTTTCAGAATAAACTACGTAGAATTGTTTCTAGGAAAAACACTAAGAGCTTCTCAAGAAATTGCCACATCCAATTGAGTAAGTACTGTCCTGCAACCCTGGCCTGCTTCCTCCTGCTCTACAATGCCTGGAATGGGGTTGTTTGTCCCACTTGCTCCTGAAGCTGACGGGTCACGTCAATCCTGTCCCTTTTTCTCGGTGGAGCAGCCTGGGCAGCAGCTCGCTCCATGCCCAGAGGGCAGCAGGATGAGCACCCTGTGGATTTGCTAGAGGGGCTGGCTCCTCAGAGCGGCCACTGCACCCTCTCCAAACCCACTTACACAGGATGATCCATTTCTGGGGAGGGCAGGTTGCTCTCCCTTTCTTTGATTCCCTCTGGCAAAGCTCAGAAGGTTGCCAGGGAGTCGTGGAGAACTAATTGAGCAACAACAGTTTCTGTCTTAGGTGAGGTACTTAATGATCTGGGTGATGTAAGTTTCAGGAGGGTGCTCATCTGGTGATGCATTTAGGCTCAGCCTGGGTCTTTGCATGGAGAACCTGCTCCACCTCACCTTGCCGTGGCTGACCAACAGCTGGGGGAACTTGTGAATGCCATATATAATTCTTGGCCTTGGATCTCAAGGGATCTCGTGTTAGGGTTGAAAAGATTGTATGTTCAACGAAAAGGCTTATGTACATAGTTAATGTGTGTTTATTTTATTGCTGATCTTGTTGCACTTTCTGAGTAAGCCTTGTAAAAGTAGATTATTTATTATATTAAAGGAGATACATTATAGATTATGGCATCTCATGTTAAAGCATAACACAGAACATATCCTATCGCAGACAGCTACACTAACCATGATGCACACAGCATATGGAGATCATTGGCTAGTTCTGTCTTTCTGTCTTAAAATAGTCCAAACCTCCTGAACTGAGAGCAGACCTCCTTTGCTCCTGTGCCCAGGAGGCATCCAGCCTGTCGGTGTCCTTAGGGCACAGTTCCTGACCCTCCTCCCGGAGCTCCAGCACAGCAGCCCCCTGGTGTAAATGAATGTTACTCTGCCTGTCTTTCCTCTTGCTTTGTCTGCAGGCGAGCTGATACCGACGGCTCCTCCGGTCCAGACAGTCCTCCACTCTTGCTTGATCTATGATCTGTCCTGCCTTGCCGGCCGTTTGCTTTACTGCTGTCTCTTTACTTTTCCAGGACGGGGTAAACGATGACTTCTTTTTGTAAGAAGCAAATGCTTAATTTCTCTCTGATTTTTTGCTCTGTGTGTGTTAATGCCCTACTTCAGATGAGCCAGAACATCTGCCTTCGGTTTCATAATCTGTGAATGGTTTCTGGTGTTGACCTTTGAGCACAGTGAGTTGATTCCCCGAAACCATGGTCATTACTGAGCACCACATACACCTGCTGTAAAAATGTTCTGCTGCATTTCTGAACCTGAAATAAACTGTAATTCTTGATGGGCTTTTATTATTACTTTCTGGATGTGCATGAGTGGTCTTCTGTCTCTCGCGCCATCATCTCAGCATTCCACACTCTGCTTCTGGAGGGACTGCAGGGAGGGCTTATCAGAGATCACTGGAGATGTCACTAAAGGGGAGATGGGGGAGTTGTAACCCTTTGGGAAGCATTTAGCCTCTTCCCTTGCAAGGGGCTTGGAGTGCTGCAGAGATGTTTTGCTGGGAAAGGGATGAATATTTTTCAAGCAGTACCTGGGATTCATGTCATTGCTGGGGAAAGCACTTTTTGGAGACATTCAGAGCTGAGCAGAAGGCCAGACTGAGTCCTCCAGAGCAGGAGCTGTAGTTAAAATGTGCCTGTGTATGTGTCATGTCTGGAAGGGATTTCCCCCTAAAGTGGTTGTGTACGAATGTGCAGATGTCTTGATTACTCAATTCCTCCTTCAGATCAGTATGAGCCAAGTAGCTGCAATCAGTGCTTGGAGATGCTCTGTGTGGCACAACAGCTTCCTGTGGGAACACCACAGCTGCTAAGTTGGTCCTCAGGTTTTGGGAAAGTAGGGATGAGCAAAAGGTGAGATGAGCAAAGCAGGAACATGCCCGTTGTATTCCCTTGCTGGCTGTAACATTTGGAGGTGTTTTTCATAGTCATCAGTGGCTGTGCCCAGGGTGGGCTGTGCACTCCCCCTCAGTGTCTGTGTCCCCTCTGGCTAGAGCACGTGGTGTACCCTGCAGGAATTTTGTCCCAGGCAGAGCTGAGTGCTCTGTGCTGGGTAACAGGAGCAGCATCTGCTCCTCTCTAACCACTGCCCTGGGCCATCGCTGCCAGGGGTCTCTCCTGCTGCACTTGGCAGGTGCCATCACCCTTCCCCAGCAATGTCCCCTCCGGGTACTCCAATCCACCCATCTTGTTTGATCATTCCCTGTTTCATCAGAATCTCAGAAAAGATCTACTCCAAGAACAGTGTTTGAAGCAGATAGTGAGAATTTTAAAGCTGGCTGGGGAAAAGCTCTTCCAGAGGATATTATTTGCTGCAAGAAAGTTAGAAAGCCAGTGAGCAGCGAGCTCCACGCCTGTGATGGGATTGTCCCAGTTCTCTGGTGCCGGCAGGTCAGATGGGAAGTGGTGAAAGCCTAATCTTGCTCTCCTCTTTTCCTTAATATGCATGTTCTGTGCCTTTTTCTCTTAACCCATTTAATTAAGATAATTTTGTATATGAGTCATTTTATTGTATCTTGACCTTTTGTTTTAAATCTCCCACCCTCCCTGTGAATTTTCGGTTATTTTTTGGTTTTTTCCTAGGCGACCTCCACGAGCTGTTCCAAGAAGATCATCCTAACACACATTTCTTTTGTGTTACATGCAATATCTTTTTTTTTTGGTCCAAAATTACCTTTAATTTGCACTAGCCTATTTGTAAATGAAAGATTTTATTTTCAGATGTGAATGATAAGCCTGGATATAAAGAAAATAAAACTCTGACTACAAAAGGGATGTGTGGTGGTTTTCTGTTGAAGGGTCTGCCCGCTCTTTCTCAAACAGAGCCATTCACACCCTGTGGAAGGAATGGCTTGGGCTCTGTTGGGGCTCACATCTTCCAAGGTGGTGGAGGGAGGGGCAGATGTTCTGCTGGGATTCCAGCACTGCTCCTGAATTCATTAACCACCAGGATTGCTCCACAGAAATGGCTTTGGCATAGCATTAGCAGGAAGAATAGCCAACAGGGTCCAAAAACATGTCCAACACACCAGCAGCAGCACCTGGCTGAGCGGAAACTGGAAGGAGAAGGTTGCAACAGTCTCTAGACTGATGAATCTGCACAATTATAAATAAATTGCAGCTGCTCTGACCGTTTTTTTCAAGCTAAACCTCTGAATTCCTTGCAAGCCGCCCTCCCTGGAGCATCTGAGCTCAAACAGCTGTAAGTAGCTACCTCTGGGATTCCAAATGTGTTGGCCCCTATGGGAAAGATAAAATCTGGAATTTAACATTCAGGAGATGTGCTTGTTTTGGGTTCCAGAGAAGTATATGAATAGTAAGACTGGAAGAAAAAGGGAAAACTGATGTGGTTTAGTGACTTTTTTTTCTCATACAAAAAGAAATAGGGATGTCTCAGAAACCACACAGGTAAATCCAGAGGCACTGCACCTGTACAGACTGGAGGTGCCTCTTGGCATCAGAGTCCAGCCAGGACTGCTCTTGGGGAGCAAGACAAGGTGTTTGTGGGCAGTGAGAGGGAGCTGCAGTGGTGCTGCTCAGGGGATGGGGCAGGAGAGCAGAGGAGATCAGTTTGTGTGTGGGGAAGGGGCCTGACAGCACACAGGCTTGTTTTCAAGCAGAGTCTGACACAACTTTGCTGAATTTGGGCAGTTCCTCTTGTTCCAGCTGATTCAGGTCCCTGCTGACTTCTCAAATACCCAGGGAGAGGCTGAACCACCTGTGTGAGCTGGTACGTGTCAGACACTGAGTTTGCTCAAATTATAAGGGAGTGCAAGCCCAGAGAGCTGTAGACTTACACTGATTGTTCTTTTTTCTCACTTAGACTTTGTCTTTTGGTAGAGCAGAAGAGCGGAAGAAGCAACAGTATTAACAAAAAGGGGGGGAAACCCCCAACCCAAAAAACACCCAAACCCATGTACAGCAGTTGTTAGGAGGGTGAGATAATCATTCCTGCCAGAGCTTTGAACTGCATGTGCTAAACCAGGAATTGCTGAAGCTGGAGAGGATACAGTGATGGACAAGGTACTTCCCAGCACCCTGGGAAAGGGAGAAATGGAGGCTCCTGCAATCCCAGGAACACAACTGTCCCAAGAATGGAGTAGCTGAGGTTGGCTGTATCTTTCATCTGTGGAACTCCTCACCACCAGGTGCTGAGGGAGAAAAACACCTCAGCAGAGTTCAGGAATGGTGTGCTTTCAGGATCATTACAGGAGCAACAGTGCTTGTACCCAGCGAGCCCCTGAGGAGGTTCTGCCCACGCTTCACCTTCCAGGTAGGAGGGAATTGGAATAGGCTGAACTTTACAAGCTGCTTTTTTTTTCAGGTTGTTTAAAAATCTGTTCTGCACTGGGGGAAGCTGTCATGTATTCCCCCTGGGGTATGACATGGTGCCCCACAGATGAACCAACAATAGTTGGATGATATTTTAGCTGAATGGTCTTGCCTACAGCACCCAGCCAGCTGCTAGCTGGCCTCCAGGCATTAGGCTGGAAGGCACAAACTTAACTTCTCAGGACATTTTTTGGTGGTATACCCTTTATATAAATCTTTGCCATCTTATGAAATGTTTGATAAAAAAACTGTTGAAAATGGGACTCCAAATTTCATGGTATTCTGGTAGCTATTTCCAAAATCTAAGTAAAAAGATGCAGGTATTGGTGTGCTGGGAAACCCTGGCACGTTCTTTAGCAGTTTTTGGAAAAGCTGTGGCTTTTTGAAGAAGCTGTTTAACATTGTTCTGTTTCCAGCCTGCCCTGGTGTTTGCTCTGTGGCCAGGTAAGGAAGGATAAGGTGCTGCACCAGCTGGTGCCATTAGGTGTCCAAGGCTGCTTTTCAGTGCATGGGTTAGGACCAAAATCCTGGTTTGGTTTCCTGATCATTCACGTTGATTGCTGTTGCCTCTCACATCACAAAGTTGAAAAAAGCTTATTGATTACTGTGGGAATTGAAGAGAGAGAAAGATCTTACCTTCAAAGACTAAAGCTTTGCTCTTTCCTGGCTTCCCAGATCCAGTCTCCCACATGGGCAGGGACGTGGCCCCCTGACAGCAGGATAGGGGGGCTGACACTTGCCTTTCCCTGCAGCACAGGCTGTAGATGGAGATTCCAGACGGCACGTGTCAGTGGCTCCCCCAGGAGCAAGGCTTGTCCCCAGCCACTTCACAGTTCCTCGTATTTGGCCAGCTTCAAATGCAAGGAAAACGTCCCACTGAAGGACTGATCTCAGTGGACTTGGAAACTTAAGGGAAAGAAACTTCCTTGTAATGCAGAACAACATTTAACTCCTTATCATGCGTTGGTTCACCAACCAAGGACCTATTTTTTTTTGTCTCAGAATGGGCTTTGTCAGAGAATGGTTTGCTCAAGTAGCAAAAGCCCAAAGGGCATCCAGCCTTACCAGATGGGCATAGAGTTATGGCAAAATTTTGTTGCTCAGAGGATAATCTGACCTCAGGTGTGTAGACAAACTCAAAATGGCCATTTATGCAGCAGCTTAAATAACTTCAGCAGTACTGCAGAGCGTGTGTCCTCAGGAGAAGGTCAGGGAAGTCCCACAGAAACCCTGCCTGGTCCTTGTGTCTCCTCCTCTCTTCTCCCTGGATCTCTTGCTTTTCCTCCTCAGCATCCCTTTGTGCATCCAGGCCATGGACTGGGATTTATATTTTCAATTCCCAGCTTAGGGAGGGCAGGGTATCTGTGTGGGCAGGCAAGGGGGAGGGCTAAGCCTTTCCCTAGGGATCTCTGGGCAAGGACTGAGGCTATTCTATTCTAATCCTAGAATGCTATGGCTGTGATTGTAAAGAGGAGATGAAGGGAAGGAGCTGGGCAGAGCAGCCTGTGCCTGTCTGGATAGTCACGGTTTGCTTTTCGTAACCCAGGGCTGATTTTGAGAGTGTGAATTTAGGGAAAGTATTTTTGAGGAAGTATTTCTCCTTGGGGGAATGGATGCAACAGAAACTCTGCTTTCCTGTGGCCTGTGCTGTGACACAGCCAGGGGCCAGGCAGGTGAGATCTGATTTATTTTGATTTACACTCGAGCCTTGTCCTATCAACAGGCTCTGTAAATTGGCTTTGTGATGGCAGCATTACACTGGCATAAGCCCAGGGTCAGATTGGACGTCCTGGTCATTGAGCAGCTTTCTGGGAAACCTCCCTGTGAAAAAAAAACCAGCCTCCGTTCTAAAGAACTAACAAATGTCATCTTGACTCTGACATCTGGCTACTCTGTGCTCCCTGCGAGACCAGAGCACGGGCTCCAAACTGCTGCAGCTTTTAATTAAAACCAAAATGAGATGGAGTTGTCACCATGACGACAACAGCAACATTTAACACTTGGCAGGAGCTGTAACAAAGCACTGGAGGTGTTGGGGACTCCGCCGGGGGGTCGCTCATTTCCGACAGAGCCCACGGAGCACACGGCCAGCGCCTGCTCGATGGGATGGGATCCTGGTGCTCACGGGGATGGGGTAAAGCCAGCAGAACGCCGCACCTCTGCAGCGCTGGCTTTCTAAAAATGTTTCATAAAGGGCCGGGTGATGCCAAAGGTTATCCCTGTGAGATGGGGCTGGGGCAGGCGTGGGCCAGAGGGAAGGGCTTTCCTTCTGGCGGTGCCGGCTCTGCTGGAGGGTTTTGCTCGCCGGGGTGGCCGGAGCGGGGCTGGGGATGCCGAGGGATCGTTCCAGAGGGGAGCGAGGAATGGGAAAGCGCCAGGGAGGCGGTCCCGGCACCGGGGCTGTCCCGGGTGGCTCCAGCGGGACTTGTTTGCCGGGAGCGCCCTCTGTTGCGCTGAGGACAGACGGACACCGGACAGACGGACACTGCACAGGTGGTGCCGGACGGGACCCCTATGGCTCCCCCGCTGTCCCAGCAGCCTGGCGTGTCCCCGGCTGGTGGGTGCACCCCCGGGGGGCTGTGCTGAGCTCCATCCCTCTGCAGCGAGTCGTCGGCAGCCTCTGGAAAGGGTTAGAGATGGGAGGAAGGCGGCGTGCCCTCTGAACACCCCCTCTCCGAAGGGATTTAGGATAATGTGGTATCTGGCAGTGTCATGAGGCTGTTTTGGCACCAGTGACTGTCGCGGTGCGGGTGAGCAGGGCCGGGTACCACACCCATCCCAGTTGCCCTGGTGCTCAGCCCTACAGGTCCATCAGCACCCCCCACCCAGCACCTCCACCCCGCCAGCACTGACCCTCACCAGCCCCTTCCCCTGCAGCCCCCCGGGAAGTGCTGTCAGTCCCCAGCACACACCCTGAGGGCCCTGGGGCTGAGGACCTCTATGGGCATGCTGTGGGAGCACCTGCACCAGGTGTGTGTTTCCAGGTGGTGTTTCTGCTCAGGGCATGCACATCCCCCTGTGCCCCCACCCCCAAATGTGGGTATGGGTCTCCATGGCTTGGGCACCCTGAGCTGCTGTAGGGATCAGTGCTCTGCAGGGCTCAGTTCCTTCCAAGCAGGTCAGGTCTGGAAACAGATGCTGAGGGGAACATAATGTGGCCCTTGTTGCTGTGTGAGAGGCTTTATTGGGTCAGGTGTCCTCACCCCCAGGGCTGTCCCCCAGCCAGGGCCTTTGCCCTGCTCACAGCAGAGGGTGCCTCCGGGCCAGGCCTACATGAGGAACCTGGAGAGGTCCTCCTTGATGACAGCCTCGTCCCAGGGCCCGTGGATGTTGTCCTTGAGCAGCTGGAGGCGGATGAGGCAGTAGGGGCAGAGGCAGGAGATGGCGAGCAGCAGCGAGGCGAAGAGCACGGCGCCCACGCTGGAGACGGTGGCCAGGCCTGCCAGCGCGGCCAGCGCGAACAGCACCGTCACCGCCACGTAGCAGCGCGGTGTCCGCGCCTTCAGCTTCTTCTGCAGCATGGGCCAGAGCGCGAAGATCTGCATGGCGAAGGTGACCATGACGAAGGCGTGGAGGGAGCGTGGCAGGCGCGAGGCCAGGCACACCGAGGCGAAGATGGCCATGTTGAGGGACAGTGTGCTGGACACGATGGCGGCGTTGGCGCCGTAGTCGAAGAAGATGAGGTGGCCCAGGAGCATGAGGGCCGACATGGCGTAGATGGTGTCGGTGCTGATGGACTCGGTCAGCGTCTTCAGCACGGGCGAGAAGCCGTAGGTGAAGGCGGCGAACACCAGCGTGCTCTGCAGGTCAGCCCAGCGCGTCCGCCCGCTCTCCCAGCGCCCGGCCCCGCCGTCCACGGCGTCGAACAGGATGTAGCCCAGCAGGGAGGACAGCAGGGCCGCCCCGAAGAGCCGCTGCGGGCTCAGCACCCCCGCGTCCATGTACCACCAGGTGAGCACGAAGACGCAGACGGAGCAGAGCTGCTGGACCACGGCCCCCGACTGGAACACCACGGCGCCGTAGCGGTACTGCCGGGCGTGCACGTTCTTGCGCAGCTCCGCCAGGAACCGCCGGTCCACGTAGTTATCGGGGAAGGGCTGCCGCTCGTACAGCACCTTCTGCCACCGCCGCGCCGGGACCGGCTCCATTGCCCGGCACGGACGAGGCAGCTCCCCCTTTCCAGCCCCGGTCCCGTCCCCAGCCCCGGTCCCGTTCCTGGTCCCGTTCCTGGTCCCGTTCCCGGTCCCAGCCCCGTTCCTGTTCCCGGTCCCGTTCCCAGCCCCGTTCCCGGTCCCAGCCCCGGTTCCGGTCCTGTTCCCGGTCCCGTTCCGGCCGCGCCCCCCGCGCCGCTCCCGGGATGGCGCAAGGGCCGCTGGGCGGGCGGGGGCGCCCCCTGCCGGCCNCCGGTGGGTGGGTGTGTGACCCCAGCCTGTGCTGCAAGCCCCGCTCTCTGCCCAGCCCAGCGAGCCACCTGCTTCTGTGGCCAGACCAGGCTCCAGCAGCCGGGTCGGGAATGTGGGTGTGATGCCGTGAGCGCAGGGCGCCCTTCCCCGCAGCTCCTGCCGGCACCCGGAGAGTGGAGCGGGAGCAGAAGTCGTGGCTGAGCAGGGCTGGAGAGGGCAAGGACACCCATCTCCTGCACTGCCCATTCCCGAGCCAGAGGAACTGAGCTGGTGTGTAGCAAGGGGACAGGCATAATAAGGGACGAAGAGAGGTTTCACAGAGGCCAGAGGTGTTTTCCCTAACTCTGCGTTTGTTTGTGCTCAGGTCAGAGCCTTCCCAGCCCCGGAGAGGTGCTTGCTGCCGAGGAGTGGCTTTACTTTGGCCTCAGCTGAGAGGCCTCAGCCCGGGGTGAAGCAGCCCCGAACACTGCCCTGTTTGTGCTTCGGCAAGGGCCGTTTGTGGCTGTCCTGTCAAGGTAGGAGCAGGAGAAAGAGGTAAAGGTTGTTTTCGCCCCAGTGCCTGCCACAGGGGAGTCTCCAAACAGGATCCCACCTCATCCAGATACGTGCAGAGGAGCAGGAACCCCCACATCACTGGTGTGCCTTTAGGGGGACCTCAGACTGAGCCCCTCCACAATGACACATAAAAAGTGCCACCTCCCAGCCCCACATCACTGCACTTGCTCCGCAGGGAGGAGCAGCTGCTCACCCTGTGCAGGTAGCCCCTGCTGAGGGGTGATGCCAGCAGCCAGGATGGAGCTAGACTCAGCTTTAGCTGCCCCACCTAAAGCCCCCAGCCCCACTCTTTGCACAGAGCTGTGTGTGCCTCCGTGTGCATGAGCTGGTGCCCACAGGGACAGGGAGTTCTGCCAGCTCCTGTGATTGCTGGCATTGCCTTGATGCCCAGGGCCTGGGAACTCGAGATTTTGAACAAAATGTCCTTCTCCCAAAGTCACGGAGTAAAGTTGGGATGCACAAGAGGAAATATGGAAGGGCAACATGCCACTCCTGCTCCCCTGAGAGGTGCCATGGCCACCACGGCAGAGGGACATTGCAGCCCCTGGGCACAGTGCTGTGCTTTCACTGTGAGTGGTGACAGCAGGTTTGGTGTGACTCAGCCCTGGGGTCTTGTGCATATCTGTGATGCTCTGAGGACCAGGCAGAGTGGGCTGGGCTGAGGCTGGGCCTCGAGGCTGCTTCCAAACTTCTATGTGGTCAGGTCCATCTGGAAACCCCAGTGCAGAGGGGAGAAAGAATAGAGGTGAGGGGTACACCTCAAGCCCCTTGAAATCTCTACTGTGGGCCAGCAGAGTCCCCCTTGGAGGCAGGGAGGGGGGGGAGCCTGCTGCTCGTTGATGTCTCGTAGCACCCCTGAGCCCATGGGGTGCCCAGCCACCCAACAAGGTGGTTCTGCACCCTTGGCAGTGCTGACCTAGTGCCAAGGCCCACAGGGCCCGGTGCCCTCTTGGTGCAGGGGGACCCCAGTGGGCTCTGGTGAGGAGCAGCTGCCACTGCTGTGCTGGCACTGCATCCCCTGGGAGGGGACAGGGTGTGCTCAGCCACGTGTGAACGCACCACCCACGGTCCGAAGGGCGGCTCAGCCCTGCCCAGGTGGCCCAGACTTTGCCTGTAGGGGAATGACTTACCTGCCTGCACAACAGTCCCAGCAGGACCCACCACGGGACCCACCACGTCACCGCCCATCCCTGCCGGTCAGAGGGGAACATGTGCTGTGGAGTCATCCCTCAGGTCACCTCTCAGCATCCTGGGGCTACGTGGCCAGTGGAGCTCTCTTGACAGGGACAAGTAGTGTCTAAGGTCAAGGATGCAAAAGCTGTGAGTGTCTTAATTCCCACTCCGGGTTCCATGCCACAGGACCTCCCTCACCTCACAGTTAGGTGTTCCCAAGTGCCACTGACCTCTGGAGAGGCTGAGATGGCGAGTGCTCTGAGCCCCTCAGCTGCAATGCAGGAATGAGGAGCTGGATGCCATGGCACTACAAACTCTGTGTATCCTGAGGTCTCATTGGCTTGGCTGTCCCCTGCCCTCTGCAAAGGGACCCCACTGGGGATTTGTTTAGTGTCTGCTGGGCTCTGAATGTCTGAATACACTGCTAAAGCTGTTTGGAAGGGCTGGAATAGGTGACAGGCTGGGACTGATCTTGACTTCCACTGTAGATATTTGAATATGAAAGTATCCCAAGCACTGTGCCCCCACTCCTGGCTCAAGGCTGCCTCCAGGTGGGTCTGATTCCCTTTGGGGTGGGACCATCACTCGTGCTACAGAAACAGGCTTCAAAATAACTAAACAGCACAGCCTGCTACGGGTTTGAGCCTGCCTGGAACGGTGTGGATGTGCATGGATCCTGCACCTTTCTCTGTTCCTCAGCTAGGGCTCTTCCCTTGCATCCCTCCTGTGTCACTCCAGAGGGGTGACACAGCACGGTTATGGGTGCTCCAGCTTTGTTTCCCTGCCAAGCCATCCTCCAGCCTCCCCCTGTGGCCCTGGAGCCAAACCCACCCTCCGCAGGAATGTTTTTCAGGGGGGGAGGTTGGCGCAATTCCAGCTGCTGAATTTTTCCATGTCCAGAGACTGTCTTCTGCCTTAAATGGCCCCACAATCCAGGCTGTGTCTGCTCTCCTGCAGTCACCTATTTAAGGATTTTTTTGAATTCAGTCCTCAGCACAGAGTGGGACAGTGCTATCCCAGTGCCTTGCAGATGGGCTGAGCTCCATGGTGGGATACTGGGGCAGATGGGGCTGGTTGCCCTGCGTCCCCTGCAGCGGTGTGCTTGGACACAGGGCTGCTCCAGTTCTCCCAGGCATCTCCCTTCCCTTTGTGCAGGTCAGGTTCCCTAGATCCAGGTCCGTGTTCCAGTCCCAGGGAGACCTGGGCCACCAGCAGTGTGTGAGTAGGAGATACATCCCCTGTGCAGTGATGTCCTTGCTGTGGGCAGCCTGTACCACTGAGGGACATTCCCAGGTCTCTTCAGCACAGCTGCTGCCCACAGCCTCACTGCTGAGACCCCTGAGCCCTCCTGTCCTCCACAGCATCTTCCACCACCTGGGAAATCTTCCTGCAAGCTCAGGTGAGGGATGCTCTGTCCCACACAGGCTCAGTGGAGGCCCCACTGTCCAGCCATGTGCTGCAGTGCTGGTAGTGCAGGCAGAGCAGGGAGCATGTCCTGATCCACACGGGTCTCCATCCCAAGGCTGGACAGCACGGGAGCACCAGAAGCTCCTGGTGGGGATGTCACTGGTATCAGTATCTGAGCTCCCAGAGCACAACCTGCCCTGTGCAGAGGATCCAGCCCCAGGAGGCAAGCCAGAACTTTGCTGCAGACCCCACAGGTGCATTCCCAGATGGACGGTCCCTACCCAGGACAGAGAGGACCAAATTGCTGGTGAGTTGCCATTTTTCCTTGTGACAGCATCCGAGGGACACAAGGTACAGGGTGGGCAAGATTGGGAGCTTACAAGGGAGAACAAGGGCAGTGGGAAGGGAGGCAGTGGGAAGGAGCAGCCAGGGAAGGCAGAAACTAGTACCCTCCCAGGCACAAGCTGAGATGAGGGGGTACCAAGGCTTCTGGAGAAACCCAGTGATGCTGCTCAGGGTTGGGCAGAGCAGTCCAGGAAACGGGGACTGGGTCTGAGGAGCCAAGGCTGAACTGGCATCTGCCAGGGCATGGTTAAGGATTTGCTGAGCAGGGGAAGAAGGGTGTGCAGACTGCTGTGGAGCTTGGTTGAGGACGTGGGGCAGGAGAGATGCGATGTGGAAAGGCACACGCCTGCAAGGACGTGACCTCTGGAAGACACAGCATGTGGGGCAGCTGTGAAACTGAGCTCCCTGTCCTGGCATTCCCTGACGGTCAGCATGGATAGGAAAAGCCCTGTGGCAAAACACCCTCCCCACCACCTACACTGGGCTCTGGGGAGAGGGACAGGAGGAGGCCCAGTCAGCTCCAGGGCAGTGGGGCAGCAGAGGAATTCCATGAAGATCAAGCTGTCAGCTAGTAAAGATGCCTTTGTGGGATATTTTTGTTCTGTTACTGGGCAGGGGGACAGGCGATGAAACAGTTATGCAAACAGGTTGGCTTTTATAGGAAGTGTAGCTGGGGAAAAAGTTGGCATGTGCAGGTCAAAAAGAGGTTGTAACTCACTGCTTTAGCCTGGTGCACTGTGAGAGGCTCCTCCTCTCTGTGCTCACCTTCCCATTTGCCTGGTAAAGAAGCCTTTGTTCAGACACAGCATGGCCTCAGCCTGGGAACACTGTGATTTCACAGGGATACTCACCCCTCTTTCCATGAGCATCTACCTGGAACCTCCAAGCAGGAGTCCATGTGCTTGGGAAGAGCAGTGTGATGACAGGGCTGAGGGGTGTTTTACACATGCAGCACTTCTTCCTGCAACACAAGCTCATCCTAAAACACAGGGAAGGAGGGGTTTTGGGCCTGGCCCTGCAGGATGTGCATCTTCCCTTGGGAACATGTGGGTTCCCAAGGAGTGGCATTCCTGCTACCAGCCACCCTCGCACCCATCTCCCTAATTTTAAATATCTGCTAGGGAGTGGAGGGAGCCAGGTGGGAATTTAGTTTTATTTTAGTAGTCAGGAAAAAGGGGAAGGGAAACAGCTGAGCCTGTGGCATTCCCTGTGTGTGTGGCCTGCTGGCCCTTCTCACCTCTCATCCTCGCCATTTGGATCTAGTGGAGGTGCTGCTGCTCCTGCACAGGCTGTGCCATCCTCCCAGCCAGTTCCCAGCCCCGGGTGTGTGGGACTCAGGTTTGGTTTTGTGTTGAGAAGGCCACAGATATGCTGACCTGCAGCATCACCTGCCTTGGCCTTGGTTTGCATGTGGCTACGGAGGGAACCCAGCACTGGATCGCACCGGGTGCTTTCCCAGCCCTTCTGCTTACCCTCTGAGGGTGAAGAGGGAAGGGAAAGCTTCAGCCCACGCTGTCCTCCCAGAAAGGAAGGCTAAAAAAGGCTTTTCCCCCATCACGAAGTTTTGACATTTCTCAGTTTCTGCAGTGAAATTTGCTTTTTCTTTTCCCGGGGGGGCTCAGATGGCAGCTGTCGGGAAGCATAGGGGAACCAAGGCACCCACCACCATCACTCACCCCACTGCAAGCCCCTGGTCCCACACCACATTTCCATCATGTGACCAAGAGTTAATTTTGATTGTCTGTGTCTCAGCTGTCAGGACCGTTTGGACTGTCCCTGTTCTATCAGCCCTGTCAGATGGCAAGAGAAGCTCTTTGGCTGCTGACCACGTTTGTCTTCTCCAGTGGCCTCTGCACTGGTGTCACAGCATTGAGCTGAGCTGCTGAAGGTTGTACCCAGAACAGCTGCCAGCCAGGCTAGTAGAAGGTGGGTCCCTTCTTGAAGCCATTTTCCATCTGTTCCCAAGCACTGGCTGTAGGAAAAGGGGTTTTCTGTCATGCAGAGGCTCTGTGGTTCTGAACCAGGGCTGGGAGATGCTCTGGCTTCCCGCTGTGTCCTGCCCAGGCATCCCTGCTGGAGCAATCACTTAATCTCCTATTTCTAGGCAAAGTTAAAATTTAAATGAAGCCACATGAAATGAGCAAACCAAGTACAAATGTTTTCAAAAGCGGCATTCCCATCTCCATTAATTTCCTTCATCTTACTTAAAGTTTTGACTTTCAGTTTTTGAGCCACCAAAGAGGGGGCTCAGAGCCAGGTGGAAGAGACCTGGATCTGCCCATGCCCCCGAGAGCCACACAAGGGGCTGTCCCCAGTGGTCCTGGCCGTGGCTCCATCCGTGCTTTTGGGAGCTGTGCCACTGTGCCAGATTTCAAGGCTGTCTCAGGCAGGACTGGGGTTGGCTGGAGATCTGAGCAGTCGCTCTCCTGCAGCAGGTCACACAGCCCTGCTGGATGTCACCGTGTCCCGCTGTCCCTCCCCGCCAGTGCTGCCCCGACGCTCCGCTCGGCGCCACCCGCGTTAATTAACCCTAACGAGGCTCCGAGCACAGCAGCGCCTCGGTGAGCCCGGGAAGGGGCAGCTGGATCGGCTGGTCACTGTGACTGTGGCCACAGCCTGGTGTGGCGTCCCTCGGGATTTGAGGGAGTGTGGGAATGGGGATCAGTGTCCGTGCAGGGGATGTCTGGGACCCACATTTGGGACGGCAGAGGCACAGCCCGTGTATCGGAGACACTTTGCTGAGTGACGAAAGAGCAATTATCAGCTCAGCTGGAGCCAGAGTTGCTCCTGTTTGATTTTCCAAGGAAAATGATTCCAACCTTTTTTTTCCTCCACAGCTTGTTTCCTTTTGGTGCAAATCGCAGAAGAAATAAAAGAAATAGAGGATTTTTCAAAAGTTTTATGCTGGTTTGCTGGATTCTCTCCTGCAAGTGGTTAACGGTTCATCTGAAGTCAGAGGAAGGTCTCTGAAGCAATCTTGCAATTTACAGCTTTTCCTTTACCAAGTAAGAAACAGTCAGGAAATTAAACAGGAAATTGTGTCTGGAAGGAACAAAAGTTGTGTTGTCAGAACTTGCTTATGAAAGATTTACTTTATTTTAACCAGTAAGGAGCCAAGATCAATAGTTAGAATAGGAAGGAGTTTGTGTGAATTAAATCACATGTGACAAAAAAAAACCCACAAAAACAACAGAAACCCAACACTTGGGGAAACAAGAAGCCTTTGTAAAGAGCAGATAGGGATGAATGGGAGAGAAGGTTTAGCCACTGCAGCAAACAAAGTGCTGGAAAGTGCTGAAAGGAGAAGGCACAGGGTGCACCCCACGATCAGGTGTCCCTGCAGAGGTCAAACACTGCTCCATGGCCTCAGTGCCCCAGTCTCTGGGAGACACTCTGCAGCCAGCAGGACAGCAGTGCCTGTGTGAGTGGACAGGCACTGCCTCAGGGCTGTAGGACAGCAGCACTTCCTCTCTCCTCCCGCTCAGAAGGTGCCCCTTGGGTGGCCGCCTCCAGCTCTCCCTCCCCGGGGTGCCAAGCACATCCCAGCTTTCATTCCCAGCCAGCAGGGAACACTGGTGGCACAAATTCAGCCCCAGAAGGGCCAACTTCTGTGGGAATTGCATCAGCTCCCTGCATCCTGGGGTTTTCCATGAGGAATTTGGCCAGGAGCAAGCCTAAGTGGAGCAAGCAAACATGCAGCAACTCTGAGAATGCCATGCAAGTATTTGCTCCCAGGTAACCCCACAGTCCTTCAGGTTTTGGGTTAATTATGGGCTCTAGTTGGGAGATTGGGTAATCTGTTTTTACCACTATACTGCTCATCTTATCAGGGGTTGAGAAACAAGCTTAGCAAGCGCTGGTATGTGGGTATGTCAGTGTGTGATGCACTGAACCCCCTCCCTGGCTGATCCAGGCTCTTTTGGCTGTACCTGGTGGGGACTGACTTGAAGGGGCTTTATCTCACTGTAATGGTTCCCCTGAAATAATCCATCCCCCCTGACAGTTCTTTAGCTGTGTTTGGCCTGAGCTGGGTGTGATCAATCTCCAGCTGGTAACGGGATTGTAGCATGTGGGAGCTGTGCCAGGAGAGAGCAGCCACATGGGCTCAGCAAGTGTGGCTTCCCAGCCTTCTCCCCTCTCCTTGGGGACAAGCTCCTGGTGACAAGGGTGGCGGAATTACAGTCCCAGGAGCACAAGAGAGGCTGAACAGAGATGGTCCCAGCCGCACGCTGTGGCAGTGCTGAGGGAACAGCTCTGGCTGGAAGCACTTAGCAATGGGTTAATAAAAGTTTACCAGCTCTTCCAGCAGAAAGCCAAGCAGCTGTTTGAATTTCCAACACTTCATGGATGGATTTCGCTCCTGCTCCAGTCCTAGCCATGCCCAACACACAGTCTGTGGCCAAGGCTGTATTGGTGGGATGGGGAGATGCTCTGTGCCTGCTGGGCAAGGTGTCCACAGACGAATCCTCCAGTTGGAGGCAGGACAAGTGCACACCTTGTCTGGCATCTCCCTGTGCCGACATCGCTCTCCCACGTGAGGAAAAGTGCCACAACTCCGGCCACATCTGTGACTGAGACAAGTCCCACATGCCTCCCTGGGGGTCATGTCTAGGCAGGAGGCACAGGGAGGCTCCTGCAGCCGCAGCTCACGTTGCCTTGACCCCACAGGGGTGGGTGACACAGCTGCAGGTGGGACATGTGCCATCGCTCCCACAGCCCAGGGAATTTCCCACTGCTGAGGCAGCTCCCTGTGCCCGGCAGGGAGGTGTGTCCGTGGGCAGAGAGACTTTCCCTGGCCCTGCTGCAGCTCCCTGGGGGCACAGCCGGGCCCTCCCCAGTGCAGCTCTGCTATTAACCCTCCCATAGACCCCCAGGTCCACACTGTGCCATGACTTAGCTCTGGGGCCACAAAAGGCTGGAGAAGCCCTCATGGCAAAGGTGCTGGCTCCTGCCTTGATGGTGCCATAAGTGGCTTCTCAGCATTTTTCAGGAACTGCCTCACTCCCATAACTGTCTGGGCCTGTTCCTGGGGGAACAGGACCTGTCCAGGGAGTGGCAGGTGCAGGGACAGCCAGGCTCAGCACTGACCCAGTGGGAGAGCTGCCAGCGGGCACTTACTCTGGGGACTCAGAGCACAGCCACTGGCAGAGCCGCCCTCCTGGCCACCATCTCAGTATAACCCCTACTGTGGTTTAGTGAGCCTGTTCTCTGTGATGACCCCACAGGGTTTCTTCGAGTGACATGGGTTTCTTCTTACCAGTGACTCACACAGGAATTCCCTAAAGAATCCCAGCCTCTCTCAAGAGCTCCAAGCCAGGTTTCTCATTAATGCATGTAAAGATCTCCAAGGTGGGCATCAAGAGGTTGGTGCCAGCCTTTTCAGGGCTGTTCCAGTGATGGAACAAGGAGCAACAGCCATAAATGAAAACACAAGATGTTCCACCTCAACATGAGGAAGAACTTCTTTACATAGAGGTTGGCAGAGCACTGGAACAGTCTGCCCAGGGAGTTTGTGGGGTCTCTCTCTCTGGAGACATTCCAAACACACCTGGATGTGTCCCTGTGTCACCTGCTCCAGGTGACCCTGCCAGGGCAGGGGGATTGGATTGAGTGACCTCCAGAGCTCCCTTCCAGCCCCAGTGATTCTGTGATTCTGCCTAAGCTGCAAGGTATGGGGCAGAGGGCACTGCCAGCTGGCCTGTTCCTTGCTGGGAGGGAGGGTTTAAACCCCAGCCTGTGTGGAGATGGGGCACAAAGATGAAGCTTCTCCCTCATCCCTTCTCCTCCGTTTATTGGAATGCAAGCCCGTCTGCTGTCTGTGACACATGAAGCTCTCAGAAGGGTGAGGGATGCCAGGTGTTAACAAAAGCAGAGTTACAGAGCAAGAAATCAGGGAAAACAGAGACAAAGACTCTGCAGAGGTTTGCAGTGCTGGCTGACCCCAGTCACGGCATCCCCCAGCTCAGCACCCCAGGCTGAGCCCTGCAGCATCCCGGGCACGCTGTCCGGGCAGGATCACGGGAGGTGCTGCCCGGGTGGCCGTGACTCACTCGGCCCTGCAGGCAGAGCTGTCCTTCCCGGTTCAGAGTCCCGACCTGCTCCTTCCCAGCGTGCCATCCCCGTGACCGATGCACCTGTGCCTTCCCCGCCCCGCTGAGCTCCCCGTGTGTCCCTGCCCTGCCCTGCCCTGCCGGCCGTGGCTCCCTCGCCATCCCCCTCACTGGGAAGGAACTCCCTCCCGAGCTGTGCTTTTGGCACCACTGAGCCACAGGAATGGCTTTCCCGGCTCGGTGTAGAGCCCCCCTGAAGCCACGCTGCGGATGGGCAGAATTAGGCGTGGTTATCCACAACATGCCTGTTGTTTTGTTAGTGACTGCCGTGTTTTTCACCAGCTCACCAGGGCCAGGGAAAGCTCCCCCGTTGTGTCCCACATCACCCTCATCCGCTGCCTGCCGTGTCTCCCCTGAGCGCCTCCCAGCAGCGCTGCCCTGCTGGCCTCTGCACTCCCACAGTGGATATAAATTCGTAAGGAAACGCCCTTATCACCCCTCACACCCGCGGGGACCAGGCCCGACCGCGCTGATCCCCCACGGCGCCCGCAAAATGGCGGCCTCGCCACCCCGCCCGCGACTACAACTCCCGGCAGTCCCCGCGCGGCTCCCGCCCTGGGCCCTCAGCGCCCGGCAGCCCGCAGGGGTGCCTGATGAAAATTTTAAAAAATAACTGAGCGCTGTCGCATCGGAACGCCGTTGTTTACAACGTCCCTCGCGCGGGAGGTCGTGACGCTCGCCGCTTGCCCCGCGGCCCCCAGTTCGGCGGTCAGCCGCCGTTTATTACTATGGCGATTTCCCTTTAACGGCTCTCCTGACGCGGACACCTCACGGAGCAGGGAGCGGGAGGGGTCCTTGCCCGGACGGGGTGACAGACAAGCGCGCTGCCCAATCGTCGAGGTCGGGAGGCGGGCACAGCGCTGCGATCTCTCACGCCATTGGCTGTCGTGCGGGCGCGCGGGGNGGGGGGCCGGGCTGGGCCCGCCCTGAGGGAGCCGCGCGGGGACGGACGGACAGAGGGACGGACAGAGGCACGGAGGGAGGATGAGCCGGCCCCGCACCGGGAGGAGAGCCGCGACAGCATGAGGGAGCCGCCCCGCCGGCCCCTGCCGCTGGGCTCCTGCCTGCTGCTCTGCGCCGTGCTGTGGTGAGTGCCCGCGGGCCGGGGGGGCGGCCTGAGGGGCCGCGGGCTGGGAAGGCAGCCCTGAGGGGAGCGCCTGGCCCAGCCCCCCGGCTGGAGCACCCGGGTGGGTGTGAGTGTCGGCACGGCGGGAGGCTCTGCGGCCTCCCCCTGCGGAGGGAAGGGGAGGGAAGGGGCAGCTCGGTGTGAACGCGGGGTGCGGGGCTGTGGCGGCTCTCGGCGGGGCGGCTGCCACACTCACCCCAGCCATGGACCCGCTCCCCGGCACTCAGAGCTACCTGTGGGTGCTGTCCCCTCTCCCTGTGTTTGCTGGGGGCAGCCTGGCCTTGCCAGTTTCGGGCTGAACTCTTGCTCTGCTCTGTGGAAGATTACCATGATTTATTCTTGCAACCCAAGTCTGTCAGGAGCTGTGTTAAATTAAACCCGGTGAACCCCCTTATTTCTGCATTGATCACGCCTTTGGACAGTGTGTTTCGTGGTGCTTACCTCAGCTGCGTTTTGTTCCAGCATCTCCTGTTTACTTTGTTTTCAAACTTCCTTAAGAGATGACATTTACCAGAACACAAATATTAGGAGACTATACTTCTGTGTGATAAGTTCTGGGTCCCGTAAACTTTGGCCCTCTTTGAACCTGGTGAGTCACTGTTTGAGAACCGATAGCCGGCTTGAACAGCAAACTGCAGATATTGAAAACTGAACAGCCACAGCCTGGTGTGCTACTTTAGGACAGTTCCTGTAGCTTGTTTAGATAGTCTGCTTAAAAAAAGAAATAATCTCGAAGTTCTGGCTTGTCTCACAGTTGATTCCAGCTGGATGAGGAGGGGGAACTCAGGCATCTCTCAGTACAGAATCAGTGGCAAATCTGGTGCTGACCTTTGTGTTCCTGGGGTCGAACAGTCCTGAAGCAAATTTGGTTCATGTCATCACATTTTTGGTTTTGGGAGACAACAGTGAGCCTAAAAAGTGCTTGAAAACTCAATTGGTGGGTTTATGTTTAGCAAACTTTAAAGCAAAGGAAGGCTTCTGGCTGTGAGCCCCATGAACTGTCTTTATACAGGTTGGCTTTCGCTCCTTGGACAGCTAGGTTTCTTCTCACAGAAGGCCTTAGTTGTATAACAAGCATTGTTATTAGGAAATTATTAGGAAAACAGTTTTTGTTTCCTGCTTGGTGTGTCTTGAAGGCTGATGCTGCCTCCAGGTGATTTGTTAGTGGAAGGTGTTCTCAAGTGAATGATCAGTAGCTGGTCAGGGTGATTATTTTGTTGCTGTGTTCTTGTTTTGACAGAACCCTTTAGTTTGAGGGAAAAATTCAGGCACCTGTTTCATATTGGTGAAGGAGTGTCATGGTCAGTTAACTTGCTGGAATAATATACCTGGTCTGTAAATCTCTGGCAGTTCTGTGTTCCTCTTGGGTATGGTTAGGAGAAAAATTAAGCAGCTTCTTTTTTTATTAACTCTTTAAAACAGATTGCTTTTTCAAATAATGTCTTAGCTGATCTCAGAGCTTGCATTGGAGTATTCCAAACCTTTTACAACTGAAAAAAATAGTTCAGATTGTGCATTCACCCTGCTCACTCTGGCTGCTTTTCATTAGGAGCGAGTGGATTAATTTGAATATTGAGGGATGCAACTCCAGTTCCCCAGTCTGTGTCCAAACATAAACTCACGTTAGAGAGTTTAAAATCCTCTGTCTGCAGGATGGCATTGTGAGAGTCTTGTCGGAGTTATGATTGGAAAGTCTCAAAGTCTGTTGATTGCTGCATTGTTGCTGGATTGTGATAAATTGGGATGTAGTTAACTTTTCACTAAAAATCTGCACCTTTGTTCACATAAGCACTTAAGAAGCTTCAAGTAGTAAATGGCAATCTTTGTGTTATAAATGTTGGCCTTTTAAGTTTAGTTGTCTTGAAATGTAATTTTCAAAGGATTTAGTGTTACTAAGAGGGAGTCTCTTTCCTTCTAGGTGAAACTAGTGATCAACAGGTGATCGAACTAAAACCAAAAGGGCAGGGAAAAGACACCAGAAAAAGCAATTGCTGAAAGAGCACTCAGGGCTGTTTGGACTCCCTTAATTTTTTATTTATTTATTTTACATGGGCTTTGTTTTACTTCTGGGTAGATGTTGCTTCTTTGAAACTAAGCTTAACATAGGATTTTTTTTAATCTCCCATCAAGCATTTTAAAGCTCACCTAAAGAAGCTGGTTTAGTGGGGAAATACTTTTGCTGGAGGTATGGCTTAGGAATGTAGTGCTCTAAAAATAATGGGCATCTGTGCAGATTGGAGCTTTGGCTGTGCCTGACAAATGGCTTCTGTTGTCCTGAATTTACAGAGGGTTTCTTAATGCTTCAGTTAATCCCTTTGTGGGGGTGATCATAATACAAAAAATAAGTTTAAAACTTGGAGTGCTTTTTAGTTTGACAGTACACAGAGCTAAATAAGTGGAGTAGATTTAGAAGCTCATAGGAATTCCAGCACTATGAGAAGTGAGGCCAACTGTGACAGTGTTTGAAGAGTAACCTGTATAAATTATTCTGACATCAGCTTTTGCCTGCCCTAAGCTTCATTTCCCGGGTGTTAGCTGTGAGTTTAATAAAGAAATCATGCATACAGTAACTTGTCTTTCTGTCCTGGAAGCTTCATTGTCACAGCCTGATCTCCTTGGCTTTTATGAGCTCTTATCCTGGAGTTTACAACTCTGAGTAAGCAAAAGCTGGGGATAAGTGCATGTGCACTTCAGGATTCTTTAGTTGTCATTACTCTGTGAGTATCACATCAGTAAAGGATGGCTCATGGGAAGGTGGATTAACAGCAGGAGTGCTGGGTTTGGTGGAAAACCCCTGGCCTAGTAACTCTGACTCTGGAATCTGTAATGAGTGTACCCTGAAAATTGTAATGGTCAGATTGGGTCAGTGGTGAATTTTGGCACTGTTCTTTACTCCCACCTATTAATGTGCAGATTCATGTGAATTTTAATGAGATAAAATATTTCTAGTTTGGGTTTGCCGTTACAGTCTTATCCATTTGTTGAAAGCTGTAATGCAAGAGGAGCTCTGAAAAACTGTGATATCATCACTGGGGTTTATTGTGCTGCTTCTCCTGCCCAGGTGAAAGCTGTGCAAACCACATTATAGATCACAGGAGTGCAGGTTTTGCTAATTGAACATTTATTGGGCCTCATTATTGACTTCTGACTTAACCTAGAACTTGCATCTGTTAGTAACAGAACGGTGTGGGTGGTAGGTTGGGGAGCAGAGGTTTGTGTTTCAGGGTAAGGCCCCTCTTACAGCAATCCTCTCTTCAGCAGCAGGAGGGTATGTTTGCAGGAGGGTTCCCTAGTGGTCTGGGTGGGACTGCTAGTGTAACTTGCTTGTAGTGGGGCTCTCAATTTTACCACCTGGGGATTCTCCTTTTGTGTGTTTCAATCTCTTCAGAAGGCTGATACTAAAATAAGCGTGTACATTTTATAGCAGGAAAAAATCAAGTGGTTTGGGCACTGTTCTTATAATTGAAACTGTTGTTTCAGACATCTGATTTCAGAATGGAAAGTATGTTCCTAGGTATGGAGTATCTTGTTTGGAATGCCATTGGCCTGTGGTTAAGGCTGGGACAAAAGCCACACTGGAGCCCTTGGACTCCTAAAAATGAAATTTGAATCTGCCCAGCTTGTAGGCTGCTCAAATTGAAGGTGGTATATGTGAGCAGAGGCTTTGGTGTCTTATGCAAACAAATGCTTGGCTCAATCAATTATTGAATATTTACTGTCTAAAATTACTTGAAAATCAGTGAACTGCTTTCGTGCAGTGTCTTCTGTAGGATTTGTCCTAGAAACTTCAAGTTTGGTTGGCTGTTAAGCAAATGATGTACTGAGGTGGCCTCTACCCCATCATGAGGTTGCTGTGTTGATCTGTAAGACCTTGCCTATTGCAATTAAACGTGCTTCCCTTGAACACTTCATTTGAACTTTTTCTGAATTTGTCTGAACTGTCTGTTCTTTTTCACTTTGATGGTCTTATCACTGCAAGGCTTTTGCAGAATGGTTTTTAGCCTCTTTTTGCTTTCCCTGCCTTTAGCTTCCATTACTAATCTAGCTTTTGGTAAATTCTGTACTTCTTTCAAGGAGAGGACATATAATGTCTTTTAAAATTAACTCTGGAGGTGGTACAACCCTCTGCCTGGAGAGGGTGTTATTTCTGTGGATGGAAAGCTTTGGCCAAGGACAGGGTATCTTAGAACTGTAAATCTGAGAAACTTTCTTGTAATTCCTGGTGAAAATACTGAGCTGGTGTAACAGAAAGATTCATTCCAAAGGTAGAACTTCTGCTGGGATGAGTAAAAATGCTTATATGAATGACAAACTGGATTGGAATATTAGTAAAACCACTTCAAAAATTAGCTTAGGTGCTCAAAGGAATGGCAGTGACTTGGCTGGTTTTTGGAATGCCTATCAAGATATTGCTGAAATCCTTTAAAGGTAAGAAGTTAAAAATACATTATAAAATGTCTGGGAGTCAGGTGATAGCAGCTTTACAATGATTTAGGGCGAAATTCTTGTTGCTAAACTTTTGGTAACACTCCCCTCCTTGGCACTTCGCTAAGCTGTGTTCCTCTCCCAGTGAGTTTTTAGCAGGAGGAGCTGGTGCAGAGCAGCTGTTGGGTCTGAGCCAGCTGTTGCAGTGCTGTGCCTGTGTAGACAAGCTTATGGATTGAAGCAGTGAGGGAAATCTTGAAAGGTGTCTAAGTTAGACATTGCTACAGTCTCTAAAAGCCTTAAAGTTTATTTACAGTGTGGCTGTTGTACTGCTTTCCTGTAGTATGTTGTTGGTATTATTGTTTTTCTAGAATGTGTTCTTTTCTCCAAACTCTTGCATTAAAGTTATTAACTAGAGTTCAACAGTGCAGAGAGGTTCTCAGATGCTGCAGTCTACAGCATTACAGAAGTCTGTTTCCAAGAATCACTGGGAACTGCCCATTCCTTTGAGCACTTCCAGATGGATACCTTTGGAGGGCTAAGGTTTGTGACTTCTGCCCAGCTTTAAGTGCCTGAAATAGGGCACCTGGATCCTCCTTTCAAGAAATAAGAGGGTTGTGTTTGTTTCAGTGTTGCATTGCAACGTGCATTTAATGTAGGTTGTTGTCTATTACAGGCACTGGATCAAAGCAATGTACAATTATATGCTGTCTGTTATCTCAGCAGCCTTTCCTAAGAGGATGAGAGGAATACTGGTGGCATTGTAAGAAAGGAATGAAGTTGATTTCCGTTATTTAGCCTAGAACAACAGTGGACAGTCGTGAACAAATAGTGTGTTCCCCCTCTGTCTTCTTGGATTTGATATCCAGGTATACCCTGGCTCAAAGCTAACTTCCTTTCCCTGCCTGGGGACCTACTGGTGTGTAGCCAGAATTTCAAGATCAGATCAGAGGGTAGAGAGACCTGTGTGGCTTAAGGCAGGACTTACCCCTTCAGGCAGTAAATGAGTTAAATGTGATAAAGTGGTGTTGCTGGAACCTCATTTTGCAGTCTTTGCATGCTAATGCATTTAAAATGCTGAAAGCCCTATTTTAAACCAATGGTTGGAATCTCATTGTCTGAAGCTATGGAATTTACTGTTGTCAGAAGTATCTTTGTGTTTGGCTCCTCTGAATAAGAAAAATAACTGTTGGTGGAGCACATTCTTTGCAAAATGTGCACAAGATATTAAAGACTTAACTGGAAAATACAATGGATTGGTAAAGGATTTTCAGAAAAGCTCCAGTTCCAGTTGTTTTGGGTTTGCTGTTTTTAAGCATGTGAATCAAGTTAGTTGGAAATGAAGTGATATCAGTGCTTTTACTGGCAATATCCTTGCTTAGTCTACATCTGTAGTTCTAGTTTTCAACTTTTTTTCTCCCTTAAAGGTCCCTCATAACTTTTAAAATTATCGTAGTAATGCATGCTGCTGCTTTTCTGTGGTAATAAATGGTTTCTAAATGAATGGTGTTTTTCGCTTTCTTTTGTTCGGGGTTTTTTTACTAGTTTTAAAGAAGATTAATGGTTCTGTGTTGTATCTATCATGTACTTCCACTTCACTGCAGAAATGAGTGTTGTGTCAGGGCAGATTGTGCTGCAGGACTCAGTGCCTTGCAATTAACTTTTTTTCCTGCAGCTGGTTGAAATAATGTCACTGTCCTAAAAGCCTGGTCTTCATTTTCCAAGAGATTTGCTTTGTTCTGCCGGCCCTTTTAAATACAAGTCCTTGTGGCTGAACTGTTCTGAAGGATTGACTCCATTGAGTTGCTGGGGAGAGGGTGAGGGTTCCCTCCCTTTGCTGTTTTTCCTGTGCTGCCAGTGGCTGGAAGGCAGGTTACTGCTGACTGGGGACTTTGCTTGTGCATCTGCTGAGCTCCTCGTTCTTGCAGAGCATTTTTTCTCTCTGACAGTTCACTAGTGAGAGTCACAGACCTGTAGGACTTGTTCAAAGCAAAAGGTGCTTTCCTGCCTTCCTTACCCTTTCACAGCTTTTATCCTTGTCACCTAATGTCAATTACTGTGTCATCAGGAAGGTGAGCTTCAGCCAGCAATCAGGTGCTTCTCCCCATTCCTAGTCAATGCCAGCTCTCTGCCCTGGGTCCAGAACCACCCCCATCCTCTGCACAGGCTTCTCTGACCTGATCCTATGAGTATCTTGAGTAGAGAATTGTCACATGGCGGGGACAGTGACATCTTCATTCTCCCTTGTAGCTATTGGGGACTGGCACATCTGCACCTGTTGGTAATACAACCCTCAGAGAGGTACAGAAAATGTCACTGATTGCCCTGGAGACTTTTCCCCATGCCTGCAGGGTTGGCTTGGAATTCATACCCTGGTGACAGCTTCCTTGTATTTTCCTTTTACTTAAATTACTCTGTCTTGTAGGTGTCAAATATAGACTGTTCTGAGATGCTTCACTCTCCAGTGTCCAGAAATAGGTCTTGTTTGGGGAGAATTTATTAAATTAATCATTTAGAGGACAGATGTGTTTGAACTGAAGCTGTGTCACTGTTGTATGAAGGCCTTGGAAAGGAAAGCCTATGATGTTTTTCTTGGGGAAGATGAAATTGTGGGAAAACTCCTTTTGCCTTCGTATTTTGCAAAACTGTTTTGGTTTTGGGGGTTTTTTGCCAGCTGTAACTCATATGATTTCTTCTTACCAGTTATTTGCTTTCTACTTGATTTTTATGCCTATCAAAACAGTTATCAATAGCTTCACTATCCCTGATAGTCTTCTGCAGCCTCCTTCACAATTACTTGGGGGTTTGAGCCAAATGAGGACTGGACAGTCTTTCACATGAAACCCACACTGCAATTTCAAAGCCACCTGCACTGTTGAATTTGTGTGTTCCTTTTCAAAAGCAGAACAGCCCTCAGTAGAGCGTAGCCAATTCTGATAGCAATGAGTGTACTGAACCATTCAGATAGGGGTGAGCAGCATTTCTGCTTCAGTGGGCAACCACAGAGTGTGTCTGCACTGGGACAAGGAAAGGTTCCCCCCACCCCTCTGCTGCTTTGTCTGAGCCTGTGGCGTGTGCTTTGGGGTTTGTGCATATCAAGGCATAAAAAAATTCAAGGCATATTACAAGAAAATAGCTTTTAAACTACAATTAATTGTAGTACCAAGAGTCATGCTTAAGTTTTTTTGTTCTTCATGACATTTAATAGCAAGTGGTACTTTGAGTCATACATATAGTGATGGAACTGTTGGAAACTTCTGTATCTACATAGGTCACTGAGGGTTCTGTGTCTGGAACAATCTCTTCCTTTGAAGATCTACCTTGTACCTGAGACAGTTTATCTGGTGACTAATCTCCAGCATTGTTTGGGCATTGGGTCTGCTTGTTACTGAGTCAGCATTCAAATACTGCTCCTGGGTCACAAGAAAGGGAAGGATGGGTTAGTATACACAGGCACAGAAGCTGCTCTGCTTCCACTGGAGGTGCACTGCCAGTTCATTAAACCCAAGAGGAATTCTGTTCTCTGTAAATTAACAATTAGATTCTCTCATGTTTGTTGACTTTCTGCATTTAGAGTAATGCTTAACAGAGATGCTGTGCCATTTGGCAAATTGTTTTTATTATGGGCTCTATTCTTTACCAGCCTGAGGCTAAAGAAGCCTGTTAAATTAATATGCAGAATCCTGAAAGTCAGAGGGGAAAAAAAGACTCGTGGTAGCCTTGATAAGATGATTAATTTGACTTCTCACAGACTGGCTGGTCTCATGTGGCATTGGCATTCTGTGCATTTGTGTTCTTAATGCTCTGTCAGAGCCTGATGGCAGCAGCTGAGTGATACATCCTGCAAACTGCATCCTCTCTTGCAGGAGGGCTCAGGTTTTCCTGTGGGTGCATGCACACGTACACAATGAGTTCTTGGTCCCCTCCCTAGCTTAGAGGGCTTTTGGGAGACTTGAAGCATCATGTTGGAGCTGGGAGTAGACCAAGAAGAATTTTGGAAAATAAGCAAATCAGACATTGGACAGAGATTGTCAGAATAGCTTAAATCTGAGCTGCCAAACTGCATTCTTCTAAAAGCTGTGTTCGTGCCCTAATAAGGCCTGATTTGTTGCATGAAAACTCTCAGTATATTAAGGCAAGAAATGTATACCTTTGTGCTAAGTGCTTTTCATGAGGACAAGTACTAAAGTAGTTATTCATGCATTTGGGAAGTTATACCCTGTGTTTTAAGATGCTGATTCATGGCCAATGATACCTTTCTTTTTCTGCACTGAAGTTCTCCACGTTGTTCTGCACAGCTCACTGGAGATGCCCCCTTACTGGCAGCAAAATAGGAAATGAATGTGCATGTGTAGTGAGGGGATGGGGTGAGCTACAGTATGTTCTGTATAATTCTTGATTTTTCTATTGTATTTTTTTATGAAGAACCGGGGAGTCATATCTGGAAGGAGAGACCAGAGGTGCTGGAATTAAGAGCATGAGAAAATTTCGTCATGAAATGATTGAAAGTATTTTTCAGAAATATAAGTGACTAGAAGTATTTGCATAGCTGATTTTTCCAAGTGAGAGCTAGGTAGTACGGCCATAAAAGTCTGGTAACATTTCATTTTTTATCTTAAATGTGCATCCTGTGCTTAGGATAAGACATAGAGGTTTGATGGAAAACTTAGTACAGATAAGGAACTACATGATGGGACATGTATTTAAGATGAGTGAGAAGCAAATGCCTCTCTCTCAATGAAGATGTGAGACTTTGTACCTGCTACAATATGATACCCTTATATTCAGTTCTTTATTTTCCAGTAATTGCAGCTGCTTCTGCCTGACTTGAAGGCTTTCATTTAGTGTAGAGGGAAGCTCCTACCTCAAAGATAAGAGAAATGAGAAGAGAAATTGCTGAGGCAGACCTGGGGCAGCTTATTTGCCTATCTCCAGAAGAGCATGTCAGATCCCACAAGTTCCTTGTCCATTGTCTTCCGCTTTCCTGATGGTGAGAGCTCTGAATTTAGAGTGGCTGGTGCCTGCCAACAGTCCCTGCTGATGCAGGTGGAAAAGGAGCAATAGGGTTGTATCTGTGCAAGAAAAGTCTGAGTTTGTGATTGCAGCCTGGAGAAGTGGTGCTTCCTCTGTGTGTGCATATATATATATGTATGAAACTGTAAGCAAATCATGACCTACTGATGATCTTACTGTTATGACTAATGTTAAGGCTGTGTTGTAGTTCTCAAAACTATTTTCTGCATGTTACTGTATCTGGGTTTGTCAGTGCTCTGGACCTGTCTCCTCCTGGGAGGAGAAGGCAGTCTTTTTTTTTTCAGGGTGCAAAGTGATGTTTGTGTGAATTAACAGGGGGTCATTCTGATCACCTGGGTGTTGTGTAAACTATATTTCCTTTATGAAGGTTTGTCTAAGTGGCAGGTGACTGATATTCAAGTATTGTTGAAAACTCCACTAAAAGTGTTCTGCTGGACTGACTTGAAGTCAGCATGAAGACCTTTGGCCTCCAAGGCTGATGGTTTGCTGTTCAGGATGTGGAGGGACCAGTGCTATAAGCAACAAAAGGTGCTGTTCTGGTACAGGTGTTGGTATAGATGGTGGCTGATTTTTTATAGAAATAAATCCATTTCTGCTGTGAAGCAAAGCTGTTCAGAACTGCAAGTACAAATCTCTCTGGAGGTTGTAGCTAAAGCCAGCATTTGGTTTGCCTTTTGTCTATACATTTTCATTGGTTTTTGCATGGGTCTTTTGTTTAATGTACACTCATTTTAAATCAAGATTTTTGATTTTTTTTTTTGAATAGGCTTCCTGTTTGGAATGTCTTTTGTAAAGACAGTCTCTCTTCAGCAGTGCAGTATGCTTCAGGTGATGCTTGTGCCCTGACCAACAATGGTGAAAATTTCCAGGAAAAGGTATGATGCATACATCCTGTTCATCAGTTACTCAGTCTGACTTGATATTAAATTTTTAAAAAATGATTCATGCACTTTGATTAACAGGGTCTTCTTGGCCAGAATATTAATGTATTCAGTTGTTCTGTGAACCATGATGTTTGTTATCTTTCCAAGTTTTTGTTTTCCTTCAAGTTTGTAGCAGTTATGCACAATAGAAATGAACAGTTTGGGACAGCAGAGGGAAGAAAACAGTAAAGCTAATTTTAGTGGCTTTGGTGTTTTTTATTTGGCTGCCAGATGTTAGAGGAGGGCATCAGGAAGAGCATGTAGTTCTGTAGAAACCCATCAACAGAGGTGGTGATAAGTCTAGGCCATGGTATGCCAGTTAAACGTGTTGTGTTAAAAACAGTGCACAAATGTTTGCTATCCTAAATAGAAGGTTTAAGGTTGTTTTAAGTTGGTATTTATCACTTTGTTTTCCTCCTGTTTAATAATAATTAACAAAGCTACAATATGTATGTGAAATGTGTAGTAAACAAGGTATGGCCCCTTTCTTTTCTACTTTACTCAGCACTTCAGGTTAAATTGAGTGTAATCGTCCCACCCTGATTAACTTACTACAAGTTTCTGCATATTGCAGTTGCACAGTGAGTTCCCAAGATGTTGAGTCACATCAGAAAGTCAGGGTAATTTCATTTATTTACATAGATAAAGAATCTGTCCTTTGCTAAAAATGAGTGGCATTGATGTATTGGTTTTCCTGTTTCCTCCAGCAGTCTGTAGTAGTGCTAAGCATGGTCCCCATTTCAGGAAAGCCACATCTAACTTGGAAAATGTGTTGAGCATTCTTGTTGACTCCAGTGGAAAGCTGCCTAACCATAAAAAAACCCCTTTAAATACTGCAGGCTTCTTAAGCATTTCAACAACAAGAGTAGCTGTATTTTTTTTCCAGGTTATGCAGCCAAATAGCATTCAGTCCTATTCTTCTGGCTGCCTGAAAAAAGTTCTTTAATTGCATGGCTGATGTAATAAAACTGGAGAGCTCAAGTAAGCTGTGAGACTGGGAAGCCACTGGTGGATGTTTTCCTACTTTTTGACAACTTTCCTTCTATTAAAGTGGCTGAATTGTTAGGCACATTTCTCAACCTAAACCCAAAGATGTGAATACTCTTACATTACACTGTTCTTTGTACTCATTAAAGAAGGTCTCTTGGGTGTATGAGAAATCTTAAGCATGTGTTTATTAGTCCTAATTAGGCTGCTGGAGCTGTCCGGCTCAGAAAGAGCAATTCTGCAGCCCTTGATCAGTTTTCCTTAGATCAGTTGTCTCTTTGAGCCGTTGATAATTTACATTGATAATCTTAGGGACTAGGATGTGAGCTAATAATATTTGGGGAAAAATGTTGCTTAGCTGTTGTCTCTAAGATTAGCCCACTCAGGTTTGTGGTTCCTGCTCTCCCACTGGATGCTTTAACTCTCTCACATTAATGTCATGTAACATTGTGTGGCACAGCAGCTTAACTTCTTGATATTTTAGTGGTGGAAAAGGTGGCATTACTCAGTCTGTACCAGACATGGCTCCTCTTAGGGAGAATAGAAGGCCTGTGTTACTGTGTACTTACTGGTGTTTTACCTGTAACACCCCAGGGGGAAGAGGCTGGTCCCAGACTGGAGCCTGAGCATGCAGACTCAAGTACACGGAGTTACTCGATGGAAGAGCTGCTTAATGACTTCACAAAATCTGACCAGGCAAGACTTTCACTTCATTCACTGTCTCCATACACTCTTGAAATGCTTCTTGGATTTCAGTCTTTCATTTTGGTTATCTAAAGCTCGTAGTAACCATCTGTCGCATTTCACCTGCACACAGGGCTGCTGTCAGACTCATGTTTCCAGTGAAGGAGAAAATGTGTGAGCCAACAGACCTTGCATTTCCCATGTGCATAAGTAATAAGAGTCATTTAGTATTTGTAGGTACTGACTAAACAAAACTCCCAAGATAAATTAAAATTGGATGCTATAGATATGGGTGTCTCTTTATAAATAAAACATGAGAAACCTTCTCACTAAGGTATTTTTGTATCAGACTTGGTGATCATAGCAGGCCATTTTAGCTTTGGTCCTTCATGGCTTCTGTCAGTTTAATTTCTTTGGCTGAAATGGAAAGCATACAGTTGTATGTGCCGTTCATTAATACTGTTAAATCAGTGTTAGGTATTAAATATTATAAAGCCCATTGTTAAAGATGATTTATTTGATTTATGTAGTTCTGTTTAGTAGATTACAGGATAATACATAGGACATGCTCCAGAAAACATATTGTATGGTTTTGATGTGTAATTCTGTAGTAAAACCTTCCAGACCTCTTCATGTTTGGTTGGATGACTTGGAGTAATCTAGCAATTGACAAGAGGCTTTTGTTTAATAATATTTTTTGTTGCTGCAAGTGTTAATCTGCCCTGTTTCAGTGATTATATGCCCTTTCAGATTTACTAAGCCTTATTTTGAGTGTGGTGTGCAAAGGCTTATGATAGCTGAAGAGCTAGAAGAAATAAGACTCAAGACTACTAGACTCTCAGAATCCATAAGTGATTTAGCTCTTTATTCAGTCAGAGCATGGACTAGACTTCTAAATCATTTTGGACCTCCATTTGAGTGATAACATTGAAAACCTCCTTCAAAATTTAGTTCAGGATGAAAACGGTGAATTTTACTGTGATGGAACGTGCAAATAGATCTGTTCATTTTGGTTACTGCAACACTCAAACTGATTGTCTTGTGACTGTCTCTATAGGATTGCACATCCCTGCTCCAATTAATATTTTCACATGATTACTGCAGACTACAGAAGAGTGTTGCAACTATCCTAGAGTAGCACAGAATACAACCTCGGTTAAGGAAGAAAGAACTTCTGACATACCTGAACTGTTAGAACTCCATGCTAATTGTTACTGTATGAATGCTTTTGCTATTCAGGTTCTGAAAGATGTCTGTTCCCCTGTAATGTTTTCACAGACGACAGAAATAAGTGAAGCAAGCCAGCCTGAAGTTGTGAGCCCACCACCCTCAGCAGGTGGAAATGAAGCTTCTTCCTCCAGCATAGTTGCAAGCACTGAAAACACTTCCAGTTCACCTACCTCAGAGATACCTCCAGTCTCACAGCCCGAGTAAGCTCTTCAAATTGTGTTGGTTTTGTCTTTGAGAGAGTATCACTTACTCTGATGTTGTTCAGAGGTTTAGGGAGAGATAAAACTAGATTGTTCCACGTGGCAGTTCAGCTGGTTTATGGTGTCAGTGCTAATGGAGTATGTCATGGTTTACTCAGTGCGTGGGTAAACAGTTGTGTACTGGCTTGAAGTGGCATTCTATTGCCATTATCAGTTTCTAAGCTGCTGCTTTGAAGAAAAAAGCCCATGTGCTTGGATAATCTGTACTATAAAAGCCCTCAGGCCTTTACCATTAGGGTTTCTGCCCTTCACAAATGTGCTGTCATATCTGTGACAACAAGCATCGGGACCGCTTCAGCAATGGGCTCAGCTTTCAGTCAAGGGAGAACTGCAGTTTTATTTTGGAACTTACAACAGAGCAGCCCTGAAATAAGTTCTGATATTAAGAAAATTTTGATGAAATAGCAAATTTTCATATAAATGCAATCAAGACCATTTGTAGCTTTAGTACTCAGTGGGGTATTGCAGAGCTACCTCTGCTGCAGGAAACCTTGTGGAGTTGGTGTGATTTTCCTTCTTCTGTGGAATGCTGTGCTGTCAGATGTGAACTGTAGGATGGAAGTGCATGTGTGTGTACTTCTAAATACTTTCACAGAGTTCTGCTGGGCTTTTTGATGTGTGCTAAGGGAAATGCATTGTTCTGATTGCTGACAAAGATTGAATATTTGGGTAGATAAAAATTCAACACATTGAAAATTAAGTAGACTTGTCTTTGGTGTTTTGGATTAAGAGTCTAGCTTTTCTGCTTTACCAAATTTAGTTTCTTTACCGTAAAAAAGGTATGGAAATCTTGTTGGATGATTGATCTTGCCTAGCCTACCAGGGCTAACCCTTAAGTACCTTTTGGTACTTCATCAGTGTCTTTAACTGCAATTTGGAGTTTTTGTAAAACAGAACTGCAATGTAATTTTAGCAGTTTCTTTTTATAGCTGTTGTTTACTACTGCACTGATTCCTTTGTGTAACATGTTGTAAATCCTACTCTTGTCAGGTCTTAAAGACAGGATGTTATTTTCTTTTAAACATTCAGCTTGGTATCTGGTAACTGTTGAAAACTGTCTGGCTGTCACAGTTGGGGAATACTGGAGTGCTGAGCTCTGAAGACTTGAACTCTGAAACAAATGAAAATGGAAACTTGTATTGGAGCACCTGATCAGTTAGTTAATGCTGGCAATGTTCTGACACCAGTACCATTTACAGGAAAAAAGGACAGAATTAGTGTAGGGGAGATGCATATTTCGAACTGCACTTTAAGCTTTAAATAGTAATAGGTGATCTCTCATTGTACATATTAATATTCAAAGCAGCTGTAGTCCAACTCCATATTTAAACAAGATCTTTAAAAAGACACAGTTGCATTTGTTATCTTCAGACAGCATTTTTCCTGGTTTAGGTGCTGATGCCTGTCACTGTAACAAAGTCCAACTCCCTCAGGTCTAATACTTCAGCAGAACCTCCTGGTCAAAATATTCTGAAAGTAATTTTATTCCAAAGTATTCTTACTTTGTAATGAATCCTTTTTAAGGATAGCACTGACTCTGGCTTTCCTACTCTGGCCTAATCTGAGGAAAATTTACTGAAAAATAATCTGAGCTCCTTCCAGAAGGCTGCAAGTAAAGACAGCTGCTGTGCAAAGTGAGCTTGGTAGTGCACTTTAAAAGTTAAGGCAAAGCTAGGGCATCCCACAAATCCAGGTGTCCAACACTACAGCTCCTAAACTCACCCTCTGCAAAAACTAGTTACTTGAGGCTAATCAGATACATCCTGAGAGCTGGGGATTTTTAAGTTCATACTTGTCACATAGTTTATTCAGTTGATAATTATTCATACTCTAACGTATCTGCTGAGATTGAGAGTGTGTGGAGCTTTTCAGTTTTAAGTGTAGTGGTCACTTAGTAAGGTATTATGTGCAGAGTCAAACAGTGTGCACCTCAGATGGAGGCATTGTTGGTGTGTTCATAAAAACTGCTCCCTGTTCTAGCTAATAAATTCTTGTATTCATAATGTTTGTTAGATTTTGCTACATAGCAAAAGGTCTTGAACAGCTGAGTTTTTTGGTCTATACTGTAGGAACTTTGTAATATGAAAGGTACTAAAATTGTCTCCCTGGGTTGGTTGCAGCTGCCTCTGTTGATAATTGTAGCACTCAGAGAACCAAAAAGATCCCCTTTTAAGTCACTGATGTGCTGTTTGTGTTTTGGCAGCTCTGTCACAATATTGGATTAACTTGGTTTGCTGCTTTGGATTAACCTGGTTTGCTGCTGACATTAAAGAAAGCTTATGTTGAGTTTCAGAAGGCAGAATAAAGCTTTTGCTTAGATTTGGCTATAGCCTAGATCAATGGGAAAGTCAGCCCTGTACTGGAGAAGAGAGGACAGTCAGAAGTTATCAACTGGAAGTTATTGTTTGTCCATCTTCTCTGCACCCATTCTGTCATTCCTGAAGAGCATATGGGGAGACTTTTTTTTCAGTTTTAGCCTCTGGATTTGTCTGATGTGGTGGTTTGTCTGGTTTTTGGGAGAGAGGAGGTAAAGCACTGGGCAGAGCAGCTAGTTTGGGCTGTTGGTACAGCTCTGATAATGGTCGGCTGACTAACAAATTGAATCTAGTGGGAAGGAAGTCTGCCTGGCTCTGCTGTATATTGTTATGGCACCCCTTTTCTACTCTGGTTTTACTCAAGTTCTCTTCTGACTTCTGCCCATTGACTTGGGAACATTGGGAGCTTTTAGTGAAGAAACTCAGTCTCGTGTTTCTTTCCTTTGTTGAAAGGGAAAAGAAAATTGTGGCAGCCGGATAACTGTGAACCTGTTGTTACTTTGTAATGATGATGGGAAGAATTATCCATTGCAGTGTTTGGTAAGATGTTAGATGAGAGTTCTGAGAGATGAGAAGCTAGTTTTGAGTTCCTTTCTGGGACAAACAAGCTAAAACAAATTCTCGTCTTGCATGGGTACAGCTGAGAATGCAGTTCCACAAGCACAGCATACTTCATTCTTTTCTTAATTACTTCTGTGAGACTGTTTTGCTTTAATAAAACTTTTAAATATCTTTAGTTCTGTGGTTGATTACTGAGGGCTACTTCTATCGTCAGAAGGCTAAAAAGCATGTTATTTCTTTCCTTCAGTGCAATAGAGAATTCCCGTGCTGATACCCCTGTAGTCAGCTCTAGTGAAGCTGAGCAGTCAGAGCCTGACTGTGATATTGGTGGGACACTTGAGGCTGACCCTCAGAGTGAGCCTTCCTCTTTTGTCAGTCCACCAGAGAGGTGAGTATCCAAGCAGGTTGTGAGTCTGAACAGTTTGAAGGCAGTTGTTCTTTTCTGTCCTGGCCTTGCAGCAAACGTTTGCATGTGCTTGCTTATCTGTGTGCTTGTGTGTTTATCATTCCATATGGCTGATGGTTTTATAGGTCCTAATACTCTTTGAACTTTCAGCCTTGCAGGTCAGCATATAGAGAACATCTCATCTTCACATGGCAAGGGAAAGAAGACAAAATCCGAGTTTGAGTCGAAAGTTTCAGCAGCTGAAAAGGGAGCAGATGAGCAGAAATCTGCTCTGAATGCCTCAGAGAACTTAAAGAGGGAGGTAAGCAGTGCTGCTATCCAGTCTGCACACAGGAGCCTGGTGGCCTCTGCTAGGTTATCACTGCTGATAATGATGAGTGATAGCCATCACTTTGCTGATTGCCACACAGCCCTCACATTTTGGGCACTGTGTGCTGTTGTGGTATTGCCATGGCCAGAGGGCTCTAATAAATGGGGAGAAAAGGGCAGCAAGGCTGATTTGCTGGCACTCAGCTTTTCTGAGCTAATATGTCATCTTGAAATACAAGACTTGGGGAAATCAAATAAAACTATCTGAAGCAGAATCCAGAAGAACATGTAAAGGTAGTTGAGCTGGGACTTCCCATAGGATGCTGTGGATACTGAATTTTTCTATATAGTCTGAAAAAGCAAAAAAGGTAGGGGAGTTGCAGGGCCAGAGGTGAGCTGGTAGAAAAAGAAGCCTGAGGGGTGAGTCTTGACTCAGGAAGTTCCTGACTAGCAAGCTGATGGCCAGAGGCAAAGGTGACAGTTGGAAGAAATACAGGATGTTTGGTGTGTTTACTCTGTCCCACGAATCTTATTTGGCCCCTGTTAAACTGGAATACTTAGCTAGACAGGTCTTTTATATTGAACTGTATGACTTTTTTTATGCTCTTCCTGTGAGGCACTTTCTAAAGCTTGTGTTTTTTAAAATAGCTCGAGAACAACCAAGGCCATGGAATGCTGTTTTCGCTGGTTTAGGATCACATTTAAACTGTCACTAGTGTCTTGACTAATTAAAACATTTTTTACAAAATAACCTCTACACTTGAAATGTCTGGCCAGAGCTTTTTGTGCATCTGATGGTGTGCTGAAAGCGTTTGTACAGAGAAGTTGACATGAAATTAAATTTAACAGGGTTGCTGCTTTGTCAGGCAAGTCCAAAACATTATTTCTTTGATTAGACACTAAAGAAACAATTTTTAAATATCTTGTTCTGCTGGTTTTGAGATATTCAGAAATTCCAGGGAGCCTCTGTAATTCTGTTACGACCAAAATTTAAGTCTGCAGATTTTTGCTACGGGGAAACCTTTCTTTATTTGGAGAAGGAAAAGCAAAAACTTTGAAGAAAAAGTAGATGTTTGAGACAGAATGCTTACATTTTACTTAAAATGTATTAGCTTAGCCACAGAAATTGCCAGCATCTCAGTGAAAGAATCTATAATTCTGGGAGGAAATTTTTCTGGCTTGTAAGCTTGCTTACCTTGGCACTAAGTTTTAACATGGGTGCAAATGATATGTTTGCTCTTGACTTGATGAGAGCATGCCTTGCTTTTTTGAAGTTCTTTTTTGTTTGCATTGTTGGTACTGAAAATATTCACAATTGGTGGCTCTTTCTTTTGCAGAAAGACTTTAAGAAAACAGGAGAAATTGAGCCTACATCAGTGATAACTCCAAAGGACCCTGGAGACATTCCAACATTTGATGAATGGAAGAAGAAAGTCATGGAAGTGGAGAAAGAAAAGAGTAAGTTCAGAATTTACTGGTTTGGTCTAAATAGAAACCACTTTCATCTTGTACTGGATTTGAATAGCGAAACTGTCCCAATTTGGAACACAGCCTGAAACTTCATCTTTCTGCTAGAGCTACATAATTAATGGTCTTCCTCATATAAAAGCAGTGAGCAGAAGCTTGCTGACTGTGAAAATACTGTTTGTTTGTGTGGTTTGTTATAGTAGCAATATTTTCTTGTTCCTAGGTCAGTCAGTGCACCCTTCTGCTGTTGGTGGGCAGCACGCCACTAAAAAGGTCCAGAAAAACAGAAATAACTATGCCTCTGTGGAGTGTGGTGCCAAAATTCTGGCAGCAAATCCAGAGGCAAAGGTGAGCATTTACTAATTATCAGTGTGCATTATTTGAATGTACTGCTATGTAAGAAGTAGTATAAACTACACTTAAAACTGCACACTGGTTTGTGAAGTAATCTTCATTGGGATTTTGATTTATGAAAATGGAACATAGTCATCTCTGCTTTTTTTAAGAGGAGTTGCTATAGATGACTTGATGTTTTTTGAAGTGAATTCAGAAGGGGGGGACAGAGTCTGCTCATTACAGAAAATAAACAACTGAACTATGTTGTATTGAACAGCTGGCCAGAGTAAATACTCTGTGCTTGTCCCAAGGTAGCATGGCTTACTGTGTCCTGTATATTACCTTGCTCAGAATGTTGGGAAACTTGATGATTGGTGTGCATACCTAATATCAGGGTTATATTTGGAAAGCAGGAAGAAATCTTTGGTGCTGTGTTGGTATCTACCACGCAATTTACAATATTCCCTTTGTTATACAGAGCACTTCAGCTATTCTGATGGAAAACATGGACCTTTATATGCTCAATCCTTGCAGTACTAAAATCTGGTAGGTTACTGAGGTTTGCTGATATGATTACAATTTTCCATTGTGATGGGACTGTGTTTATCCTGTGGGTCTGACTTGACCTTGCTGTGTTGCTGCTTGAAATGAGTGTGGAAGGAACTTTGACAGAATTAGCACAAGATGCTCTGTGATGTCTCCCACAGAAACCTAGCTCTGCTATTGAGAAGTAATATTAAGGTGGTATTTATATTTACCTTACTCTTTGTAGGTTTTGCATAATTATAATCTTGCAGAAGGTAAAGCACTGAGTATTCAGATAGGGATTTTTGTTTCTTTTTCCAGCTGTCAAATACCTGTAGGACAGGTGATCAGAATTAGGCATTTACTAACTGGTATTTCAGGTGTGATTTCAGTGGTATTTGCTGTCCTTAGTTTTTAGTTCTGTGACTTGATGCCTGTGAGTACAAGATGGATGAAGCTATTGCTGTAGCTGCAGGTGCTATCTGGAGTTACCAAGCTAGATATTCAGGAAAATATCACTAGTGATTCTGAAGGGGGCAACAAGTGTTGCCCTCTTACTGTACAGCAGTTTTGCTGCACTAATGAGATAAAGGGCTGAGGATTGTAATCATGGAAGTAAGGTGGGTTTTTTTAAAAATATTTCTTTTTTTGTCTTTAAGGTTTGTTGTTGAGCTCTGTGAACCTGTCCAAGTAAAGCAGTTTGACATTGCAAATCATGAATTATTCTCTTCCACTCCTAAAGACTTTCTGGTGTCAATTAGTGACAGGTATGTTATCTAAATTTACACTTTGAATAACAGGCACATGCAGTCGATGTTTTATGAAGCCTAATAATTATTTCTTTTTTCACTGAGAGGGGTAATGTATTGTAAAATTACATGGATTTTCTTTGTGTCTGTGTATTGTCAGTTGCCAGCATTTTTTCCTTTGCCACCTTAAAAATTGAAAGGAAATTTTTTTTAAGCAAGTAGCAATGAAGGAGCAGAACTTATACAGTAGCTAGGTACTGAATAGCAGCTTATAAAATGAACATTCCTTAACAGAAGGCTACTGACCTTGTGGGCTGCCTCCTCCCTTGTCATTTGGACCACCTTCATGTGATTTTCAAGCTGTCTTCAATGCTGAACTCTGTGAAAAACATCTCCAAATGTATTTTAAAAAAAATAAAAATGTAGTGCACCATTGAGGAATTGGAAGGGGTAAAAATGCTACAGGTTGGCCACATGGCTGGTTGAAAAAGGGTGGCTTTATGATGTTTTAGGCAGTGTTGTGCGCCCACTGCTTTCTGGGAGTGAGCAGATTATTCTGGTCTGTCAAAGAGCAGAATTCACACAGTACATGAAAGAAAATTCACTTTCTTCTTGGGTGCTTAAAACGTGTAGGTTTGTATTTCCAGACTTGGTCTGTTGTGTAGTTCTAACTCTGCTTTGCTCACAGTGTCTTACTGCTTGCTTACCACAATATTTATGACCTGTCACTTCAGAGTTGTGCTCTCCACTATTCCTCTGAGGTAGCTTTCTACAGTTCCAGAAACTTCACTGTGGACTGGCTGAATTTCAGTAATTGGGTCAAGTATAGGGTTTTGTCCTTCAAGGGTTTGCACACTGGTTTAAGTATGTAAAGAGCTACTGCTGAGCTTTTGTTTTGGGACTACTTTCTCTTGCAGGTCTTCTTTCCATAAAAAACACATTGCTGTTATTGTGCAGCTGGAAAGAAAAAATTATTTCTTCTCTGGAAAGGTGTTTGGGGAAACTTGAGCAAATGTCTGTAAACGCTGTGTTCTTGCATTTCATTAGCTTGACTCCATTCTTTCCTTTCTAGGTATCCAACAAACAAGTGGATTAAATTAGGTACTTTCCATGCCAGAGATGAGAGAAATGTCCAAAGCTTTCCTCTGGATGAACAGATGTATGCAAAATATGTTAAGGTAACTTAATCCTGCAAAAGCAGCCATGCTTGTCAGGGAAGGAAGGGTTTGCTGGGCTTGCCCTGTGTGACAGCATCCAGAGAAATGTGTTATCCAACCCTGCCTTACCATTAATTGCCCCTGGTTCATTAGTGGCCCCAGTGTATTGGCCATGTATAGTCACAGTCACAAGCCTGAGCCTTCCTCACAGTGGTGACTGAGAGGATCTCGGGAAGCACCTGTTGCCTTCTGTCCAAGTGCACACTTAGTACCCAAATTAAGAAAAATCAGACGATGTTCTATTCTATTTGACTTAACCAACTGTCTCCTGAATGTAAAACTAGAAGAATCTCAACCTGTTTTATCTCTTGGCTGTACCTGCTTTATACATATATACATGCACTGTCTCACTCCCTGGAGCACAGATCAGAATAGTATTTTGATTTTTTTTTTACTGTACAGTTTTAAGTGAACCTGAAAGAAGAAGTGTTTGGATCTTGGTTCTCATCTATAGATTCAAAGTGCAGTTTTGCAATTGCTCAATCATAATTCTGGCTCAGGCAAATTATTTAAGCTCACTGCTACTGGAGCATTGCCATTATATCTTCACCTTCAAAATGGCTTGCATTTCCCCAGAAGGCTCAAAAGAGAATAAAACGCCATAAATAATTAATGTGGAAGTACTTGGACAGGGATAAAAGCTTTTCTGAAAATAATGGGATGTAGTGGAGGTTTAAATTCAAATAAAATACAGACCTTTTAGGTGATGTGTTATCTTCCAGTTATGGTGCTGCCAAAAAAGCAAAACTGGTTTGTGCTACTGAATTATGCTTTGTGCTTTCATGGAGAAGCAGCTATGAATGATAGTTGTCTAACATCTCTACCTGGAAATTCTGCATGAGTCACAGAATAAAGATTTCATTTATTTTTAATTCTGTTTTCTGGCTGAATTAATGCCTCAGGGTAGCTGGAATCTTGCTTATCACTGAAGTTCTGGAATTCCAGTAGATGTTTCAGCACTTAATCCCTGGGTGGATACAGTGCTCTGCCTCGAAAATTTTACTATGCTATATTATTCAAGTTCAGAGTGTGTCTAGTCTACAGAAGAAGAGTCCAAAAATTTTTCAAAAAGTGGCCTACTGAACTTTATTAAAAATAATGGGTTTTTTGTAAGCGTGTATTTATGGGAATAGTTATTTTTGTCTCACTTGCAGATTATTAGTCCTTCAGTGGTAGTCTCTAACTAATGATTTAGTTAATGCATTCTACCCTTGCAAATTAACTCAGATTAAATAAATACCAGTGTGTAGTCAGGGTTGCACTAGAAATACACAGGTGACTGAAGCTTTCAAGTTTATCATCAGATGCTGTTTCTCCAGTTGTATTTCTGTAAATTGAAGCATGTTATACTGAACTTGAAGCAGCAGCAGTGGATGGAATGCATGGGGATTGTTTCTCCTTTTGAATCACTTTCTGTAAGCTGTGCTCTTTGAGGGGGGGAAATACACTTAGTACATTTAACACCCTTCAGTATTCTGTCTGCAATCATGCTGCCCTGAAAAACTGAGTAACTCGAGTTCATTAATGAAACACTTGTTGCATGTTACCTTCAGTCTGCAAGGTGCAAGGGCTAAAGGAAATCTTGCTACCCAAGGCAGATGAAGTACTATTGCAACTTAATCCTTCATAGCTTGTCCTCCTAGGCATTTGTAGTAGAGAGTTAAACCCAGCCAGACCCTGCAGTTGCCTGTGGCATGTGTTCAGCCTTTGTACTGACATCTTTTTTTTTTTTTTTGTTTTCTCCTTTCCCTTCTCTCGCTTCAGATGTTCATCAAGTACATAAAGGTTAGCAACCTCTTCTTTTGGAGTGATGAATGCATGGGGCTTGGGGTGCTCTCTGCTGCCACTCAGCACTTTAATGCATGGCAAGAATAAATCTTTGGGTCTTTCCTGCTATGGGCAGTCTGCAAATCCCTTGAGTAAACAAAGCTTGGAATTTCAAGATTGAATGTATATGTTAAATGAACTCTTGACTCTCTGGGTATTTGGAGTTTATTTTAAGTACCTCTTGTTTTTTAGGTGGAGTTGATATCACACTTTGGATCTGAACATTTTTGTCCTTTAAGTCTTATAAGGTAATATTTTGATTTGTCTTTCTACCTAATTGCAGTAAGGATTAGTGTTTTTCAATAGTATTTGGGCAGCAAATTCTACTTTTCAATTAAAGTTATTTGCAAACATTGTGAATTGATGTAGTTGCTTAATTTACCTGCTCTGTGGGGTCCTTCACATCTGTTTAAAGAAGCTTTGAACCTTTTATTGGGTCCTCCAGTATGCAGGGAATAGTTTATATTTGCAGGGGGGTGTGAGGGAACAGGAGCAGCTTTGCAGGAGGACAGGAGCATTTCAAAGCTGACCAAGCAAAACAGGGAACAAGCAGTGAACTGAGAAGAGCAGGTGTAGTGAGGGCTGTGTTTTTTGGCAGCCCAGGTCCTTGCAGTTAGTAATGCTTGGAATATCAAAGTATAAACACCTGTGTGTTTGTAGTTCAGAGAACCAGCAGCCTCTGCACTACTCCTAAAAAAACAGGCTTTAAACTTGGTTGCTCTATAGAGTTGTAAGTCAAACCATATTTTCAGTTGACAAGACTGCTTTAAATGGGATTGATTTGATTTAGTTTTGGCAGAACAGGTCAAAGAGAATATAGTATGCAAAGTGAGGTAGGTAGGAGTAGATTCTTCTGAAGTGAAGCTGAAGGGGATGTGTAAGAGCTCATGGGGAGCTTAGGACAAGGAAGTCTAGGTATGAGTTAGAGGAAGGAAAGACTGCAGTTAGTAGAATGAAAGAGGATCTTTTTTTGGTTCAGGGTTTGAAAATCTGCAGTGGACTTTGTGGATGCATCTTTGAGAAGATAAACAAACCTCCTGCTTGATCTTTGGTGAATTGAATGCAACTACTGTCTCTCTAATTTATTTGCTGGAGAAAAATAATAATGCTTGTAAATTATATAACAAAATTACATAACTAATAGACTAATACTAGGTTTTNAGGATCTTGTTTTGGTTCAGGGTTTGAAAACCTGCAGTGGACTTTGTGGATGCATCTTTGAGAAAATAAATAAACCTCCTGTTTGATCTTGGTGAACTGAATGCAACTACTGTCTCTAATTTATTTGCTACAAAAAAGTAATAATGCTTGTGAATTATATAACATACTTACATAACCAATAGATTAATACTAGGTTTTATTTTAAAACTTTGTTCATAGGGTATTTGGTACTAGCATGGTTGAAGAGTATGAAGAAATAGCTGATTCTCAGTATCAGTCAGAACGACAAGAACTCTTTGATGAAGATTATGGTAAATATTTTGGGAATTTTTAGACATCTGTGTGCTAGTCTGGTAGCTTGTTGTTTCCTGATTATGATAAAAGATTTCACCATTAAATTTACTCTTTCCCTTGTTGACAGTGTTTCAGCATTTTTGGGCTTTTCCAGCAATCCTTTAAAATTTTAAACAATTTGTAAATGTAACTATGTGGAAGGTTGCTTTAAAATGCTAGTAATAAAGGTTGCTTTAAAATGCTAGTAATAAAGGTTGCTTTAAAATGCTAGTAATAAACCTCTCTTTCACTTGGCAGAATAGGCAATAGTTTGTTCATGTGCTAAACAGTAGTAAAGGCTTACTAAAATAATCAAAGCAGCTCACACGGAACAGATTTATTTATACTTGGTGTCCAATACCCTATTTCCTGTGATTGTTTGTATGATGCTGCAAGTGATTGGGAAGGGGCTTATTTTGGCTGCAGACTTGGTGTTTTAACTGAAAACCATGAAACCATCACCTCCAGCCTCTGTGAAGCTCAGTGAGTGATTTGCTGCATCTGTCATGTGAATCCTGGGAAAACTGAAGCTTGAGCCCTGAATCTCTGAGTTGCTCATTGATTGGAGCTAGATATTTCACTTTGTAATTTCTGACCTCTAACTTTATTTCTGTAGGTTTATTTTCATACTGTCAAACTGACAGCACTGAATGACATGTTAAATCTTCATGTTTTATATTCTTTGTAACACATTTAATTTTGATAATCACAAGTGTTTTTCTTTATACATAGATTATCTATTGGATTATAACACAGGGGAAGAAAAATCTTCAAAAAATCTTCTTGGTTCTGCTACAAGTGAGTATGATTTACTAGGAAAACTACTGCTGGGCTAAATCAGGATGAGCTAATTCAAAGTGCATAACATTTTGTTATGCAACATCTACAGCTTTTATATTCTTCTGCTGAAACCATGTACTGTGATTCCTGCTTAGTTTCATAGGAACAAATGACAATTTGAAGTTGGGGTATCAATTTTAAAGAACTTTAAGTTTCTAAAGATACCTATTTTGTGGAAATGTCTGTTTGCTGTACTTAGGAATCCTAAGCACTTAAAATAATGTGAACATTGCACAGGGCTGTAAATAGCCAGTACTAAAGTGTTGTAGAACATTAATTATTCAGAGCTTGGAAATCTGTGCTTCATGTACTTTATTTATAGGAGGCAATATAAAAATTTACTTTGTACAGCTTGAAAGGGAGGAATGGAGAATACTGTTTGAGAAGGCTTTATGTAAATACTGTAACTTATGTTCTTTCTAAGGACTGTGTGTATTTTTTGAGAGAACTAATGGTTCTTGTCTGTCTCTTCTCACTTTTCCCATTGGAAAACCTCCAGGTGTAGAGTTTGTTTGGATAAGAATACATACATACTCAGTTTTAATGGTGTTCTTACCTTCTGAATTATTCAGTATAGTATCAGCTCCATGCAACTTCTTCCAAGCTGTACCACTCTTCCTTCTGGCCCAGTTAATGAAGATTCATTACTGTGGTGTAGATTTGCACTCAATTAATGCTGTTTGGGCTCATGCTTTCCTTTCATCCTGTAGTGGATCAGAGCTACAGAATTCTCTGATACTATTTCCTAGAGCATAGTTATCTCCTGAGAATAAAAAGGTCATGGCTAGGAATATTCACAGCTTAGAAGCATTTTCAAAAGGGAAATAGATAGTGGAAAAGGCAGTTTCTCTCTAAATGTTAGCCTCTCACAGATGAGAGAAAGCAGTAAATTCTTCCCTGACACCACTTATCTCTTCTCTGTGACTTTCAAACTTTTTATTTTCAATCTGTCCTGATGGTGCATATTCACATGATCTGTCTGCAAGGGCAGTATTGCAAGTTTATGGTCACTGTTCAAAAAGGGAGCAATTTTTCTGTTAGTCTTTTAGAGTCCTAAAGCTGAGATTAAAAGATTTGAAACACCTGCTGCTGCTGGTGCTCAGCTGTCTTTGTAATGCACTGAAACACTGCAGGGATCATTATTTAGTTCTGTCTGGTGCATCTTGTTATTGAGATCTTTCTTCTCTGGCAGAGTAGTCAGTGTTCCTCTTTTGGAAGGAGTAGACTTTTTGGGGGTTTTTGTGATGGTTTTCTCATATGTATATGCTTAGATAAAAGTGATGGACTTTCATTTTTGCATCATTTGTCTTAAGCAGTGAGGAAGAGGGTGCTCTGTGGGGGAGGTTTGGGGTTTCCCAGACATTTTATCTCATAAGAAATATTCTGCAGCCTTCCACTAGTGTTGACTCGCTTTAGTTCTGTTGTGAGAAATGATGCAGTCTGCCTGTATTAGAGCTCTTCTCCATTTGAGTGTTCAAGCTTGAAATTGCTGGCTTAGGACCTTCCTCAGTGGTTCACATACTCAAATTGTCAGCAAATTCCATGCTTAAATACTCAGTTTGTTTTACAGTTCCATGGTTTGTGGACTGATGATCAGCAGCAAATACTTCTCCCTGGTGTTAGAAGGTCCAGCTGGTGAAGGTTAGCTACAGCTTTCTAGATTATAAACTTACCCTTTTAAAGGAACAGTGGCACCCAGCTTAATAAAATGACCAGGGGTTTTATGTCCTTATCCTGTGATTCATTTCAAGCAAGTATTGCAGAATAGTAGATTGCTCAGTGCTGCTGATCTCTGCCTTCTGAGTGTGTCCTTGCTGAGTAGTTGTTGTCTCTTTTAGATGCTATCCTGAGTATGGTGAACATTGCTGCTAACATGCTTGGAGCCAAAACTGAAGAGTCAACTGAAACTGAAGGTATTTTATTGTTGGGTTTAGTGGTTTGGGGGTTTTTAAATGAAAAACATTCTGGAAAGTTTTGATTTCTTTGTTTAATTTTTCTGTGAAGAGTTGGGTGATCTGTGCTTAAATGGCTTTTTTCACCTTTTATGGCATAGCTGATTAGTGTCATAGAATTCTTATCCTACTTACTGTGAAAAGTGGAACAAAGATGCTGAATTTACTGAGAAGGGGACCAATATGAAAATGACCCATAGGCTTGTTTAGCTTTGTTTGGAGATCTTTACAGCTTAAGCTGGGTAACACAGAGAATAAAGTCTAACTTGCTGCTTTCTGCAAGTATCCTGAGACTGTCCAAAACATCATATTTGTAAGCTGTCAGTCACATTTTAATTCAAATAATCCAAAAAAAACCCTAACCTCAAATTCTTGGAAAACCAAGATGGTTCTTGAGTTTTAACATTCACATTTACCTCCTTCCTGCAGCAGGGAACAAAAGTGTGTCTGAAAACGTCACTGCCACCCCTGCAACTTCAACAGCTGCACCAAGACTGCCTGAACCAACGCCTGTCCCTTCCCCAGAGTAAGTGGTTGGTGTTGGGGCTTTTGCAGTGTGTTCCTAGCAGAGACTAACATGCACCAGTCTGGCAGCTTTGGCACTAGGATGCCCAGGTAGGGCATGCATTCTTAAACAAGTGAAAAGGCAAGTATTTGGTGAAATCTGTAGTATGATAATGTAACTAACCAGGGGGATTGGTTTAGTTACTGTTTGTATGTATTTCTATTATGATACGTTTTGTTTTGACACAGAAATTGACTTAATATTGGTCCAGGTTTTGTGGTTGACTCCAGCAGGAGAGACTAATTAGGAATTAAGTTGTGTTGCTGAAACTTCAGCTAAGTTATATTGGCAAAAATTCTGGTTTAGAACTCTGTATTTCTGCTAGACTTTGCTTAATGAGAATATGTACACAAATATACAGAATTAGCTTGGGAAGGGGAGTTGTTATATAGATTCTGGGGCTGTTTTTTTCAGTTGATTACAATTACTGAGAATTCATTTGGTTACTTGGAGCTAAGACTAGCTCTTAAATGTTAGGACATGAGTTGTGCTGCATTTGGAGATTTTATGGTTTTCTAGTACTCTGGTTGTTGAGAGACTGAGGAAGGTCAAATGGGTAGGTTGTGATTCTTGCATTTGGAGATTGCAGCAGCAGAATAAGATGTTTGCTGTGTAAGGATTTAATGGTACTTGAACTGGTGTGAGGGAAGGGGCAGTATGTGATAGAGAAGGCTTGTGTTTCAGAAGCAAGGGTTGAAATAACTTGTTTGCAAATCGGGACTGAAAAATGTCAGAGGAAATACCAACTCTTGGCATTTCTGACTGTTTCCAAGCTGGCCTTTGGTCACTAGAGTAAGGTTGACTAATTTTTTAAAAAATCCTACTTTTGCAGTCTTTCAGAGCAGGCATGTAAAACTGTTGAATTAACATCCTGTCTTTAACTCTTTTGTAGACTTGTTACTACAGATATTCCTCAGATAGATAAAGAGCAATTAGTGGTGGATTTGACTAAAGAAAGTCCTATTGTTCAGCTTGTACAAGAGTATGAAGAAGATACAAGCCAGTCCACAGTAACCTTGCTGTCCAGTGATGATCAGGAAGAAGAAGTGTCGACATGGTTTGAACTTGAGACAGAGCAGTACTGCTATGACATGGCAGCAGTGTGCTGTATTTCCACATTTTCAGAGTATCTGTTCAAGTGGTGCTCAGTGGCAATAGCCATGCACCGGCAGCACAGCAAAGCTGGGGGCAGGGAGGGGCCAGGCCACACTGCTGATGTGCAGCAGCCCCAGGCTGTTCTGACAGAGCCTGTCCCTGTGCCAGTGGATGAGCCTCTGCCTGAGCAACTGGACAGCAGAGCTGAGAGACCATCTGGGTCTATTGTTGCAGTTGACTTGAGCAGCGTGGTCCCTGAGGAGATCAGTAATGAGACCACAGACTCAATTGAACTGGAGCCAAGCCATCCTCAAACTGTCTCTCAGTCCCTCCTCTTGGAAGTTACTTCTCAAGTTAAGCCACTGCCAACAACAGACGTGTTGTTGGAGCCTGCCAAAGACGACACAGGCCAGGTAGCACCAAGGGGGACTCCCCAGGTGGATGTACCTGAGATCAGTGCGGAAATGGAAAAGGCTGAGAGCTCGGTTGTAGAAGAAAGCCCTGTAGCTTCTGAGACCAGTGTGGCCACTGAGGTGAAGGAGATGAGCACAAGAGAGGCTATGGCTACCCCAGTGATTGCAAAGCCTACAGAGACTGTTCTGCAGCCTGAAAGCACAGTGGACACAGTAGCCAGTGATGCTGGGGAGGGAAAGGAGAGCACTCCAGAAGTACCGAAACCTGTTCTGCCTCCTGTTGATTCTTCTGTATCTGCCGAAACAAAGGAGGACGATCAGGCAGCTGAAGAGGCTTTAATGGCGATTCCGGTTGCTGGGGGACCACAGAGAACAGCTACAGACTTCTATGCTGAATTGCAGAATTCAACAGACCTGGGCTATGCTAACGGGAACCTCGTTCACGGATCTAATCAAAAGGAGTCGGTCTTCATGCGCCTCAATAATCGCATCAAGGCCCTGGAGGTCAACATGTCCCTCAGCAGCCGTTACTTGGAAGAACTCAGTCAGAGGTGAGTTGAGGACGAGGCCTCCATATGTTAACGTGGTTTCAGCCACAGATACAAAGGAACAATGTACACATATGGAGAGTAGCCCAGGGGAAGTTGGGTAGAGTAAATCACGGCATAAAGCTTTATAGAAAACTGAATAAAGTACCTAAGCCTGGGTAGCTGCTGGAGACCCAGATGTCTCTGTGTGGCAGAGGTTCCCTTTTTGTATTTCAGATATAATCACATCTTTTTTGTTTTGATGAATACTGCTGTGGGTTTTTTAAAAGGACACAGCGTTACCAGGATGTAAGCACTAATCCTGTCCCTAATCCTTTCAACAAAAGGGCACATCCTTCTGTTGCTTTAAAACTAAATGCCATAGTCCTACAATACCTTCTTTATTGAATTGCTTCCACTTAAATGACTGTGTTACCCATCTGTAATAACTCTTGTTGAATAAGTGAGTGTGGAGAAGGAACTAAGAGCTTTCTGTGAGGGATGTATCTATGTTAGTGTTTATCTGTGGTGCTCCTTAGCTGCAGGAGGATGGGGAAATGTACCAATTTGAGAATTGGCTGAAGGGGCTGGTGTGTTGTATCTTAGCAGTCAGTGTTTGCAGAGTGAATTTCAGTAAACTGGCACTGAGTTTGAAGGTGTTGAAAGAGATGTGATTTTAAACCTTGGAACACACCTCCTGCTCCCTTTCCTCCAACAAACCCTAGAAAAAGATGTATCTGTTTTGTGTGTGAAACAAAAAGCAAATACCACTTTATGTTCAAATAAAACTCCTTTGGGCAGAGGGTTTTTTGCTGGCATAGTCTTGTTTTCTGAAGAAGTCAAAGCTGAGGAGTTTTATTCACCAGTATTTCCAACTTACATGCTCTTCTTTTTAGGTACCGAAAGCAAATGGAAGAAATGCAGAAGGCTTTCAATAAAACAATAATAAAACTTCAGAACACCTCAAGAATAGCAGAAGAGCAGGTATGGTTTGTTAGAATATTTAAGTCTTCTCTTAACTAGGAAATTTTACTTTTAATGAAGAGTTGTAAGGAGGTACAGAAATCCTCTTTCAGTTGAGCTATATATCTGTCTTTTGAAAGCATCCATTCCATCTGTAATAAAATTTTTAGGTATATTCCCAGTTTTATTAGAATAAAGCCATTTCCAGCTGTTTTCTGGGTTTTGTATTTGAAGAATAAAACCAGTTGTCAGCTGGTAATTGCTAAAACCTGCCAATATCTTTGTCAAAGAAAAAATTATCTGGGTCGGATCCAGCCCTTGCTTCTTGATTGTAGCTGCACTCAAAACAATTTTAACTTAATTGTTTTTTCATATCTGATTTAAAATACAAACTTCCCTGCTGCTGCTGAAGAGACCTAGTCTATAGAAAGGTAGAGGGGTGCAGTAATAGCTTAAAGTAAATTTGCATTTGAAGTGTAGTGCATTTAACAAAAGCTTTAGTTCATTCTTTTCCCTGCTCTGCCATCCTGGCTTTCCTGAGCAGCTGTGGAATACAGTGCATACTGCTGTGCTGAATATTCCCTAAAGCAGCTGTGCATGTGGCATAGCAGACTTGGTCCTGGCTGAAAGTTTCTGAAGTGCAGTCCCAGGCCTGTAGGTCGCTCATCCATCAGCAATGAAGAAAATAGCAACTTCATAATGTGTTCTCTTTTCTCCTGTTTGGTCGTTTGGTTTTTTTAAGCATATCAATGCTGGTAGGTCTCCTCTTGGTTAACATCCCTGATATTCTGCTCACTTTCCGTAATTTCTCATTGGATTAAGAATCCTGCTAGGTTTCTTTCCGGGTGTAGCTGCAAAGTTGTTCCTGGCTGCCCTGGGCTCCTGTCATTAAGTATCTGGCTGGGACAACAGCTCTGTGACAGTGCTTAGACTGGAGCTCTGCCTGGTCATGTGCATTCTGTAACGTGGCAGTTCAGCCTCCTGACAGTGACTGCCTGGAGCTGGCTGCTTACCCAGCCTGTAATGAGGGCAGCACAAGTCAGTGTAATGAAATGCATTTGGCATAACTTCATGAAATGGTATTTGACAAGGAAAAATGTTACATAAAGCTGTGCTGAATGCAGTGCTGGGTGGGTCGTGTGACTGCAGAGTGCCTGGCTGTGTCAGACAGAAGGAACACTGACTCTGCGCACGTGAGCACATATGATAGTGGGAACCTGACAGCTATTGTCATGACCTTGACTCTCTTCCACACAGGATCAGCGTCAGACAGAAGCAATCCAGCTGTTACAAGCACAGCTCACCAACATGACCCAGCTGGCTTCCAATCTGTCGGCAACTGTGGCGGAGTTAAAACGGGAGGTAATTACTGTTCAGCAGAATGGCACGAGAACTCAGAGGAAATGGGTGCATAAACAGATCCCTGTGTGAAGAGATCAGTCTTTAAATGAAGCTTTACATTAAGTTTCCTGTAGTGTGGCTTTCAGCTTACTTTATACTAAACTTTTAGCTACAAATTTCAGTAGCTTGAGCTGTTTTATGTGCAGCAAAATTGGTAACAGTTACTACAGCCTTACTAGTCCCGTGATTGTAGTCTTAGCTATGGCACCCTTCTTCTTTTCCCACTGGCTATTGTCATCTCCTGAGATTACGGGGATCTTGGCAAAAATTGCCTCAAATGTTTGTTCTCCTGCCTGGGATTTCAAGCAGTACCATAAACATGACCTTTTTTGTTTTGTGCCTGTTGCCAAAGACCTCCCTTGAGCTGTTTTCTAACACTTAGTGAGACTCCTTCTTTGATGCCTGGCTGGCTAAGCTCCTGTTCCTGAGTGTTGTGGTTAGTGAAACCACATTGAATCAAGTGATTATAGTTGTATTCTGTGAAGTACTGCAGTGTCAGCTGAAGTAAAGCATCACTTCCATTTGCTATGGTATTGCGTCCAGGTCAGCTGTAAACCAGAGAAGTTACTTTCTAAGCATGCTCTTTTATGGGAAGTATATTGCTTTCAAGTAGGTTTGAATGCTCTTTACAAGGGGAGGCAGCTTCTCTAGTTATACTGGGACTGTAGGCAGTGAAATATTGCCCTGTGTTAGCAGGTAGTGGGATTCACTCCTTGAATGCTGCACAGCCAATAGACTTCATCAAACCTCTGAAAAATTACTCAAATTTGAACAAGTGTTAAGTGAAATTGAAGGGCAGTGGCTCGAGAACATGTCACTTGTGTATTTTCAAGTTTAAAACATGAAAATAGTACAATGAACTTACTCTGTCTTGAATAACTGTAACCAATTCCTGCAGGTTTCTGATCGACAGACTTACCTGGTGATTTCCTTGGTTCTTTGTCTCATCCTGGGCTTGGTGCTTTTTGTGCAGCGGTGCAGAACCCCTTCTCAGTTCTGTGAAGATTACCTCTCAAAAATTCCCAAAAGCAATCACTACCCTAGCCCCAAAAGGTAGTGTATTTATATTTGAAACTTAATTGTTCTTGCAGCTTTTTGCTATTTGCAGGGTCTACTGGTACTGGGGTGCATCTGCTTTAATTCTGGGTCTTCTTTCTGCACACTCAAAATTGATAGCAAAGAGCCATTACTGCTTTGTAGTAACACTCTCCTAGAAGCACTGCCTTGATGACTTGTTACAAACACAGTACTGTGTCTGATTGCCAGGCTTTCTTGGGCACCTCAGCAAACAATTCTGTCTTTCTGCTAAAAATGCTTCTTAATGAAAAATGCATATGACAAAGCAGTGAGAAAAATGTGTTAAAAAAGCTTTCTGGAATTTCCTAGGTGTTTTTCCTCCTATGATGATATGAATTTGAAAAGAAGAACTTCTCTTCCACTGGTCAGATCACAGTCTTTTCAGCTAGCTGGTAAAGAAGGTATTATTCATATTGTACATCTGATCTCTAGTGTTACTGTTGGTGATGCACAATGTGCATGTAGTTCTTGTATGTGTTCTGTAGGGCAAGGCTTATGAACAACTCATAGAACTGTGCTGAATTATGCTAAAAACCTTAAATGCAGTTTTTGACATCAGTTCTGTTCTGCTCTGCAGATGTTTTCTTGGGGTTAGTAGCAATCCATGCAGGTATTCATGTCTGCAAAGCTGTGAAGCTTGCAGAAAGTAGCTTTTTTTTTGTCTTAAGTGCCAGATGTGGGAATTGAGTGCCCTACTTTTCAGCAGTCCTGATAGCCTGTGTTGGAAACTTGGCAAGTATTTAGGATTCAAATTTAGCAGCTTTAGTAAAAATTTTAGACCATTTATCTTGACTTAGATATGAGTAATGATCTGGGCTTTTTAGTATTCATGTTAGACTTGGGACAACTGAAATTTGATTTCTTAGGCTACCATTGTCATGCAAAACCAAGTGTTGCAGATTATAGTAATTGCCAAATGTGCAGCTGAGAGTATTCTTTGAGTGCAGCAAACGTGATTCACAGGTTTTTGTGCTGTGAATAAAACTGCATGAAAACTTGTAAGTTGAGTTGGGAATGTGTTGTAATAAAGACTAGCTAAGGCCTGTACTTTTTTATTATTATTTTTAAAAAGAAACAAAACACAGTCTTCTTGAGTTCTTTGTGGTTTTATCTTGAAAGAGTACCTTACAAAGCACTGGTGGAGGAATGCCAGACTGGTCTTATGTCAGTCTGAACATCTGTGTCCTTGATAGGTGCACATGCTTCTGTCCTGTCAGGGGCAGGCTGCATGTTAAACATTGTTATAACTGGTAACAGTTCTTCTTAGGCTTTAACTTTTGCTGACTCCTGCTCCTTTTCCCCAAAGGATGTTCTCTGCACCTCTCTATGACTAATTTATCAGAAAGCCAAGTGTTTTCAAGGGTGTGCCACTCACTGCTGTGTGACAGCATAGGGGAATTCCTCTGTATGCTGACTTCACTTTGAGTGTTTGTGTTGTGATAAGTGGAATATTTAGTTATGCTGCTCCTAGGATTATGTTGCTCTAGGGCTGGCAGTGTCAGGATTGCTAAGTGTATGTTTCTTCTCGTACAGTGGATCCAGAGGATCTGTACATTGTGGAACCCCTGAAGTTCTCCCCAGAGAAGAAGGTACTGTGGTGTGGGGCTGAGGTGTCTGTGCTGGCAGGTGATGCCTATCTTGGCTGCTCTCCCTGCCAGTCCCTAGGCTTGGCTTGGCTTGGCTTGGACACTCTGCTTCCCTCCCAGAACCTCACTGTTTCTCTTTTTCACTTCTTTCAGAAAAAGCGTTGCAAATACAAAAGTGAAAAGCCAGAGACCATTAAGCCAACAACAGAGCCTGTGCATCCCATAGCCAACGGTGAAATCAAAGGAAGGAAGCCGTTCACAAACCAGAGGGACTTCTCTAACATTGGGGAGGTTTATCACTCTTCCTATAAGGGCCCTCCATCTGAAGGAAGTTCTGAGACGTCGTCGCAGTCTGAGGAATCCTATTTTTGTGGCATTTCAGCATGTACGAGTCTGTGCAATGGGCAGACCCAAAAGACAAAAACTGAGAAGAGGGCTATAAAACGAAGACGGTCTAAAGTTTCAGACCAAGGGAAGCTCCTAAAAACTCTAATACAAACTAAGTCGGGGTCAATGCCAAGCCTGCATGACATAATCAAAGGAAACAAAGATATAACAGTGGGAACACTTGGTGTCACGACAGTTTCTGGACACATCTAAAACTAGCTGAACTCAAACAGGAGAGTGTTTGTTCGTTTGAGAACAGTCTGTGGTATTCTGTGGGAAGATAGTGGGAGACAAAGAGCTCAACTAATTGGAAAGTATTCAGAAATTTGGTTTCTGCCTTTTTAAATAGATGGGATTGTGTCAATCTTGGCTATAAGCTGCAGCTTTACAAGGCTGATAATTTCCTATGAGAACAGCTTGGGGGGGAGGGAGGTCAGGGTTCATTTTATAAAGGTTTTTTTTCACAGTTCCTGGGACAGAGATTTTTTGAAACCCAGTTTGTTGGGTGGAATAGGGATACAAGCCTAATCCTCTTCCTTTAGCTTTGTTCCTATTTCTTGCACCTTCCCATATTTATGTGCCTTTTGTCTATTTATAATGCCACTGGAAGAGGGGAGATACAATTGTTTGTCATTTGATTTATTTTGTAATTTCTCTAGCTTTTTTTGAAGATGCAACACTACAGTGCTGTAAAGGGACACGTGTTGGCCTTCAGCTGGACTTGGTAATGTGGACTGGATACTGTAAAAATACCAACAGATGGACTTGCCTGACTAGATTGTGGTTTTGCAAACTGTTGAGGAAAACACCTCCTCAGGAATGGTAACTGTGTGTATTTGCACCTTCAGTCACACTGTGAGCTGTAGTCTTGATGTGCAGAAGCAGTGATGGTGGCTCTGCAGGACATGCTGTGTGCAGTGGAATCTGAGGCTCCTGAGTGCATTTGTCATCCCAGTGGCTGCTGCAGTTCTCTGAAGGACATGGATGAGGAGTGCTCTGTGTTGCTGTGCTGAGTTCAGGGAAGGCTCAGCTGAAGAAGAGGAGCATGAGCTGGTGCAGCCACACTGTTATCTGAGCCTGCTCTGGGTGCCATTGAGTTTGCAAAGCCTTGGAGTCTGAGCAGTCGGGCTGGTTCTCTGCTGGTGTTTCCATAACGTTTGCTTTTGTATTGGCTAACAACTGTGCAGTGTTGGTATGGTTGGTATTTCATATTCAAGTGTTTTTTATTTTGACTGTGACTGTATATTTGGATACTATAGGATGTGTGGTTGCTAAAATGTTGTGTGATTCTGAGTGAATGGAACAAAAGGTTTTTCCTTTTGACAGGTGTTACAGGTTCACGTTGTACAAAATAAGTTAACTTATTGAGCACTTTTAGTGGTACCCTTTTTAACAGATCTAATGCCTTTCCTGGGTATTGTATGTAATGTGACTTATTTAAAGACTTTGTTTTTTTGCTGCTTTCTTGTTAGTTTATGAATACTTTAAAGTGATGTACTTTCAGAGTTGATCTGCACAATTAGCCAGTCAGAGCACAGGAACCAGACGTGTTAAACATGAATTCAGAAGGGTGTCAAACCTGGATTAGGCAAATGCTTACCACCAGAGTGCAGCATCCAATATTGTGGAACAAGAGTATGTAACTACAGAGCTGTAGTGCCATTAGAAACTGTGAATTTCCAAATAAATCTGAACACTTTGTCTTTCATTTACTGGCATTTTTCCTTTGAAAATGAAACTCGTGGCTTGAATTCTCTGAGAAGAACTATTCTTTGTCAGTCCAGGACTAGGACTGGGATCCTTTGGGCCCTAGTGAGGAGTTCCTAAACTTGTCAGCCTAGATGTGTTTGTCTATTTAAAGAAGGAAAAGGAGGAGGTGTGTTCTGAAGGCCGAGTGCTCCTTTGTCAGAAAGTTCAGGAATTGTGGCTCTGTGAAATTGCTGGAGAAGTTTCCAGCAGGTCAGTTCACACCTTGCTGGGCCAGAATCACTGGATATGGTGGCTTTTGATGAGAATGACTGCATGAAATGACCTCTTGGCACTCAGAGCTAATGTTTGTGAAGGATATAAAAGGAAAATGTTAGTCATTTATGATTTCAAACCAGACTTGTCAGCTTGAAGTTTGCCCCTGACTGGTCGCTCCCTCCTAACTTGTGTCAAGCACAGCAGCTCTGCGTGCAGCCAAATGCTGAATTCACAGCCTCTCCACATCCACTTGTCAAAGGAGAGATCTCCAGCACTGATTTTTCACTTGAGTGTCCCAAGACTCTGCTTTGTCATAGCACTGTGATTTAAAAAGCAATTGAGTGTGGGTTTGCTGGGGCAGGAGGAGAGTGTTGGCTGTTTTGGGGGGGCAGGGTGTGGGTTTCTTCCATTTAGTCCTTCCTCTTGATATGTCACTTGTAGGGAGCTGTGTACCTTCATTGCCCAGGCAACCACTGGGCTCTTCTCTTGAGTAAGAATCACCTGAAGCTGGACACAACTGAATTCTTAAAACAGCCCATCTTTCCTCTCTGGCTATGAACCAAAACGTGGCAGATACATATACTATGCTGTTAAATGGAGAATGAGGCTGCACATTGAAATTCCAAGCATGTGTTCAAATTTGCAAGTTAATTTCAAATGTAAACCCAAATTCCTCCTAAACCAGTCCTTTAATATCCTACTCTCTCTACATTTCAAGAACTGGGCATGACTTAGATGTAAGGAGTTGCTGCATTCTTTGGAAGAACATCATGGATAAAGCTTGTCCTGTAAGGAACACGTAGGAAGTGTGCCATGGGAATAACACATCTGAAGGAACCTACGGAGCTGATTGTGCTTTTGCAGACCTGACAGTGTGTTCTGGCAGGAGCCTGGAGACTGAACCACAGCTTCCACCTGCTGCCTCCCTGCTTTTCATTATCTGTAACCACTTTTTTTTGAAAAAGGACTCTCAACATCAGGTTCTTACTGCTTAATGTTGTCCTTTCATGTGGGCTCTTGAGTAATTTTTTACTTTCAGTTTTATTAACGTCACACGATCTGGCTTTCAAAATGTGATTCTTCGGTGGAATTGGGTCTCTCTGAAATTGGTTATGGTCTTTATATAGGAAATAATAATTTCTACTGAAGATGGTCTGTAAATCTCAATGGATACCTGTGGTGGTGTGGATACTTAAATGGGGGGCCTAGTCCCTCTTGTGATACTGCATACTGAGATCGGACAGCAGCTGATATAAAATATCAAGAAGCCAGTGTGTGTGTGCCAGGGTGAGGATGGTGTCCTTCAGTCCTGGGGCAGGTCTGGAGCCCAAGGTTAAAAAATACCAATGCAATGCAAAGGTTTCCTCAGGAGGATGGATAGTCACAAACATGCCTTGTGTAAGTGAATTACCAACTGTGTTTGCCAAAATAAGGTATTTCAGTTGTATATGTCAAGCATCAGAGTGAAAATCCAATGTTTTTTTAAATATGCAAACTGTACCAGCTGTCTGGTGGTGTAAGTAGAGATCTCAAGTCTAAGGTGTCTTTGTGTGGCTTCTGCTTTTGCCAAGTTACAGCACAAGATGAAACAGGATGGAACAGCTTAGCATGCTCTGCTTAATTGGGCACAAACATGTTCCACTTCATTTGGAACAATTAAAGTGTAGAGCCCTGACCACAAACTGTGCTGTGGGCAGGCTCATCTGGAAACCCTGAGTGTCAAACAGTACTGGCTGCTGTGGGAGATGGTGCTGTGGTTTGAGACAGCTTGAAGATAATCTGTCCTCAGAGCTTGTTTAGATGAAATGTGTTAGTTTAGGAAAGGGTACTGAAATGAGTCTCTCTTACTTATTCCTTCTCTAATTTAAGCAAGGAGCTTCCTGCTCTTGCATTGGATACAAGGCCTGGGAGTTGCAACTGGTCTCACCAGTGCCACTTTCCACTGGAGTCGCCCATCAATGCTCACATCCCCACTCCGGCTTTTGGTAGGGAATGAAGAGGAAGTTAATTCTGCACTTCGTGGACCTAGAGATTTTTAATTGTTAATGAATTGCTTGGCACCCTGAGGTGTTTTTCCTTTGTTAGATATGGTCAGAGCCTGTATCCAGCTGCCAGGCCCTCTGTGAACTCACAGCAAATGAGAATCCCTGTCTGCTATTTCTCTTTTCCCAGAAAAGCAGCTTGAAGCAGATACCAATCTTCTATTAAAATTTGACGCAGCTACTGCTGGAATGTCAAGGTTATGTCCATTGCTCATGAAACCACCTGTAGCTCAGAGTTAAATCCCAGGAAAGTCAGCTGAAGGTCCCTTGGGGTTTGGGCAAGTCAACTGCTGTGGGTCACTGGTTGTTGGGGTGTTGTGTAATGAGGGGCACACCTGGTGTTGGGCTCTCTGTCACCAAACCAATGCTGCAGGATCCGAATTTGCTCAGTGACCCAGAGCTGAGCTGTGATCCTGGTGGACTCGGGATCCTGAGGTAGATCTTGAGGGATTTTGTTGTTTTTTTGTTGTTGTTAGGTTTGGAGTTTGTTTGTTTTTAATGGGGGTGAGAATGGCTCCTCCCAAGAAGAAATAAAATTGTCAAATACCACCTAGGCCACACTGGCCAGCAGAGCCAGCTGGTGTTCTTCAGAGCAAAGGCTGGCTGTGTGCTGAGAGCCTGGGCAGGGCATGGATCCTGCTGAAGAGCTTGTGAATGCTCTTCTCAGCTGTCACTGGGAGGGAGATGGAAAACCAACATCTGCACATTCTCCATGATCTTTTTTGCACCTTGTGAGCAACCACAGCACCTTGTTCCATTTTCTCCTATGACTAAGCTATTGTATGATATGAAATGACCTGTTCCTGTTTCTCAGAATAGATCCCATTACCTCATAACTGCTATACCTCATTTTTTTGCTCAAAAGAAACAAAAGACTAATATTTTAATTTTTCCTCTTTTCCTCAGCTGCTTTGGCTCCTTGAATTCTCTCCAACCTCGGGACAGAGCCCTGTACCTCCGTTGCTGCTTTCAGGGCTGCTGTCTGCTTGTTGTGATTATGGTGAAGGAGAGGAAAAGCCCCTTGCTCACTGGAAGAGGGACATGTTAGCACTGCAACACCAGGCCTGAGCTGTTAGCAGTGGATTTCAAAACCTGCTTGTGAGTGTGAATATCTGAATGTTCCCCCCGTGCACTCTTGGCACATAGGCATGGTTTTATGTGTGCTCCAAATGCTTCTGGGAAGGACAGCAACTGCTGAGAAAATGAAAAGCACCACCCTGTTTTGGGAAACCAAACTCTTAAAAAACACACAATAAAGAAATGGTATAAAGATGTCAACACTAACTGCAAAACCTGGGTGACTTGTGTGTGTCTTCCACAGCCCTCCAAGGTTTCAGTGGGTGGAGATCCATCCTCTCCCTTTGGAAGCAGCTCTCACAACCATCCATGCCAATGTTCAGTCAAAAATCCATGTCTTTTTTTTGGTTTGCACTCCTTCACCTTTGGCTCCCTGGGAAGGTTTTTATTCTGTGAGGTTGAAGAGCACTATGCTGCTGAAAATTGTCCCTCTTTTTAAAGTTTTCCACACACTGTCCATCCCTCCCTGCCACTCTGCTCCCGAATGGACAGAGTGGAGTCTTTGCTGTCCAGCAGTTACTGCAGCTTCTCCCAGAGCCTCCCCGAAGTTGGACATAGACTTGGGAAGTGGGTTCCAGGACTGTCTGCAGCTGCCTAGTGCGCTGTGTGAGCTCTCCTGGTAACCTGTGGGAACCCATGGGCTCTCCCTTCTGGGAGCTCATGTCCAGCTGAGGAGCTTCTTCTCAATCTTGGAGTTATTTTCTTTCTATTATGCTCCTTTCTACCTAAAGAGTTTGATTTGCAGTCTTTGTTTCTAGACTTTTTTTTCCTTCTGATGTGATTCTCTGTCCTCATGGTTTTGAATCCTGTTTTTTGAATGTGAATGATCCTCAGTTCTTGTGTGTAATTTATGCAGCCCTGTGGGCTTTCAAGAGCTGCTTTTTAGCATTTCCACTAGTCATTAGTGTCATAGGAAATACTTGCTTTCAGACAGGCTCTGTCCAAAACATGATGAGAGCCTCTCCTACACAGAGGTTCACACCTAAGTTAGTTTTATTTTCTGTCACATATTAGATCTGGATCATTGTTTAAGCCCTGCTTTCTTTGGGATATTTCAGGCAGGCCATCCTTTTGTCCCTAAATCTGCTGATATAAACTTTTAGCTGCTGGCTGATTCTCTGCTATCAACATAAACTTTAGCATAATTTTGTGTCTTGTTAATAAGAGCTCCCAGCTCCCCTCTGGGTGTGAAGTGGGGATGGGGAGCATTCTGATCTGAGCAAATCCTCTTTTTGAGTTTGTGTAACGTTTTTGTTGGTTTTGGCAAAGGGGAACAATTCTCTGATAAGGGCTAGGGAAGGTGTTTCCATCTGAAAATATTTTTTCCTGTTAGAATGACATAATAAGGCTGCTGGAAACAGAGTGTGCATTTTGCAGGCTGATTGAAGAGGGAATAGGCAGATAGACAAATCTGACACCTTTTTTGTCCTGATATTTGGCTTGCCAGGGCATGTGGTATTAGCAGGCTCTTGGTCTGAGCATTCAAAAGTGAAGATACAGTTGAAGTGGCTTCAGTTGGTTTCCTTGTTTCTCCCTCTCACCCACCAATTAAGCATCTTAGTGAAAATAGGAAAAAGTGGGTGAGAAATAAGAACACTTCTGACATTTAAGGGAGACTGCTACTGTGCCTTCAATCCCACCATGATAAGCTGTTGGTGTTAAACACGGGAGTGGCTCCTCTCTAGACAGTCACTGTGTGATGCTCTCTTGTCATGGTCCTGGGAGTGGATTGGGACCTGTCCTCAGGCTTGGTGGGGAATGCTTTTCTGGGGTGCTGAGAGAGGGTAGACATAACCCAGCTTGAACTGTTGGAGCTGGATTTATGTTGTGCCTTTTATGTCAGGAACCCAGAACATCACTGCTGCAGCAAAGCGCTGTGGTGAACACCTTCAAAAAGCAGTGGGGTATCTGGTGGTGCAGGCAGGGCTTTGACAACATGTCTGATCTCTTGGTGTGGTTGGAGGCAGAGATGAGCCTGTGCTTTGGAGAAACAAGGGTACGTATATTGTTCAAGAGTGTTCTTCTCAGCTCCCAGTTTTGATGTTCAAGATCAAAGTCTGTGTATTGGGATCACTTTTGTCAGCCACAGAGGAGACAAACCTCCAGTTTGGTCTTGTGTTAAGCATTTCACCTTTTTAACACTGCCCCATACAAATACACACTTCAAGGTAGGTATGTAAAATGCAAGAATGAACTATTTATAATCGCTTATGTGCACCTGTAAATCTCTGGGAAAATCTCCTTGTCCTCACTTAGAAATCTGCAGTCAGTGGGGAAAGGAAATTGTGAGTGGAAATGTCCCTCTCTCTCCCCATTAGGATTTTGTAATGAGCTCTTGTAAGTGCTGGTGTTTGCAGTATGGCCTGAATTCTGGGTGTTTTCTTGGAAGGCAGAAGAAATTCTACCAAGATGATGATAGCACTGTGTTTGCCCCTGGCTTTAATCACAAATTACCCAGCCAGGTTAGATCCTGCTGCAGTGCTCAGCATTGACCTGGAGAGATGATGAAAAAGCCCTTCCCTCTGTAAGGCGTTTTCAGGTCAGAAGAGGACTGTGGGATTGGAGATAGCATTTGCAAAGGTAAGGGGGACAGCAGAAGCTGCCAGCAGAGCCTGCTTGTACCCTTGGGCACCCCACATTCCATCAGTCCAAGGGTTCAGCCTGGCCGGTGGATCAGTGGCGTGGGGGCAGCACACCGAGCTCTGCTGGGGCAGCTCAGTCTGGGCTGCAGCACTCAGTGTCCTCCTCTTCTCTTTCAGGCTGGTTTTTATCAGTGGGATGGTGTCTGTGACCGGTGTTGTGTGACTCGGGATCCACACCCTGTGAATCAGCCGAGGAAAAGGTGGGATGCAAAACGAACAATGGTAAGGAATTTGTCCTGTGTGAAGTGATTGCCCAGCACTACAGCTGTACTCGGCATTGGTTCTTCATCCTGCCGAGGGCAGGAGCCATCGGCTCTGCCTCTCCCCTCTCACGCCAGGGTCATTCCTTTTGCCCTGCTTGTGGTCTGGGACACCTCGGTGGAAAAGCAGCCGCCTCTGTGCGAGTGGGCTGCTGGAAAGGGTGGCTGGTGGTGGGTATGAGCTGAGCTGTTACTCAGCCCTCATCCCCTCCATCCCTGGCTGCGGGAGGGTGTTCTCCCCCCGAGCCCCGCGGGCTGGTCCCGCTGCTGGCTGGGAGGAGCAGGTGTGTCCCCAGCCTGCACCCACGGCGGAAACTCTTCGCGTTTTGCTGTCGACACTTGAGGTTTTCAGCGAGTGGCAGCAGCCGAGCCGGGTGTTCGCCGCTGCAGGGATGCAGGCGTGCAAGGGCAGAGCTGGCTCTCCCCCCGGGGCTCAGCCTGGGACAGCCCCGGCACGTTTTGGCTGCCGTGTGGAGGACCACACCAAGCGTGTGCAGCCCATCCCGCTCCCGGCCAGGCAGCAGAACCTGAACTACGTGTGCCCCCAGATTTTTTGGGTGGACGGCTGTGCTGATGCAAGTCCTTCCTGTCCCTCGGCAACCCCTGTCGCTCCTTTCCCACCGCCGGTACCCGACCGGAGGAAGAAGCCAGGAAAGAAGAGGGAAAGGAGGGGCGTCGATTTCCTGGTGGTGTTCCTGCTGCTCCTGCTGGCCCTCGCTGGAGTGGGGCTGTGCATGTTTCAGATTTTCCGCCTGGAGAAGGAACTGGCTGAACTCAGAGAGGTGAGGTCTGCCTGGCTGGCCACAGGTCCCCTGGGGAAACAGGGAAAAGGAAAAACTCGGAATTGTGTCTGAGATGCTCAGGTGGGGCAGGATGGTGCTGTTTCAGTGTCTGCCGTGACAGGGTAAGTGGGGTTGTTCATTACTGTGAGGGACTGCTCGGTTGGTGAGTGATGTATCTGGATGTCTTTGTGTTCCTGAGGGCTGTGAGGTCTCTCCTTGTGTATTAATTAGCACTTTACAGCTCCCCCTGAGCACCCAGAATTAACCCCTATCAAAGACAGTCCTAGGCTGGTTATACCCTCGCTTAAGCAATGTCACTCTTCTCTTTTGACAGTCTGCCAGCACCGAACACATCCCCCCGGCTCTGGAGAAACTCATAGGTGAGTCGATGCACTTGGAGGAGGAACTGTGTTAGCAGGTGTGAATGCTCCTGTGAGCTCGTCCCTCTCCCCCTCAGGGGTCACAGCTTGATGCTCTGGGAGAGCTGATTTACTTGCTTGGCTGGACAAAGAGCTTTATCTCAGGGGCTTGGGGATGTGGTCCTGCAGCCCTCCTGCTGGACTGCTTAGAGTGTGACAGATCCTAGGGCTTCCCGTTCCCAGTGTGACAGCGGTACTGGGAGTACTCTGCTGTGAAGGGGAGAATCCAGCTGTCCTGATGGAAAGCAACAACATGAATGGAAAGAGGAAGAGGGAAATAGACACTGTTACGTCTGTGTGTGTCTGTCTGTCTGTGTCCTTACTCTTAGAAGATTCTGGGAAGATGCAGAGGGGTCTGCTTTCTTTGGAGTGATGGATTAAGCCCCATCCTTGAAAGCACACTTTATTTTTTCCTAAATTCGTTCAGTACAAAGCCATTTGAGAGAAGTCTGATTACATTTCTAAGAGGGAAACTCTCTACTTGTAATGTCAGTGAAATTGAAACTTTCCATGGGAACATGGGAACCTGCCAATTTTTCTAGATTTCATTTAGGTAAAAAAGAAAGCTTTTCAGCTTGAAGGGAACAATTTTTAAAATCATATTTTGAGCTTCCAAACTATCATTTTTCATTTGCATTCTGTGTTAATGTTATCAGTGAAGACATCCTTTTTAAAGACAGTATAGTTGGAAAGAAATTTTCATCCCTCAATTTTTGCTAGCTCTGAAAATTATTTTTTTTTCCTTCCCTTGAGGATTTTTGGTTAGCAGAAAAGTTAATTTATTTTCAAATTTGTTCTGGTACTGAATGAAAACAAATTTGGAAACAGCAAAGTACTCTGGAAAGGACAGTCCTGGTTCCCATCAACTCCCATATCAATAAATTTTCCACTTTAGGGGAAGAGGAGCTTTCATTTTAACTGGATGCTCAGTGATCAGATCAAAAGCTTCTCTAGCCACAGCTGAACATAAATAGTAATCCTGAATTTCTTGAGGGGGATGGATAAATAAATAGAAACAGCAAAATAGTGTAAAGAAGAGGGAGAGGAAAATTTAATTGGCTTGAGAAAAGAAAAAGTAGCTTCCAAAATTAGAGGACATGAAGTAGATGCTGAGAAGAAGGGAAGGATGAAGTGGGGTGGGATCCAAATACCGAGTTGGTGTAACTGGCCCACGAGTCCAAGGGGAGCTGAGCTCTCCAAGAAGGGCAAAGTTTTCCCAGCTGTGCTCTGCCTCCCTCAGAACAAGGTCTGCCTGGCTTGGGGAGTGGTTTGCAGGATTTCAGGTATCAGCTTTGTGGTTGGGTCCCTCCTGCTGTCTAGCCTGACTCTCCCTGGAGCACAAGGCTAACATCTTGCCTATTTCTGTGCAGGGCAGAAGGATTCAATGAAAAAGGAAGAAAGAAAGGCAGCACACTTAACAGGTACGTGCTGAAGGGCCAGCAGGATTTGGGAGCAGGGGACAGGGCAGATGTGATTGGGGTTAGAGGATGGCATGATTGTAGTTGTGAGGAGCCCACCTCACACAGGCCTTCCTATTTTCCTTGGAGAACATGTGCGCTCTGACAGTGGAAATTTGCCCCACAGATGAAATCTCCCCGCTGTTCAGACTTCTCCGTGAGGCCTGTTTTTGGCTTGGTTTTTGTTTGCCTCTGGGGGGTTTGGGGCAGAAGCTGTCACAGGGGGCTGACGTGGGTGAGGTGTGAGGTCGGGGCAGACTTTCCATGCTGTGCTCAAGTTCTTGGAGAACGGTTGACTTGTGATGTGGGGTGTGATTTGAGGTAAAAACACACAACTGACGTAATTACTGCTCTTTCCCCCCCTCTCCTCCTTGTTTCTGCTTCCAGGGAGCCCTTCCCAGCGGAACCTCCCTCTGGAGTGGGAGCCCATCTCGGGCCATGCCTACACCAGTGGCATTCAGTACCGTGACCGGGGGCTCGTCATCAACGAGACGGGGCTGTACTTCGTGTACTCCAACGTGCTGTTCCGGGGCAGTGTCTGCGATGGCCAGGTGCTCACACACATCGTCTACAAGAGGAACCCGACCTCGCCGGGCTACCACGTGCTCATGGAGGACAAAGGCATCAACTACTGCATGGGCCAGAGGACGTGGGCCCGGAAAAGCTACCTGGGGGCTCTCTTCAGTCTCAGGAGGATGGACAGCTTGTACGTCAACGTCTCCAAAATCGCCCTGGTTAATTTTGAGGAGTCCAAGACTTTCTTTGGGTTGCTGAAGCTTTGAAGTGGAGGCTGTTGGAATGTGGCCAGCAGCACCCCACACACACACCCCCCTAGGATGGGTCAGGGGTGAATGCTTCCTGAGCACAGTGGCCAAACCAGGGTCTTCACAATGAAGCCCACCAAGAGACCGTGTTTTGACCTTCAGTGTGAGAGTTCAAGCAGCTGGTAAAGGCTTGTAAGCAGACACCTGGGAAGCACCAGGGCTGTACTGTGTCAACCTGAAGAGAATTGCACATATTCTCTTTACAAAAAAAGCCTCAACAAACTCAAAATGTAGTGTGTTGAGGACCACATTGGAACTCACTACTTGCTACCTGAGAGGATGCTGGGGCCTGGAGCCCCACATGGTGTCATGGCCCTGGTGAGTTTGGGCCAGCAGGGACAGCTGATGGGTGTTATGGAGGTCCCTTGAGCCAGGACTGCAAGTTGTGCCACACTGCAGGGAGTGGTGTGGGAGTGAGTAGTGCTAACAGCTGCTTACCCCAAGCCTTGTCTGCCCACCCTACCCAGGCACTGTGCTCTGTGACTGCTGTCTGACAGGCATCTGCCTGCAGGCTCGGCTGTTACAGCTGATATGTTCATTTTATGTTAAATTATCAGCTGTTCCCATCCCAGAAAATGCTCCCCAACCCCTTTATTTAACTCATCTCAAGTGCCTTACAAGCAGCACACGAGAAGCAGTGGCATCATGGGGAGTCCTGACCCTGCAGTGGAATCCTGACCATGCTGTGGTGGTGGGGCTGTGCTCTGCTGACAGGATCTGAACAGCAGAGCAGTGGACCTTGAGGTGAAAGCAGCATTTCCCACCCCCCTCATGTCCTTTGAAGACATGAGGGTCCTCTGTGGAGTGCTGGTCTGCTGCCCCCTTCATGGTGCATGTGGTAACATGCTGGCCTCTATCAATGGCATGGCTTCAGCCGACCCCCTTGTCATGAGGTGTTCTCTCCTGAGCAAAACACAGATGGTAAATAAAGATTTATTTTTCTAGTAGGTGATACCGTTCTCTCCTGACTTGGTGCAACAGGCTTCTGCAATGGCCAAAACAGTGAAGGTCTCTGTGGTCAGCAGCTTGTTCCTTCTCCAGCAGCATGGCAGAAATCTGGGAACCTCACTGCACTTCACTGGCTGCTTGGCAGTGCAGAGGACCCCTTCCATGGAGCTTTGGGGCTCCAGCATGGAGACATCAGGATGTGGGGTCTGGAGAGGTGTGATGAGGGCAGCACAGACCAGGCAGCCCAAGCCCACTGTGGCCAACAGGAAAGGCCTGATCTCAAAACACAGGCTTGAGCTTCAGTGGAGCCAGACACTTGTTGCTAAGCAGAAGCACTGCTGTCCCCACAGTCACCATGCTCCTCTACATGACCCAGAAACACTTCTCACAGAGCAGTCTGCAGGACAAGGAAAGGAAGTGGTGTAAAACCCCCTTTGCACACTCTGATGTCTGGCCCTTTGAGTTCTAACCCCCTGATTGTCTGTCATGTTACTACCAGGCAAGACCCAAAGGCTGAAGCTGTGTTGCATCATCACCTTTGCCTGTGGTCATGCCTTCTTGCAGCTCTGATGTTGGTCTCTGCTCTTCAGCAGCCTGCAGTATTTATTTCCTTTTCCACTGTGCTGCTCTCTGCTTGGTGATGTGTGGCCTGTGGTTTGCTGTTTCTTGCTTCAGGTAAGCTTATTTCTTCGAAATTTATCAGTGCTCTGGCTACTGCTGTGGCCACTGTGAACGCTGCACCTCTGCTCACACAGCCACTGCTGCACTCGGATGTTTCCATTGCATTTCTGGAAGGAAAATACATCAAAAGGATGACGTTTAGGGATCTTTGGGCTTCACTGATTCTTTCTTACTGTCCCACCCCTGCTAATATCGGAGGGGCAAACCAGAGGGATGGAGATGTTTCTAAAGGCTTCTCTAAGTCAGCACCTGATAACTCGTGGAGCCTGTAGCTGTATTTGGCTCTGGGGCAGGATGCAGCAATCGCTATTGCTGCACGTTGGGAGGTGACAAGCATCTGTTTGTCTTATTATCTGGAATGCTAAAGGCAATGCAGACCTGCTTGTTTCAGAGGCAGTGGCACAGCGGGGTGGACAGCCTTGTTATAAATAGTGCTGAGGTCTCCTGAGGTGGACAGAGCTGGCTTATCCCTGCAGGATAAAGCTCGGTGCTGCTAGGCTTGCTCCCCAGTCAGAGCATGGCTGTGACTGTGCGGAGTCACTGCTTTGTGATCCCTTCCTCAAATATCCTTTTGAATTGCCCACAGCAAATCCGCTACTTAGCCTGTGGGCTGTGACTAAAGATTCCAAGTAAGATCATGACAGGATTATGCAATTTCAAACATCACAGAGTCAATTCATAGGCTGCTTATGCTGCAAACAGCTTTATTAAAGTCATCTGTTTATCTTGCTAATGAGCTGTTCATTTAGCATGCTTATTGTTACCATTAAATACTTAATGAATATTTAATGCTGACATCAGGCTCTGTCAGGCTGAGAGAATTGGGGTTATTCAGCCTGGAGAAGAGAAGGCTCCAGAGAGACCTTAGAGCCTATTCCAGTGCTTAAAGGGGCTGCCAGAGAGCTGAAGAGGGACTTGTGATAAGGGCATGGAGTACAAGGACAAGAGGGAATGGCTTTAAACTGCCAGAGGGCACGGTTAGATTGGATGTTAGGAAGCAATTCTTTACTATAAGAGCGGTGAGGCCCTAGCAGAGGTTGCCTAGAGAAGCTGTGGATGCCCCATCCCTGGAAGTGTTCAAAGCCAGGTCAGATAGGGCTTTGAGCAGCCTGGTCTAGTGGAAGGTGTCCACAGGCAGATCTCCTGGGCAGCTGAACCCTCCTCAGGAGATGCCTGTGTGTTTGGATGTGCAGCTGGCCAACTCAGAGCTCTGCACAGCATCTATTTGTGCTGCTTGATAGAGATATGGCCTCTTTGTGGTTGATGTGTATCAGATGCTGCACCCTATTTGTCTGCCTTGGTGGAGGAAAGGGGAGAGCAGGATGCCAATGTCTTGAAAACCTCATGTGGGCTCAGTATGTGTGGTAACCAAGGTGGCAGAAGAGGCTGCATTATAGAAAGAACTGTATGAGTTGGGTGATTGCTGCTTCTACAGCAAAAGCACAGCGGAAGGAAATGAAATCCTGGTCAAAGAGGAGAAGTGTTGCCTGGACAGCTCTGACCAGCATCCCTCATCCATGTATCCTGACTCTGTCTCAGGCTGTGGTTCCTCATGACGCGGAGGAAGGTGAGTGGTGCACAGTAAAGGTGAAGCAGCAGGAACAGTTGCTGATCTGCAGCCGATCCCTGGCGGTTCATCAGCGTGTCAGAGACAAGAAGTGGAGCCACAGCACACACTGACTCTTGTCAGGCTTTCTCAGATGCACATCTTGGCTCAGAAACCTCAGAGCTTGGCTGGTTCACTGGAACTGTCACTGGTGAGAGGTGTTATGTGTGACTGTTTCTGTAGCCCTCCCAGGGAGAAGAGAGAGCATGAGTAAGAATGGAAGAATTGATATGTCTGAAGCCACTCAAATCGTGTGAGTTCAGACAGCAACCTTCTGTTTGATCTGTCAAATTTTATTTGTGCTTTTGTGGAGGTTATTGTTTTTCTTTTTTTTTTTTTTAACCTCCTTCATTTACCTGAAGCCAGCCTTGGGCTCTCTATGTTTCTGTTACCATGTCTTCTGGGGTCGCTTCTTCCATTCCAAGGAGCTGTACAGACTCTGGCAAGTTTTTAACCAGGCTGGGATGGAGCATTGTCTAGTGGTTAGAGAGGAGAGAAAAAGGAAGAGAGGTAGGCTTAAATATTGCTATTCTTCTCCTAGTGCTCTGTTGTGCCTATGTTATATCATGGTTACAAAAGTGTCATTTTAGTCATGACTAAGTGAGGTTCAATGCAAAAGAGAGGATGAGATGAGTAAAGAGAGGAGAAATCTTGCTGCAAGGTGAGGCAAGTTGCATGTGAATTTCTTGTTGATTTTAATTATTTTTAAAAAAGAGAAGAAGAAAAACTTGACAACTTGTTGCTGATTCACCTCCTGGCGTAATGTGGAGACTCAAATGTTCCATTCCCTGTATGTGACCTGTCACAGGAGATGTGGGACTTGAGGGTGGGTGCAGGAGTTGGCACCACTGCAGACACTGCCAGCCTTCTGCAGGCAGAGCTGTGAAGATGTGCTCAGTTCCCCAGCACCTGCCTGTGGTGAGACCAGCAATGCTGCTTTAGGATCCTACTGGTGGGCACTGGTGTGGCTGGTTACCCCTGCCAAGACATCAGCAGGCACACGGACAGGCACGCAGCCTTTCTGTTGTGAAAACTCATGGTTTTTTGAAAATCAGCTGCTCATTTCTCTGGGTAGCAAAGAGACTAAAATCTCTATGTGGATTAACAACCCTCAATGTGCTTTCCTCTCAGTTGCCTCCCCATTCCTGAGCTGTATTACTCAGCCCTCTCTATGGAGAATTAATTTCTCTTACCCCTTACAAACCATCATAGAGATTTCACATCTGTCTCTTTTTGCCATACTCCACAATAAGGTTCCTCCAACAATAATTGAAAAAGTCTGTCTGGTTTTTTTTTTTTCCTATTGTTGGGGATTCCTCAGGTTCCCCTTTGTGAGTTCTTGGCGAGTGAAAGACAGCTGGTCTGGAAACCTGCACTGGTCATCTGAATGACTATCAAAACTGGACTGCATGCCCTCCTGAGCCCTCACCTCATTAGAGTGAAATTTATGACAACACAGAGGCAAAAGATTTCAGAAAAAAAGGCATTAGAGAGGAATGTTTGTGTCTCCTAATAAGGTTTCTGGATAGAGAACAGGTATCCAAGATTTAGCTTTCATTAAAGTCCTGGAAGAGAAATCCAAACCATGGAAGATCAGAAAACATTCTGCTCAAAACTCCTCGCTTGTGGAGACCCTGCTTGCTTGGCTGGAGGATGTCACTCAGGCAAGGCTGTGGATGGATAGAAGCAGATGGTAATTTCTTAATCCAGTTTGAATCATCCTTAGGTACTTTTTGCCTGCCCTTGAAGTGTTTACTTTGTCACCATATGCATTTTATTCTGCATAAGGGGATGTTTAGTGGCAAGACATGGTATAATCCACCTGCCAGTCTATGCATCCTCACATACAGAGCCCTCCAAGACTCAGATTAACCGCGTTTCAGAGCTGGTGGGATTGCAGTGCTACAAGAGAAGTACCAGTGCTGTGCACAGGACCCCTAGAAAAGAACAGAGCACCAGGTGCACAGGTCCCTGCTGGCACCAGGCTCTTTGCAGTGGCTGAGGTGACACCGGGTGCTGGGAGCTTCTGCTGCCAAGTACTGATTCCCCTCTCCTGGGGGACCCTACCCTGACAGTACTGACCAGCACTTCAGCCAAAATTGTTCCTCCCGCTGCCATCCTTTGTTTTCATGCAGACAAAGTAAGCAAAAATCCAGCCCTGTAGCTTGGAGGAAGCTGGAGGATACACTGAGGGGATGAAGTAAGAGACCATGGGCACGTGGTAGCAGGCAGCTTGCAGGCTGCTGGGGCTGAATGCAGAGCATACCAGTAGCCATACAACCGCTGAATTCTTTGAAAAAGAATCCTAAAATTGGCACTTGGTAGCAGTGCTTTCGTTTCTCTGTATTTCAGCCCATTGCCTGTAAACCCTGCCTAGCACCCAGCTTGATAGGACACAAGAAAAACTTACTGATTTCCCGCAGTGCTCGTGGTGGGGTTTTGACCAGCATTGAAAGTGAGTACGGAAATGGTGACAGTGGTGAGCCTCTCCACGAGCCTGCAGCCAGGTCCCGTCAGCACACCGAGCCTCTGGAGAGAGAAGATGCTGTTACATGAAAGGGGCACCTGGCTTAGAGAAAATAAACTAATGTTTATTGTCTTAAACCACTGACTCTCCAGGAACTTCACTTAGTAAGTGTTGCTTCTTTGTACAGCCTTCTTTGGAAGTCTGACCTTCTTTTGTGACCAAATTGCTCTCCTTTGTATTCTTGTAACTGTTCTCTAGTGGTTTGGACCCTCTACTAGTCTGTTACCACTGTTGAACGCTTTGCTTTTGCTCTTAGGGTGTGAAAACCTCTTGCAGAACCATTGAATCACCTGTTAACAGAACGCATCGATTAACGGGTTTGGAAATTCAGCCTTTCTTTAAGTGCTTTTTACTCATCTCATTCTTAACTTCTAATTTCCTCTGTGCAGAAAGAAAAAAAAAAAAAGAGGAAAAAAATTGCTACCCGTCCCCCTGCCCCGCAGACCTACTTTTTAAAGTGCTATTTCCTGTGATGTTGAAGAGCACATTGAACCCAAAAATGTGAACCTGAAGTACCTCTGTGCTCTCTTACTGATGTAAAAGGGAGCAGGTAGGCAGGGAAGCTCCATGCAGACTCCCAGAAGACCCTCGTCCTTGCACAGAGCCGCATGTCTGGCAGGAATTCCTCCTTTTCCATGCTGCTGTGTGGTCTCCAAAGTCCCTGCCAGGGCTGCAAACATATCTTTGCTGGGCATGTAGACAGAAATGCTTTTTTTTCCCCCTCTCAGCAACCCTGTGTGTTGATAGGGCCAGTGGCTTACGTGGCTCTCTGGGGCAACCAGGGCTGAGCCATGTGTGATGTATTCAGGCTCTCACCTGGAAAGTGCTATAGAAGTGATACCTGATAGATGGATACACACACCTCTCAGTGCTTGAAATTTAAATATCCCTGGGTACTTGTGGTGGGCTGACCCCGACCAGCTCCCTAATGGCCACCCAGCCATTCTCACTCCCCCTCTTCAGCAGCACAGAGAGGAGAAAATAAGTCTGAAAGGCTCATGGCTAGATAAATACAGGTAGGTGAATAGTCTGTTACCCTCACCAACAAAACAGATCCAAACGTGGGAAACTAATTTATTGCCAGTTGAGATTTGGATGGTGAGAAACAAAGACAAAGCAACACCTTTCACACGTTTCCACCCTGGTTTTTTCCCCCTTCATGCCTTCATTCTCAGGTTTTTTCCGCAGAAGGCAGCACCATCCCGGCTGAGGGGCCAGCGGTGGGTCTGTGACCAAGGTGGGAAGTAGTGGCAGCACTCTGGGAAGGTGTTAACAAGAAGGAACGTGTTTAGGTGGGGCACATAAGAGGGTCTGGAAGTGGCTGTGAAGGGGAAGAGACATGGCTCTGCAGGTATGGGGGTGGCTGCAGTCTGTGTGGAAAGTGAGTCATTATTAATTAATATGTACTATCTCTGTCTGCAGACAGGTTTCTTTCCCCTCAAATGGAGCAAACCTACATGTAATACAACCTGCAGCCAGCCAGGGAGCAGGAAAAATTATCAGCACTTAAGGCAGGACCCTTGAAATGTGTTGTGTTTATAAGGAAACTGGAGGTAATTATATCACAAGTAAAGTAATACTTTTATTCCCAATGTTAGCTAGTTCCTTAATATCAAGCTTAAACCCCTGAAGACCTGGAGGACTCATGAGGGGAGGTTTTGTTCATTCTGTGGGTCTGGCTGGAGCTACCTGAGCTGCTGGAGATACACTGACCCAAGCCCTTGTGTGTTGGGGACAGTGTGGTGGTCTGAAGCCTCTTAACAATTAAAGTGCCAAGCTGGTGGCTGGAAAGGAAAGCTTGAAAAGAAACTGAGAAACGCCTCTTTTTTGTAAGAGACAGTTCAGAGCAAGGAGGGAGAACAAAACAGAAGTAAAAAAAGGTTTCCCTGCAGTGCTTTCCTGGACTGCTTGGTCCTTGCAGCCTGACCTTACCTCCAGCCACCAACACACTCTTGCTGCCCCAGAAAGGTCTCTGTCACCCCCAAGGCTTGTTCTTCCACAGGCTGACAACCTGCTTCCCCTGGGACTCATTCCCTGCCTTCCACACAAAGTCTGGCCATGTCTGCAAGATTTCTGGAACTGGCAGGTAAGTGACCTGGTGAGCAGCCAGGAAATGTGTTTGGGATGAAGGTTGGAATACAGGTGCCACAGCAAATGCTGGGGAGTGGGAAATACCCTGAGCTCCCTCCTTGAGACAGGAGATGGGTAAGGATGAGTATGGGACTGACAGAAGGGTGGAACTGTATTAAAGCTCCTCAAACTCTGCTTGAGTGGGCAGAGAGTGCATCCTTTCACTTGATATTAGATTCATAGATATGGTGTCCGATGTCTCAGCCTGGTATTTTGGGGACACACTGATCTGGCAGTGCTGCCAGGAGAACTTGTGGGTTGTGACATCAGCACCCTCACCTGCCCAGGCAGTGTGGTGTTGTGAGACTGGTGTTCTGAAACTGCCTGGAGACAGTGAGACCCACAGGTGAATCACAAACATTTGCATTCTGCAGAACTCTTCCACTGGGACAGGTGAGTCACAGCTGTGGTGGTGAGGGTGTGGGGGGAGGCAAAGCCTGTCCCTCCACAGAGGGTGGTGGAGTCTTCTGTGAACCAAGAGCTCTGGCACCAGCACCTGTGCAGAGCTGAGGACCTTTTGGAAGCTCCTTCCTCCACACTGCTGAGTCAGGTGCCCACCTGATCCTGCAGCAGTGCCTGTTCCCTGTGACCAGGTGAATGCTTGGGATGGTGCTGAGGGTATCCTGCAGTGCTGCCTGGCACCCATGGGCTGGGTGCCCTCCATGGTGCTGCAGGCCAGCATATTCCCTGCTCTGGAGAGGTCCCATGTCTCCTGCAGGGCAGTGCTGACCAGCTGTGCTGCCCTCCCGTTTGAGTGGGAGGTGATGCTCACAGGTTTCCATGATGCTTGGTCATGGTGGGGGCAGGAAGCACTGCTCATCTAAGCTGTGAGGAGACCTCCTTTCCCTGACATTGCTGCTTTTAGCCTTGTGTGGTTTGTGAGTCCCTGGGAGCCTCAGCAGGGATAGTACTGGTGTCTGCCTGGCAGTCCTGCCATGGGTTTATCTTAATCCCAGAAATGAGGCTTCCCTGTGACTGGGACACAGAGGTCATGGCTTGTGGCTACAGGATGAGGCCTTTGTAAGACTGTGTTCTCTCCAATGATTGCAGCCTCCCTTGGAGAGCCCCAAGCTTAGGAAGATACCCTTAGGAAGAGGTTCTGGCTCCTCATGGGCCAGGAACTCAGTGACTGGGAACTACAGGGTGGGCTGACACATTCCAGCACCCCACTCTACTTGTTAGCCCTGCCTGGCACAGGAACCTGGAGAGGGACCCTCCAGAGAGCCTTTCTCACCTTATTATCCTATGGCTCGATGTCAGGTTCCAGCCCAGCCCCAAACTAGAATTGTCCTTCCTCTGTGCACTGTCTCTGCACTCAGGGTGATGCTCTCACGCAGGGAAGCCCTCCTCCAGCAGCCAGGGAGGAGGAGGAGAGGATGTTCAGGAGGGGATGAACAGCTCCTCCCCATTCCAGACACCTCTGGGGTGACAGGCTTGTTCCACTCGTAGGTGCTCGTGGTGGGCTGTCCCCTGTGACACCTCTCTGCCACCTGGAAGGGAGCAGATCAGCAGCAATTGTGATAAACAGCTCAGGGCTTATTCGAACACCAGATGCAAACAGAAAATGTTCCTTCTTTATTTTGTGGAAAGAGCTACAGGAAATCAGCCCACCTTGGGCAGGAAACAGAGGTTACTGAGGACAGGGACAGGACAGCCAGACTTTGTGTGCGTCTGGCACTGGTCTTGATCCACTGCTGTTCCAAAGAATTGTCACCACCCTAATTTCCTGGTGGGGTCTTAGGAGCTTCAAGGGGCTTTGGTGAGGGGTAGCAGGGATGTCACACCCGTAGCCTGAGAGACAGTGTACTTTGCTGTGCATCCTGCACCTCCCAGCCATGGCTGGATGAGCACTCTCAGGAAACAGCACTGCAAGGAAGGATCTGAAGTCAGAAGGGCTTATGAACTGTGATGAAATATATGGAGACCTTTACGGGTGTGGCAGGGAGGTTTAAAGAGCACAATTTAAATGAACACCCTGCTTTACATGTGCAGACCTTCACACTTGTTGATATGTGACTTCTGGATGAAGGTACCAGATGTAACCATATCAAAGTGGATTCTGGCAAAATCATACCTGGATTGCTTTAGAATGTGAAGTAGGAAGCTGAATTCAGAGTAATCTCAAAAGTAAAACCCCCAGGAGACTGAAAAGTAGAATAAGATCCAAATAAGTTAAAAAAGTTAGAAGTGGCTATTGTCAGTATTGTTATTGAGACTATTCATGAGCTAGGCACAGTGATGTCACTTCCAGCTGTATCCCTGAGGAGCTTCAGACAAACCAGGTAGTGTTAAACCTCTTTGGGACTGGAGCTTTCCCAGTTCCTTTGAAGATTTGTCACACTGATCTCTTGGGACCAGTGTGGGCTGACTGTGAGATGAAGTGTATCAAACTGAAAGTTTTAGGTTGGCTCATCAGCAAAGTGCTCAGTTTTGATGTGAAAGCAAAGGGCCTGAGTACACAGAAGAGAAATGCTTTGATACCTCTTCACTGGATATGGTTTGCAGCCTTCCATTGCTCTTCCTCTGCCATTGATAAGCTGTTTCACTGAGAGATCCTTATCAAGAGATGGGTCACTGATCTCTTCATGGCTCAGCATGTGAAAAAGTGTCCTGAACAAAGTCAGGCATTTGTGACAAAAATGTCTTAGGCTTGAAAAGGACCATATTGTTTGGGTAAGGAGAACTCGCTGGGAAAAGTGAAAAGAAGTGAGAAGAGTGTAGTGGGTTTGCATGGAAATGTTTTGATACAAGGAGGCTACAGGTGTGGTTTCTGTGAGTAGACCCGTGGAGAGAGGAGCTCATGCTGGAATGGTTTGCTGGCAGGATTTGTGACCCTGTGGGAGCAGTCTGTTCCCAAAGGACTACACCTGAAGGGTCCTGCAAAGACCAGAGCTGGAGCAGTTGTGAAGAACTGCAGCCCATGAGAAGCACTCAGGTCAGAGAAATTTGTGGAGGACTGTCTCCCATGGGAGGGACCTCATGCTGGAGCAGGGTAAGAGTGTGAGGAGTCCAACTCCTGAGGAGGAAGAAACATCAGAGACAACGTGTGATGAATTGATGACAACACCCATTCCCTTTGTCCCTCTGTTGCTGGGGGCAGGAGGTGGAGTATTCAGGAAACTGGAATTTGTATGATACAAACCCACTTTCTGGGATGGAGTGTCTCTGGAGAACCTTTTAGGATTGTCCTGGGCAGCTCCCTGTGGCTCACCCGTGGCAGCCAGCAGGAAAGCCTTTGAGCTGGAAGAGACAGGAGCAGAGACCAAAGGCAGCAGAGACTTTCATCTCTCCTACTCCTTAGCCAACTTTGACAGTATTTGCCTTGTAGCAAGACTGCAGCTTAGTGTTTGAAGTGTTGAAGGAGTTGCTGAGAAGCAATTAAATCCTAGTTCATAACTACCATTCTTGGGGGAAAAATGCAGAAACCTTTTACCCTTAATAGAGAAAGGCCTGAGATCCACTGGTGCAAAGCAGCCTCATCTGAGTGAAAAAGAAACACCTGGTAATTAATTAGCCTGAGGACTTCTAATTAGTGAAACCCTCCACACCTGTGTGGACACCAACGGTTCTGCAAAGGGTGATTGCCCTCAGCTGGGCAAATTACTCAAGGGGTAATTGCCCTCAGCTGGGCTAATTACTCAAGGGGTAATTGCCCTCAGCTGGGCAAATTACTCAAGGGGTAATTGCCCTCAGCTGGGCAAATTACTCAAAGCAGGGCAAAAGGAGCAGGGGCTGGGGCAGTTGCGCTCTGCTGGCTGTGAGGGGAGGTTGTGTCCTTTCCCAACTTTGTGCTTTAAACTCTGCAGCTTCATGTTCCTGTCTAGGCCTGGGGCATTTCATGCACTTGGATTTTGCTGTGTGCATTTGAAAGTGGTTTGGCTTTGTGCTAATTCACCTCTGGTTGCTGAGAAAGTGCTTCAGAAGGAGGCTTGGATTCTCAATAATCCGCCAAGTATCTGTTTCTTGGTAGTGCTAGAGGGTGAAGAGATGCTGTGGGACCTTTTCTGTGGCCCAGAAGCTGGTGGTGTGCTGTGTGGTTACCACGTTCTCAGTGTGACTGCTTGGAACGACATCGCTGGGGGTTCTTTGGGGCAGCTGGTGATACAGACACTGGACAAACTCTGAAGGCAGCAAAATTTTATTCAACAAGGAATGTTCTGCTTCCCTCACGTGTCATTGATATCTGGGCTGCAGGTGCACCTTGGCTCTTAAAATCTCAAGGCCTGTTTGTGCTGCAAAAATGGTGAAAGCTGTGCCTTGGCTACTGTGCAGCTCCACTTTGGATTGCAAGACCTTCAGGACTGGAGTCACAAAAATACTCTCCTGTGGTCAAAAACCAAGATGTGAACCTTCAATCTCACGTGAGAGCGAGCGAGACTCTGCTAACACAGCAGTCACACAGGGATCAAACAGTGTTTACAAGAAAGGAAGCCACCTGAGAAATCACTCTTGATGGTTTTACCTGATGAGATCTGTGCTCCTTCCCTGCACCTCTGAGTGCTGGCTCTCCCTCAGGTCACTGCCTGACACACAAGGGCCAAAGTGGCAAAACAGGCTCATGCGAGGCTGTGCCCCAACACAGGTACTTCACTTGGAATGTTCCCAGCTCTCCTGCCATGAACCCACTGGAGCAGACACGGATACCCTGGACTGGAGTGGAGTGACTGGATGGGGATGTTGCTGTGTGAGGTAAGGGGGAAGAAGGACTCTGCAGCTGGAAAGTGCAGAAGAGCTCCCGGGGTTGGGTGCTGCTCTTGGTGTGGTTTGAGTCTAGGAGTGGTGTTGGGGGATGTTTCCATGCAGTTTGTCTCAAACTCCTTCAGCACTGATCAGAAGCAATGTAGTACAAGTGGTTCCCCTCTGAAAGCTGATCTGGAGTGATAAGGTACTGGGTAGCAATTTCCATTAGATTAAAAAAAAAAAAAAAAGGAACAAAACAAACCGTTTTCCACCACCAGCACCGCAGTGGTTTCGTGCCCTGGAGGAGGGAGATGAGAGGAGGCAGGAGGGCTGAGTGGGTAGAGTTGAAGAGCAGTGCTGACCCAGGGTCTAGCAGCAACCCAGGCCTCCTCTGTGCTTGGCTAGCCTGCATAAGAAATGGAGCAGCAGCATTCAGAAAGAGTGGGTGCCCATTGATGCTCCAGAGCCCCTGCATAAAGGGGGCTTTTAACTCGCTCTGTCTTGTCCTTGCCCGGTTGTGCCTCAGCTGAGTGTGCTTCCAGCCTTCTCCTCTCTGCAGTGGGGCTGGAAAACGGCAAAGAAACTCTGTGTATTGATTAACTGTGTTGGGGGATTGAAATGCCAAGCCCTCTCCATCATTTATTTTCATTTTGTTTGTAACTGTTGTATACTCCTCTTGGTTTCTTTGTCAAAGGCTGGGCATCTTCCTGCCAACGTTCTTAGGGCTGTGCCCAGAGTGAGGTCCTCCTGCTATATATGGAACCAGTGTTAAATGTGCTTGTCTAGGGTTGTTGAGAGAGGCTGGAACGTGGGAGGTCTCTTTCCATAAGTCCCTGGAGAGGTTTTTGTAAGGTTTTGAGTGAGGCAGGTTCATTTCTTGCAGTGCTGTTTCCATCCTGTAATACCTCAGGTTCTTATCTGTGCTGAGATGCGGCAACTGGGGCGTTTTGTCTGAGAGTGGATTTTCTTCATGTATGAAATCAGCTTATTTTAAAAACGTGGAGAAAGCAGAATTTCTCTTTTAAAAGCCCTCTGGTCCTGCTCTAAAACTCCCTTCTTGGGCAAAAAGCATTGCAACTGCCTAGGATTACTGATTTTGTCTTTTGCTGGGGGATGCATGTGTGTCAGCAGGTTTGGGTCAACATGATGTTTCTTATTTCCCAACTAATGGAAGTCTGTTCATTTAAATACTTGTTTGAAAATCACACTAGTGTCTTACTATGCTGGCTGGTAAAGGGAGTTGGTTTTTTATATCTTTGGGAATGATTTTGCAAAGGGATTTAAGATCTTTGTTCTAGCTGTAATTCTACTGTTAGGACAGTAAGATTCTTGTAATGCTTTTTCCTCTGAGGTTTTACCCCAATTTTTTTGTATGTACGGTGTTTATTTGTAATTCTGTGAGTGTTGCTCTTGGTGAAAATGCTGCTGGCTTGAAAAGTGTGGGGAGTGAATGTTGCCCTCCCAGCAAGCAGGCAGCTCATCTGGGTGGCATTGCTCTGCCCTCGCTGCCCAGAATAACCAGTTACACCAGGTAACTGGTGTAAGAAACCTTCCCTGAAGGCTGTGAGGAGGGAAAGCCTGGTATCAGGTGAAGTCCCTGGAGGAACATTTGGAGGGGGCTCCCTGGGTGATAGGCAGGGAGAAAGGGAAATGTGTTTGTGGAGACTGAGCAGAAATGCTGATGGCTGGACAGCATGGCATTGGAGCAGACCCAAAGGGCCCCAAACTTTGCGATGTGGGCTCTGTGTTTATCAGCCCTGGCACAGAGCAGGGGAGCAGTGCAAGCAGTTCTGCGTGCTGTGTGAGCAGTGTCACAGATGCCCAAATAAGTAGGAAAAACACTATGGTGATTCTGCCTGCCCTATAATCACTTGCATCTGCATCGTTTTCACCCTGCCCCCGTTTCGGCTGCTCCAATGAGCACATGAAGAAACCACCCTCCCACTGCTGAGTGACTCACTCTGTCACCCCTCCAGGAAACCAAGAGATCATCTCTGATAACATCAGCTCCTCCCCAGCGCCACAGGTGGTCCCACACATCCCAAATGCTGCTCGCGGCAGCTCCAGGGGCATCCCCGCCTCTTCAAATTCAAATGTGCGCTGGAAATCAAAGCCTGGGAGTGGGTGCCTTTACCCGGAGCGGGCGGGGGTTCCTCCTGGGGGTGGCTTTTCCCTTTCCTACCTTCAGCTGGGCTGCCCTGCTGTGTGCCCAGCGCTGTCCCCTGCCGTGGGCAGCGCAATGTCACGCACAGTCACGGTGTTCCTGTGCAGAACAAGGCGAGGATGCCTTAGGGGAAAGCCCGATGGGGACATCCACATCGGGGTGGGAGGAACGGGGCCGGCAGGAGCAGTGGGATGGCTGTCTCTCTCCCTCTATTTTGGGATTATGTTTGCTTTAAATAAGAACTTGAGAAAACCAGGAGGGTTTGTGGGTGCAGTCTGGCGTGCACATGGTGCTGCCAAGGCAGTCCTAATACATTGTGGCTCTCGCTTTTTCTGTGTGAGATTTTCACTTTTGTGAGAAACCAAATTATTTTTTTATAAAAAAAGGTTTATTATATGGTAAGAGCAATGCAGGCCTGGACACGAGGGGGAAGTCTTCACCAACTCGTGCATCAGGTACAATGTGTGTCTGGCTTTTATCTAGCCACTTTTATACATATTCATTACATGGTATACATATGAATTTTTATGTACTTCTCTTTATATGGCTACAGTTAAGTCATTATTTTTACAACTGGTTAATTACTACATTACAATTTAGTATCTTGATAACTTCCCACCATAATTCAGGCATTCCTTGATAAAGGGGTGACAGGGGAGTTTGGGGGGTCATGTACAATTTATTGTCTTGATAAAGGTGTGACAGGGGAGTTTTAGGATTTAGTGTTCTGACAGATTCCTTATCATAATTTAGGTGTCCCTTGATAAAGGTTCAGGGAAACTGATGACCTTACAACAGTTGGTTTTATTGTTTTACGAGGGTGCAATAAAACCATTTGTTTCCCTACTGGCACGAATCATATACATACTTATTACACTTTGCTTGGCAAAACGGTGGGCGTTCAGGATTTCTTTTGTTTCTTTGTCATACCTAGATGGTGATCCGTGGCTGTTTGACTGTACACTGTCTGTACTGGTGTGAACCTTCAGTCACTCCCATCTTTTCCCCCCCACCCTCTGTAAATGACTCTTAAGGAACAGGCTGGGTTTGCTATCAGCTGGAATAATGGGGTGGAGACAGGCTATCCCCGTTTCAAACTAGTGGGTAGAAGCACCAATAAAGGCTGAAACAGTTTAGATACTCCAAAGCATTTGTCACTGCAGTGTGTATATTACCTTTAAAGATGCTCTGTCAATAGTCACTCTATTCAAATAAACACCTAGCTCTGTGCAAGTTCAGTATTGCATCTTCATCCCACCAGAAGATGACTGCCAAAACTCAACTGTGGGGGGGTGGGACAAGGTTGAGCGTGTTGGTGCCTGGACATCACCCCACAGGACACAGCTTTCTCAGCTAGCAGTTTCCCTGTGAGATTAAGCTGTGTATTGGGGACCTTTCAAGTGCCTTGGGCCACAGAGAGAAATACAAACTCTTTTTAAATCTGTCAGGCTCCAGTCCTTGGTGTAAATCCCTGCAGGATACAGGGGAGAGGTCAGGTCCCTGCACTGGATCAAGAGGTGATGCCTTCAGTCCTGCCACCCTGTTGGGGGCTGTGCTTGCTGAAATCTCCCGTTACTGGTGCAAGGCTGCATTTCCTGTCGTTTCCTCGGTGCTTTTTATTTTCGGTTGACAAGATGCATGTTATCAAGACACTGACATCTGTTGTCTTTCTTGTGTAGAGAGATGCAGAGATGTTTTACTAGATGTGCATCCTACACACTGTGTGCTCTCTTTTGCCATAAGGACTGACCTCTCAAAAATGGCCAGAGCACTGGATCGGTCTGGAAGCATTTGGTTTGTGGCACGGGCTCCCTAAATGTCCTTATTTAATTGTCAGCTCTTTGGGGCACAATGATTTGTTCTGCGTGTGTGCAAGCCCAGCACGGGGACACCTTGGTTTTACTAACAGTACAAATAAATGGTGGCGTTTGTGCTGCAGTGTGGTGGCCCTGGTGGAGTTTGAGCACAGACCACTAGATGTCCGTATAAACTAGGGTGTGACAAGCAGCGATCACAGCTGTGGGTTATGAGTTTTTTGCTTTATCAATAGGGGAGGTGGAACACAGATTTGTAGGTTTCAGCCTCGTATGGAGAGCGCAGAAGGGTGGCAGTGAAGGAGGGGATTTAGAGGCAGGTCCTGCAGCACAGAGTGCTGGATGGTGTGTGACAAGGAGGTGGCTTGCAGGAGTCCAAGGCCAGGTTAATGCTGCCACCTCACAGCACTCTGGTGGGACACGCTATGCCATTGTGGTCAGAGCTCCCAGCAAGGAGCACCTGCCACCCCAGTGAAATCTGTCCCGTGCCAAGAAACCTTGTTTTGTTTAATGGCAAAAAGAGAGGGTTTTGCTCTTTGCCTGCAGTGAATCCTTCCAGTTGCAGGCTTGACGCCACCTCCTTGGCACAGTTCAGTCTCTGCTGTGTGAGGGCTTGGCACAGCTGAGCTTTCACTGGGGAGAAGGTGCTTTCTCAGCTGCAGTTTCCCTCTGAGATGGGCATTAAGGTGTGTATTGAGGAACTTTGAAGCATGCTGGGCCACAGAGGAAAATACAGACCCTTCAAAGCTTCAGATTCAAATGGTTCTTTACACACCATCCCAGCAGCCGTGTCTCTGAGCATGGTGATGCTTTGAGCAAGGGCTCACAGGTCTCTTTGGAAAGAGAGGTCAAGATGGTGAGAAGGAGCCCTATTCCCTCTTCCCTGGCCACTGGCAGAGCAACGTGTGTCTCTGCTCCCTAAATCTTCAGGTGTTGGTTGAACCTGTGTCCCGCAGCAGAGAGCTGTGTTTCCCTGTCAGAGCAGCTTGCTTTGCTTGGCCTCTGCAAGAGAAGGTGCTGCGGTACCAGAGGGCAGCTGCTCCCCTGGCTGCTGGGGCATAGAGGAGGCTCTCGCACAATTCCTCTAAACCCACTAGAGGGCACCGAAGGTGTGTGAAAGAGCAGTGTGGCCTCAACCTGGGACGGGATCCTGCTTTCTGAAGGAGCCCTGAGTCAGGCTGGGCAGGAGCAGTCCCTCATTCTCCTGACACCATCCTGCATCCTCACAGACCTCTCCTATTCTGATCCACCCTGCTTTGTCCCTTGTTCCACCAGCCCAGGCTGGGACACTGCCTGACCCTTCCTGGGATGCTCAAGCCCTGCTGTAGAGGTTAGGGAGGCTGCTCTGAGCAGGGACATCTGGTGTTTCATGAGTGGCCTTTGGGGAATTGGAGGGCTCAGTGGCTGAGCTGGAACGTGAACCACTGAGCCACAAACTGCAGGAGGATTGTGCAAGGCAGAAAGTACTTTAGTAAGGTAATGGAGGAGTAGAACATCCCCCTTGTGCTGGCTGTGTGTATGAGTTATAGGAAGTGGGAAAGTGCAAAGAGAATGTCCCCTTCCTAGAGATTGTGGGTTAGCCCAATGCATGGCTGTGGGGAACTGGCCTATGATCCACACACAGCCTTGGAGCTTAACAGGACTAGAAGAAAGATAGTTACTACATGTTGTACTCCTTGGGCTGTATCACACCAAACACGTGCTTGAAGTCCCTGAGTGGAGGCACTTCAGGCTGTGGCTGGAGGTTGGATGGGATTATGACGTGGTCAGAGCTGTGGGTGTTCCCATAATTCCCAGGAACGTGGCTGTGGTCTCTGAAGATGCTTAGTAGACCCACGCTTGCTGCCCCAGCTAAGAGAGCCCCGGGTAAGGCAGGCAGAGTAGGCTGCAGCTGGAAGATGAGCCAGAGGAAGCTGGGATACTGCATGGGGGATCAGAGCCATAGTACGTGGTGTAGATGAGGAAAGGGGGTAATGCAGCAAAGCTGTCCCTGCGTCCTGCCCCGACCTCTAAAAGAACATTAGGCTGGCTTTTCTTGAAGGAAACTTGGGCTTTAAGGAAGACCCTGTTTTAGGATGTCTGTGCACAGTTAGGGTGTTGCTCGATAGCATTAAGTCCAGTGTTTGTAAAGAATGGAGAACACTTGTCTCTTGGGGATTCTCTCTTTCTTTGTGGTTTTTTTGGGGGGTGTTTTTTTTTGGTTTTTTCCCCTTTAATTCCAGTTAGCAAGGCATTCTATCGAAAATTTGGACAGATAGTTTCCAAGTTAATTGTTTAAATCATGGTACTGGACAACCTCTGATGTACATTTTGGGGAAACCAAATAATCCACACTTCAGGGAAGACACCACTGCTTCACTGCTGCACCTGTTTTTGAATCCAGCAGATGTTTGCCAGCTTGCCTGTGAATGATAAAGGAGGTGGACTGTATTTCTTTCCTAGGAAAGAAAATTTGAACACATGCATTTCTGACACAGCTGGGAACAGGACATGGAGCCCAGTGTGGGCAGGGCTAAGGCTCAGTTGGTTACCTTGCAGCTGAGCTGTGTCAAACTGGGAACTTCAAACCTCCGTGAATCAATGTATTTGGCTGATAGTCAGATTTTAAATCTCTAAGCCCTGGATTTATTCCCAAGCCAAAGAGATGTGCTGTTAACACTGAGCACTCTGGAGGTACTAGACTACCCTCCTGTATCCAAAACTAAGAGCAAGAAAAATGGCATCTTTTGCTACAGCCTCCTAACTGGCTAGAGGCAGGAAGATTGCAGCTGGATGCAGAACAACTGTGTGGGCAGAAACTGCCACTTGGATGAGTGGAAGCCTCTACCCAGTTCTTGATGCTGCTTTTGGAAAGGCATGAACTTAGGTTTGCTCAGCTCTGAATCTCTGTGTCTCTGTGCAGACTGGCAGACTACCACACAAGCACCAGGAGTCTGAAATACACCTGATATCTCTGGGAGCTGCTACTCCAAGACCTCCTCAGAGCAGAAGAGGCAGGAAACTGCTCTGGTTTTAGAGATGTTCTGGAATTTGATGCCCTCTTCCACCACTGGAATCCATGGCCTGCCCACTGCTCACCCTACTGGGGCACCATTTGCTTGTTGCTGGGCAGAAGTGCCACATAATGCCAGAGAAGTTCAGAAGCACCTGAGCCTTTTGCCAGGTGCTCCCTCCTTTTTCAGATTTGTATCTATTCTTCCTTTATGGCTTTCTTCTTGTTGAAACGTCTGTGTTAAGCATGTTAGTCTCCCTTTCTTCCCATGACCTGTTTGACTGCATTTCCAGCTTGTGAAAGCAATGTAGCCAGTAGGAGCAAAGAGAATGTGGAGAGGAAGGAGGGCCAGCTAAGAGCACAGCAAAGGTCAAAGGAAGGGAAATAAATGTGTTCCATGTCCAGTCAGAGATCTAATTTGCAATTCCCAGTTGAGGAGGTTTTCAGTAAATGCTGAATGAGCAAGCTGGTACCATGGTAGTGGGGTACACATTTGATAGCAGCACTATCTGTGACCACAATCATCAATCAGTGTTTGCAGTCACTGCTTGCAGCTGTGATTTTTGCTTGGCTTCCAATTCATGACTAATTTCCTCTCTTTGTACTGGGGGGTCCCATCTCAGCGCCCACCTTATTTTGTTGCATCTGTTCTGTTATCTTGGCTGCTGCCTCCATAGCACTTGCCTCTGGCCTGTTTAAGCAAATTTTTGGCCACATGCAAGTTGCAGCCAGGTGGGACTTGTTCTTATGGTCTGTCCTTGTTGCTGCCATGGTGACATTCTTGTTGGAGATGTTGGGAGAGGACTTGAGGAGATCACCCAGGCTCACTGTGACTTGCTGTAAGCCCAGACTTGTGTGAGTGCAGTGTGACTCTGTGTGGAAATGATGATAAGGGAAAATACTTCTTAGAGTGTTAAGGTGAGATCACGAGGTGGAAGAATTTGCACCCACCAGCTGACCTTGTGAGGCTTTCCCAGCCACGTTCACAGGAGCTGTATGACTAGACCCTAAGCCTGGGGTAATACCCTGACAAAGCTTATTTTGCAGCACTGTGAAAATATGGGGTTAAACCAGCCGTAAATGGGAAAACCTTAACTACACTAGTGAGATGAGTAAAAACCTTCAACACCCAGTGTCCTGCACTGAGGGGCTCTAGTATTTATGAAATGAGATACTTAACAAGTCTGGGTGTGCTCCTCTCTGAAGACAGCTGCTTATTTGGCTGACAGATTTCTATTGACAAGCTTGGAAACTTATTCCTCATCGTGTGAAAGTCTTGCTCTAAGGGAGAACTACCTGAAATTTCCTATGAACCCAACATCGTACTAATTTCTTTGCTAGTCTGATACATTCTTTTGCTCTTGAGATGGTTCTTTCAGTGTCTAAAAATGCTTTGGTTCCTCTGGGCATCCTTCAAGCCAGCTGAGAGCTGTAGCTTCTCCCACCTTGTGAGCTGGTTGGTTGACTGGCTCTGATGTGGTTTGTGGTTACACGTAACATTGCTCATGTGGCCCTCCTGTGCTTTTGATTTTCTGAATCACCAGTGAGTGCACTTTCACAAGCAGGTGTGGGCCTTGCTCAGGAGATGTGTGTAAATACCACGGAGAGGCACCGAGAGGTTCAGCTTCTTCCAACCTGCCCTGCAGGACTCCTGTGCCTGTTGGAGGGAGTGGGTGTGTGGGCTCCAGGTGCTTCTGCAGCAGGTATTGTGCAGCCCCAGCAGACACCTTGCCAGGTACAGTCCTTGCACTGAGCTGCTGTGGGCTCCAGCATGGGATGAAGTTCCTCAGGGTTAGATGGATCCACTCAGGAATGAGAACTGGAGATCCAGCCTCATTCCTCGCTTGCCAAGTTATCACCTCTCCTTTGCCAAGTTGATGCAATGCCTGAATCTTGAAAGATTTAAAGAGTTCAGGTGTTGACCTGAAAATGTTTGCTCTTCTGGTGCCCATTCTGTGTGTCTTGAGCAAATAAAAGGCAGAAACTGATGTCCCAACCTGCCAAACCAGCAATAACAATGGCCAGTGGCAGAGGCCAGGCATGATGCTGCCATTGGAACTGGTCTTGAGTCAGTGCCTTTTCTGCTAAAACATGGCAAAGGGAACAGTGGGAAATAAACTTTGCAGGATCCCTGCTTTCTCTAAGTTGTAGATCAGTCACAGGTCTGGCAGTGGGTGTGGGTGGAGTTTGGTGCTACCATGCTGCTGGTGGTCCAAACTCTGAGGTATCTCACACAGAAACAGCATGTGCTGCTATACTGGACTGTAATGGAACTAGGCACCACAAGGATCTGGGTTCAGTGCAGGTACAGAGACATATCATGAATCATGCAGGCTCAGGAGTGGCATCTCTCTTGAGTCAGCATGAGGATAATGAAAAAATGTGTCACACTTGATGAACCAAGGTGCTGTTTAGAGGAGATGGCTGAGAACAGGGGCTGTGCTGGTGCACAAGAGGTCCCTCCTAGCACACTTAGAGTAACTTGCAGGTTGTCTGAGTCTCTCTGGTGTGTGTGCTGCACTCACTGCATCTTCACCTCTCTCCCTGAATGCTGCTGATCTTACAGCAGTAAGTTGGCAAAGAGAGCTAAACCACAAAGAGGAGCCTTCTGCAAGGCTTGACCCATAATCAGCAATGTGAGGTTCCCCGCTCCTTTGCTGAATGAAAGCCAGAGGTACAGGACGTTGTTTTGGCAATGGTAGGAGATATGCAGAGTATTTGAGCAGCAGTGGGAGGATGATAGGAAAGAGGGTGCCCTAGATCAGAAGGTGATTTCAGCTCTGCTCCAAAATGGCACCCAAGGAAACAAAAATCAGTCAGTGAGAGGCACAGGCAGAAGGAATTGTGTGGCTGGGGGTGAGAAATAGAAACTGGTGGTTGAAGTCACCCAGAATCAAGACTCAAATCTAAGAGGAGATTTCTTAGGAAATAAGGAATACAATGAAGGCCCTGTTTATAAAGGTGAATATTTTACTGTGTAAAGATCCTGAGAGATTCTCCATGCAATTGCCACTTGGAGAGGACGTAACATTAGCAGTAAACCCCAGGTTCTGATCCTACCCTGAGAGATGTGAAACAAATCAAAGGGTAATGCAAGCATCCCCTTGAACTAAAGGTCTCTTTAACACTTCCCCAGAGGAAGTGACCTTTTTCTGTAGTATTTTCCTTATGCTATTGAGTTTGTAATCCCCTCCTGCCTCCTTTAAAGAAGGAAAAAATCCCCACCAAAACATGCAAAGCAAATTAGCTAAATCTTTGTAGCATATCCAGGATGGACTCCAGATAGGTGCCACTCAGCTTGATAGGGTTTTTCTGCAGTGTTTTCTTATGTCACTCATTTTGTGTAAGTCAAGCACTTGTGAGGCCCTTAGAAATGTTTGCCTTCTAGATAGGTACCCTGTGCTCCATTTGGCAAATGTGGTTTGGAGGAGCAGAGACTTTGCTTGCCTACAGACTCCATTTGGGTTCTGAGTCTTTTGGCACACAGACCTGAGTAATGTTCAAATCCAGCTCTCAAGGCCTGGCCCGTTTCCTTTCATTGTGTTGTGCAATGATGCATTTAGCTTCCAATATCAGAGGCTGGTGGTGCTGTGCAGCTGCCTGAGAAAGGTCACCGAAAGTCAGAGGAGTTTCACAAAAAACATAGATGAAAAGTTGACTCAGATTCACTGAAATGAAGAAAACTCTCTTCTTTTTTTTTTCTTTTAGAATTATGTTTTTTGTGAAACTCGCTGGTTTTGCTGTGACCTTTATCTTTTACTCAGTCGTAAGAGACCTTGTTTTGGCAGGCATATGAGGAGGGCCTTTAATACAGAGTTTGCACCCTGTGCTTATTGCTGAAGGATGGATTGAGATTTTCTGTCTGCAGTGGCTCCTCTTAACAGCCCCTGCTGGTGCCATGTGTGTGCTCTGGGGATCGTATCCAGAACCCTTCCCTTGATCCATGCAGGTGGTAAGGAGGCACCTCTTTGTGGTTTGATGCCATTCTACCTCTTCTTCTTGCCTGTCACTAAGAAATAAAGATCCTGGAAATTAAGAGCTGTGGTCTCTGTGTGAGTGGCAGTTTGTTCATCAGCCTGGCCTGAATTTGAAGGATTTTGCTGGCACCCAGCTGCTGTGCCAGGCAGATGTGCTGTTAGTGTGGCTCCTGCATCCTTTTGTCACACCATTGACGTCTGATGAGGTATCAGGCCGGTGCCAGTGTAGAACAGAGTGCACTAAGAGGTTTCAATGCTCTAGATGCTTTTGGAGAGGGGTGATACATGAGGTAAGAGGTCACCCTCTCAGGTGACTTTAGGATGCTATTAATAGCCTGTCAAGCATGATGTCTTGCTTTGAAACCAGCAGCTACGGGCTGTGGCAGGTGATGGCCTCGATGTGGGTTGGCGGTTCCCGCAGACACCACTGAAACCAGCGTTCTTGCCTTGCCACTGCCATCTCGAGAGAGAGGTTTGGGAGCACAGTGGGGCCCCAGTGCCACTGTGCTGCAGGTGGGAAGACATTCCCTTCTAACACACCTGCTTGCCCTTTGGAAATTCCGTATATATGGGAGTCATACCTGACCAGGTTTGCAATCAAGAAAGAAGTGTTCTCAGGATGGAACGGGTTGGCTGCCAGAGAAAAATGTCCCAGTGCTGCAGGATGAGCTGTGGCAGGGGGCCTGGGTTCTACCCAGACTAGGATTTTTAAGGAAGAGTGAATTTAAGTGCTAATTGCAGAGCAAGCTCTCAAAACGAGAGGCCTCTCATTTTGGTGTTTTGAGGGCTGGAGGTGAGTGAGTTCCCAACTGCAGTTCTCCTAGCCTAGGAGGTTTTTGCCTGTGGAACTTGCTTGCTTTTTGACTGCAGCGGCAGCCTTGAGCTCTGAAACACTCTTAGGGCTCCAAGCCCAAGTGGTCTTTGTGCTATAACCATTCCCATCTCTCTAGGGAGACCCTGCCTTTGTCCCCTTCCAATGAGAAGTGGATGGGAGTTGCTGTGCCTCACCATAACCATGTAAAAGGAAGGGAGCTTGTCTAGGGTATGTGGGTCACTTCACCATCAACAGATGCAAAACCCCTCAAGCATGGTCCCAGCATCAGCAGAGCACAGTTTAATCAGCTTGCACAGTGTGACTGGGTGGATCAAATCTAAATGCATGTGAACATCCATCTTTGGTTTGTGTAGCTTTGAAACCAGATGGGAGGCTGGGAGGAGAAGGCTGTTCTTGAAAACATGACTTTGGGAGCCTCTGGTAACATTTTCAGAAGACTGTAGAGAAAGTACGGGCTAAATTCTGAAGTAAATCCAAAGAAGTCACTTTTACTCTATAAGTTCTGTCTCATTTGGAGTTACAGGAAGAGCATCTAGCTTCTCACATAATTCTGAAGATTGATGATACCCAAGTCCTGAGTATCTGGAATGTGTGTTCAGAGGTTTCCTTAATTCTATATTGTCTGTGTGATGTCTTTCTTACCTGTTGTCAAGGCAGAGAAGTCATTCTCAGGGCACATTCTTATTGTAAGAATGCAAGACTGGCCTGCTCAGTGAGTTGACTAGCTGATCAGATAAGGTAATGTGCCTTCTGTGGGTTGAAACTGGGATCATATGTACGTGAACAAAGAAGAAAGTTACTTGCATTTAAGCAAAGCTGTGATTAAAAGCTTTACTGGGGTAGAACCTGCAGAGGAATCCTCAGGATTTGGGTATGCCATTGGTTTAAGGTGCCTTTAGGCAAAGTGACTGCATTAGCTGAGCAGCAGGAAATGTGTATGTGTTTGTTGGCCCTCTCTGGTCGTGGCTGAGCTGCATCTGAGGGCAGGGGAGTCATGCACTCTCCATACTCATGCACACTTGTTCCTCTGATGACTTGCAAATCCTTAGAGGTTTGCCTGTCAGGCAGTGACTCTTTAAGCCTGCTTTGAGTTGTTTTCAGCCCATTAGGAATCAGTGGGAAGCTGACTGGAAACAGACAATTCCTTAATTGGAATGAGCACCTAGAGCATTTGTGCCTGTCCAGCTTAAGTGGTTGAAGCTCATCACCTGAACCTCACTAGCATGACTTGCTCTGCCCCTTCACCAACTGGACAGCATTCAAAATGGAAGTTACAGGAAATGGCTCTCAGTTAGAAAAGACAAGGACTGCAAAAGGTGCTATTAATAGGAGTTGCTCTATTAGGAGACAACCAGCTGTACCAAAATTGGGTCTTGGAATTGGCTAGAGGTGAGGGTTCAGCCTTATCTACTAATTTCATTAATTCCCCTGAATTGAAACCCTGGTGCTGGTTAACAAAATGTGTTTTGGAGAGAAGTTAGGAAACAACTTCAGCATGGGCAAGGGCCAGAATATCATACCAGGAATGCTGAGACCACAGTAGAAGAAATGGGCTGAAACCTATCAGCCGGGTGTTCAAGGGTGCTCCGTGACTAATAATGAAACCCTATTCTTAAACAGGAGTCTCATCAGTTAGAAAATACTGAGAAGGGGAAAAGATGTCAGTGTACTGGCCCATCACAAGATGACTACAAACCATCCATGTGATGTTCTTGTGAAAAAGGCAAATTTAGTTTGAGGGTCCACCAGGTGAGTTGTGATGGGCACTGGTCCCCTGCTGAGGCAGTTGTGAAGAACAATGACATAGATGGGAGCTCCTGGCAGTTCCCTTTGGCTCATCTCTTGGGTTTGCTTCCTCCTGCACTCGTGTCGGACTAGGCAAGACAAGGGGGAAGCTGCTGGGGGGGTCTGGGAACCCCTTATCCATGTCCTTGCTTTCAGCTGAAGTTCGAAGCAGTGGGTATCTAGACCTGGCTTCTCTTTTTGTTGAAAAAACCATTGTTTGGAGGGGCTGGAGGGAGATGAGCTGGGTTTGTGGTTTAGCAACAGGAGGTATTTCTTGCCTGGAGCCATACAGGCATGTGTCAGTGGTTCAGTGGTCACACCAAAATAGCTTTTTAGCAGAAATTCTTATTTGGATAAGTTAAACGTTGTGGACTTCATTCTTTTTCTGTTTGCATCCTCCTTTCTGAGATGTAATTTTGCTCAGTTCATTGGAGTTATTCTAACCCACCTCAATGTGAGTAAAATCAGGAACAGCTCTTGTATTTTTAAATGCATCTCTGTGTGTAGCAACTGCCAAATATAAAGTTTACTCCTAAAGCCACTGGTTTTAGAAGAACCACTGGAAAGTTTAGGATTTCACTTTGACTAAGGCTGTTTTTCTTTTTATGGGAACATCACGAAGACTCTCCTTTCTTGATATAGTTTTGTGTGAACAGGTGCTGGGATAGCCCCTTTGAGTGAGCAGTCTGTTTGTTTAAGTTCCTGTGAAATTCAGGCTCAAGGGTGAAATAGTTAATAGCATGTGTGTTTGTTTTTCTTTGGGGAGAATGTTTATAAGCCAAAGTGCATGTGAGGCCTTGTTTTCCTCTGATCCAGATACATCCAGACAGCTGATTTACAGAAGCTGACTTTCCAGTAAGAGTTTGTATGTTGTTAAGATTTGCCTGAAAATTGAGTGCAGGAAAGTCTTTGGATCAGAAAAGGTTGATTTTTTTTTCCCCCTACAGTAAAGTCTAAACACATCAGACTTTCTTGGCAAAAGAGTATGAATTTTTCAGGGTTTCACTTAGTGAAGCAGAGGCTGTTTTTATGGCTGCCAGTCAAACAGCGACAAACTGCAGATAAATTGGCAATGCCACATGATAAACTCTTCATGGTATGAAACCAAGTCTCTGCTCAAACAGCACCACTAACAAATCCCTTGTGGCTTGATATTAATGATGTGGTCTAGCCTATTACCGATAAAGAAAAAAGTGGGTATGATTTTAATATTAAACCCAGAAACATACTGAAACTTAGACTTTATCAGAAGACAATTAAACCATCATCTTTATTTACTGTAAACCTTCTTTATTTTCTGGCAAAAAGAAAGACTTCTTGGACTAGCAGCACTTGCTTATGTACATGAGTATTTATCTGGAAATAACTGCCAGGTTCAGCTGGGTAATTCTGATTAAGGAGGTATTTGGGGCCAGCAATACTGAGGGTTTTGACAGATGAGCCTGTGACTAATTGCAACAGTTTCTGGGGTTGCCATCACAACTTCTTGCAGCCATTTTAGGATAAATTGGCACTGGAAACCATTTTAACCTATATCCTGTGCTGAGAAGTGCAGCCCTGAGCACAGGTGTCTCTTTGTGGCTGCTCCTGGGAGAAGAGCCATTCCTTTGCCTGCTCCAATGTCTTGCTTTGTCCATGAGAACTGGTCCTTGTTACGTGTGCTCAGGTCAACCCTGTGGGTCTGCTCATCTTCAGTATCACACAAAGAGGCTGTAATCCTCACAGGAGGGAAAGCTAACCTGGGAGCTCAGCAAATCCAGCATAAATCTGATACCCTCTCTGTGCCTCAATTTCTTACGAGACAGGGACAGTAAAGCTCACCTTCATGTGAACAGATAGGAGGGTGAGTCTGGAGAAAAGCAGAGACTGAGAAATGTTTGTAGGTTCTATATGTGACACTTCATACAAATCAATGCACTGCTGCTTTGCAATGTATTTTGTGTCCGCCTCTGCTTGGAAACGTTTTGCCTAAATTGGCAACCCTCCTAAAATGCAAGGAACCCAGGGCAGGGCTGCTGCTGCACTGGAAGAAAGGCTGTGCAAGAAAGGAAGGAAAGGCAGGAGAGGCTCGTTGCTTGCCATGCCTCTCTCTGCACCTGCCAAGGCTGGCTGTGATGTGCTGTCTGGCAGGACTGGGTGTGACAGGGTAGGGGGACACAGACAGAGGGTCTGTGATGGTCTCTGGGCACAGGGAGCTCTTCTGGCCTTCACCTCAGGCAGGTTTTTGCACAACTGCTCAGTCTGCAGATGAGGCACAAGGGCAGTTTGGTCCCTCTATAGCTGTGCAGGCTCTTGGTTTCCCACAATGGGTGATGGATGGGTGGCCCCTTCCCACATGTCTGACTAGAACAGGGATGCTTGGCTGGAGCAAGGCAGCCCGTGACTCCTGGGACTCAGACTGGTTCTCCATGCACAGATACTGAAATGGTTATGGAGCTGTGAGTGTCTGAGCAGTGCTACCCCTGAGCAGGTGGTCTGCCCCTGAGGAGAGGCATCTGTACTGCCCAGGCAGTGCTGACACAGGAAGGAAAGCTCTTGCTGGTTTGTTGGCACAGTCATCTTCCTCTACAGTCACCAGGCTCAAAGTTGAGATGCCTCTGCCCTTGCAGGACAGCTCCCACTAGACCAAAAAAACCCCAAACATATTTAGGAAAGATAAAATCAGTGCTAAGTGTTAGCACCGTGGCCTGGACTTGCATCCCATTCTGATGTGTAGATTGCATATGCTTATTTTGAATTAGTCATTCCAGATCATGCACTGGGATCTGTTTTGCTCCCACAAGAACTATGGGTAGTTTTAACAGGTTTAATCTCTCTCTTGCTCTCTGGCTGCAGCAATAACTACTGGCAAGGTCAGCTTGCTCAGCAATTTGTGGTCCCATTCGTGGCATTGCTGGCACCTCTTCTTCCAGTGTGATTCAAAGCTCCTTGAGTCTTGGCAGCAGAATCCAGTGCTCCCTTTGTGGCACTGAGAGCAGAGCATGGGAAGAAGGTGTCTGCTGGTGCCAAGAGGGAAGACATCACTCTGGAGATGTGCCTGGGCTGCAGCTGACCTGGGCTTGTGATGGGTAAGATCTTCAGTCTGACATTCAAACTGGTGGTGGCAACACAGCAATTCTGGCCATTGCTCAAGGGAAAGAGGATCTGGTCTCTCCCTGTGTACAGGTGAAGACCTTTATTTCATTTCTTGCCCAAGAAACAGATGACTTTTCACTTCCTGCAATTTATCGAATACTGCTTAGTGAGGCCACGAAGTGCATGTCAGTGATAGTGAAAGCTTGATTTGTGTTTTGTGGGCTGTGGAATATTTCAGGGGGAAGACTTGCTTCCTGCAAGTTGTTCCTGACAGATGCACTACCTGCATATGGACCCTCTGAGGGATGCAAGACCTGGCAGCTCTGCCTCCAACTGGGGGAGGGAGTCCAGCAGCTATTTCAATTTGTCTGTATCTTTAACTCTATTTTTTTTCATTTAAATTAAATATTCTGTCTACAGAGTTATGTTTAGTTACCGGTATGTATTTATGTGTAAATGCCAAGAGGCTGCTCATGTCCTTTGTAGACACGGACCCATGACTTCCTTATGCCTCTGGCAGAAGGGCGCAGTAGTGCTCAAGAGCTGAGGCTCTGGTTCATCCCTCCTCTTCCTCTGCTCAGTCTGGGCCTGGACACATCCCAGTCACCTGGCAAGGTAGGCTGGGGGCAAATCTTCCATCCCACCCAGCAGAGCTGTGGCTGCCTCCCCACTGCTGCACTGCTTCTGACTCCTTGACAAAACTGCTGAGCAGAGAACGGTGCTGAAGCTGCAGGGACACAGTTCTGGCACTGATCACAGGGTTTCCAGCACAGCTTAGAGTATTCCAGTTGCTTGATTATTGTGTGTGTAGAATTCTTGGCTTTTGCAGAGCACTGAGACAATCTCCCTGTCCCAAGTGCGTGCTGTGTGCAGGCAGTCCCACAGCAGGCAGAGTGGGGTGCCCTGTGCAGCCAGAACAAATATTCCCTGCAGTGATCTGTTCTGTGGCTCCAGCAGACATGCTGGGGCCCCTGTTGTGGCTGTGTTTGATTATGCTGCCATTCCCCAAGGTGATTTGTGGCTGCATCCAATTCGGGCAGAACTGACCCAAAAGGAGTGTCTGGAAAAACAATAGCACATGCAAGTGAAACACTGAGGGCTTTGCCAAAATCAGCACACAAGTCACCCTTAAGTCAAGCTCAGCGGCTAAGACAAATTAATTCCAAATCAGGAAGTTCCCTTCTTGTTTATTGCACTTACTAAAATGTTTATGTTTTATCTTCCTTCCTCAACATATTCAGCTTCCTCTGTACAATTGCAATCCCCTTGATTTCCTGCTGGTACCAAAAATAACTGTAATATTTGTGTTGCTGTTCCTGTAGGATTTTCTGACTAATTCAGCAGGAAAAAGAATTTGGGGTTTTGGTGGTTTGGTTCTTTTTTTTTAGGACTCAGATCTTGCATTCGCTTCCCATATCCAATTCCCTAGGGCAGCAAGCTTTGTTGTTGCTTTAATTTGCCAGTCCCCTTCAGATAAGTTGTACTGCAACAGTGCTGTGCTGCTTATTAAGGCCGCATTGCCAGCTGTTCTCCAGCCTAAGCTGGCATGAACACACATGAACTTTGCTATTTGTCAGGTGTGCTCAATAATCCTGGTCATGGGGAAATACATGCCCAGACTCTGGCACATCGCAGTTCTGCTCCTTGTTGGTTTTCATCTGCTTGGATTTCTTCCTAGTCCCTCATAAAGAACTGATTTTCTCCACCTCTGTGCAGAAATACTGCCAGTGTGGGTGAGAAAACCCCCGTGACTCTCAGGTTGCTGCTTTTCATTTGCAGCCCAAACAATGCAGAGACCCTGGGAGGGCAGTCCCAGAATTTCCGTGCAAAGAAGCAGATCACAACAGGATTGTGAACTTTGATCCCTGGCTGCTGGTGATGAGGGGCACAATGCTGGTGCTGTTCCCCATCCCACCAAGCGGGCAGTCTTTGACCCCTACAATTTGGCTGCAAACTCACTTGGAGCACGCGAGGGAGCCTGTCAGTCTTGTGATGTTGGGTTCAGTCAGTGCTTCTTGGTGTGACTTAGCTGTGAGCAGGAATCGTCATGAGTAGCTGGATTTCCAGGAACAGGGATCCCCAGCTGCACAGGAGCTGATAACCACGTGCTCACCACAGTCAGAGCTGACACCACAATACAAGCCCAAGGATGAAGTCAGTGTCTAGTGTGCTGCTCCTTGTCTTCTGTTTGTTTTCCTTAACAGCAGAGGTTCATGAACACCAAAAGGGGAGTGACTGGAAAAGGGTAGGGTGTTGGAGTGCTAGGTGGGTCTAGCTGGGACAGGGTTAGACTTTGTTTTTCTTAGAGACATTGCAAAGAGTATGGTTTCCTTACTGTTTCCATTGTTGGGCGTGGGAGACTCTCCTTCCAGATGTGGCTCAGGAAGCAGTGTACCTGCTGTCGGACAGCCTGCAGTGAAAGATTGAATTCTGTAATCAGAAATAATTGGAAGATGGTGGCCAGCAATTCCCTGTTATGTTTTTTTGGGTGCTGATGAGATCCCTGGATTCCTGAGCATGGTTATTAAATTTTGCAGTGCTCATGGCTAATTTTTTCCTGGAGAGTAACCTTCAAGGGATGATGCTCAAAATCCTGGGAATCTGGCTGGGAAATCATGGGTACCACACCTCAGGGAACAAAGTTTTCCCAGGCACTTTCTTACAGTTTGGGGAGAGGTGGAGGTCTTTTACGGTTAGCTCTGGGCTGTGGTTTGGATTGTAATTGTATTTATTCATTAGCTGTTGATATTGATTGCTTCTCTTTAGGCTGTCTGAAAGTCTGAATGAAAAGGAATTGGGCAATAGTGCAGATGCAAAATAAGTCTGTCAGGATTTAGACTATTTAAAGTACTACAACCCCCTATTATCTGCTAGCAAACGTGGGATTTTCCTAGTAAAGGACTTTCCTTGGAAATGAGTAACAACACACAAACCCCCACAAATATTTGCAAAACAAAGGCAGTTGCATCATTAACAGATAGGGTGCCAGAGGATGTCATGAACCCCTGTGACTGGATCGAATATGACCAATGACATTTATTACTAATCACTGCAAAGTAATGTGTGTGGAAAATACGAGCTTGCTCAAGGGACATATGTTGACACTGCAACTAGTTCTTGCCTCTCTGGGAGGCTGGTGGGATCCTCCTATGACGACCTGAAAACCTCACTGTAGGACTTAGTGGGAGTAGAGAAGACAGGCAGAGTTCAGAGCAAAGCAAAACATAAATCCGTATTGCACCCATTTCTGCAGTGCTGATGGCAATTCCACTCTGAGGAACGTCAGAGTAGAGCTGTAGGAAGCGCAGAGATGGGCAAATAGTGTGGGTGGGAGCTTTCATATACAGGGTGACTATGGAAAGCTTTTTTGTTTAGAAAGAGGCAATTTTGAGGAGAGACGCTAGAGACAGATGCATTTATCAACAGAGATTTGAAGTGTTGATAAAGCATTCACTCATGACTGCTTTTAATACAAGTGCAGGGTCACACAGTGAAATGGCTCAGCTGCAGGAAAGCCGAAGGAAAGGCTATTTTCTCACCAGGGTATTTTAGAAATGTGCTTGGTCATAGGATTAGCTACATTTGTTGAAATCAAGTCTATGACTGTTCAATTAGTCAGCTCAGGAAGTCAGCAAACTTTGCTTGCTGGGGCAGTTAAAGCAGAGTCCCATATTATGCACACACCTTCTTGTATTTTTCCTGAAGGATCCACTTTTTAACACTATCAGAAAGAGGATGTTGGGCTGTCCTGGATGGAGGCTGCTGTGAGTGTGTTTATGTAAAAACTGAGAGCACTGTGTTGGTCAGTGACATTGTGCAGACAGCTTTGAAGGGAAGTCTGAGTTTCCTGGGAGGTGATAATCACTGTACAGTGGTACCTCCTTTCCACTGCAGGCACTTTCTATTGTCACCTGGGAAATGTTAGCAAAGGTTACATGAGCCAGGATTACACAAGCTTTACCTATAAATGCTGATGAAGAATCAAGACAACAGTCTTGCACATGCATGAACAGACTGAGGACTCTGGTGGGGAAGAGAGCAAGTCTCTCAGCGTGCTTCTCGTTTTCCTTTATGACATCAAGCATGGAGCGTGAACCCTGAGCTCCAAAAAGCAGAGGATCTTGTAGGATAGTAAGAGTAAAGCTGAGAACTTGTTCAGAATAAACCACAAGACCTTTTTTATCAGCTGTTGTCGGTTACCTACTTTCTAGTGGCAAACAACTTTCTTGTGTCAAGCAACTTTCTTGTATCTGATGTTTTGCAGAGATTTCTTTCTGAGAGGACCCCTTGTAATGCTCAATTGTTTTCTGTTCATTGCTGTCATGCTGGATTGCACGGGGTGTGTGTGGGCAAAATGAGAGGATGAGGAAGGAAGGAAAGGCTTTACAAAGTTCTTGTGGTTTTGACCACAAGAGAAGGCAGATTTCCTCTGTTTGCATGATGTTCTCTGGGATAACACTGCCCTTTTTGGGCTTGGTGGTTATTCCTTGGTGCCATGACCTTTCCCCTTAAGCTTGTGCTGTGAATTGGCATCTACTTTCAGAATGTAGATCTGGTGTGCTATTAACTTTTCAAATATTTATGGCTTACAGAGGGTTGTGGTCATTTTGTTGTGTGAGGTTCCTAAGAAAAGGTTGAAGATCTGTCAGCAATGTGTCATTAAACTGGGGATTTCCTTGCTTCAGTATGTTGTAGAACACTAATTAATGAAGAAATGGATCTCACAGATGGATCCTGAGACAGCTTCCTGTGAGGAAAACCTTAAGGGACAGTTGACTGCTTGAGCTCAGAAGATACACAGAAGGATGACTTGTATATGTCCCCTAATAGTGATAATACTCCTGCTTATCTCAACTACCCTTTACTGTCTGATCTTGTGCAGCTGTTCTTGTGTGTGTGTATATATATATATATACACACACATATACAGTGGTCAAGAGCATATAGCTGTGTGCAAAACCACTTTATTTCCCCTTCCTAATGGACTGTCATGCACTAAACTGAGTTCTCTGCCTAATGTGATGGCTGAGACAAGTAAAGCAGATGTGGAGGGAGAGATACTTGCATCTGCTATTCCCAGCTGTGGTTTTGTGTGCCAAAGGGAGGTGCTTCAGTCACTTCTGCACTTGTAGTTGGTGTTTGACTCCACCATGCTGTTTGAAGGCAGTTTCTGGGAGTTCTTTGCACTCAGAGTGAACTGCTGTCACTTGGACTACAAGAACCAAAGTGAAAATGAAGTGTTGGATGAAAGAACACACCAACAAGCTGCTCATAAATTACAGGGTCTCTGGCTCTCACAGAGCCAAGTGGAGCAACAAAGGCAGTCAGGGAAGCAATGTGCAAGGTGGAAAGCTGTATGTCAGGGCTAACAAGTACAGTTGTGAAGGAAAGTTGCTTAGATTTAGCCAAATGATCAGTGTTTGCTACCTCCACAGTGGGTGGAGCGTGGTGTGTAGGGTTATATACTCTATAAAGTATTATGTGACTCTGTTAGCAGAGGATCTGTTGCCTCCTAGATCTCTACAAGGGCTCCAGATGTGACTGATGGATGTGCCTTGTATGTATCTACTTGTTGCCACACAAATAATTTTAGTAATGATATTGACAAGGGTAGGGTGAGCTCCTGGCTTGTTCATCTCACCTGTCTGCTGCTACTGGGTAGCTGACATGTTGTTTCTGTCCTTTCCAGTTTCCCCCCACATTACAACTGCATTTGCAATATGCGAAACAAAGGTTTCTATTTTATCATCTTTGCTTGTCAGTTTGCTGCCCAGAATTTCCACCCAACCGAGTATACCCATAGTTGTCAAGTTACAAATTAAATGGTTGGTGATGATAAAGGTTCTCTGAAAGGACAGAGCTGTGCTGACGAACTCTGTGGAGAATCTGACCTTTTATTAGTTCTTTGATGACCTTTTATTAGTCTTGACTGGACTATTAGGCTACCCCCACGCTTGTGTAAAAAAAAGAAAAGCTGACTCAGATGCTTCTGTGACGACTTCTGCTTCCCACTTCCTCTGTAAGAATACAACCTCCTTGAGGGGTGAATTAAGGAATAAAGAGCTGGGAAACCTTCATTCTTTATATGCATGTGGGGGCTTGTATATGTTGCTTGGATGCTGCCACCAGCTCAGCTTTTTGTATGATCAGTGATTGTCTTTTGACATTGCTTTCACATATGAGTAGATCATTTCCTGTGCAATTGTTTCCTCACTGGAGTGTCCCTCATCCTGTTAAGTTTGACTTTAGAGAAATAAGAGTATTGTCACTCCTTTCTTCTGATTGTTGTGCAAACACACATTCAAAATGGCTTTTAGAAATAGTACATGTGAACTTTGGCCTAAAGTAGGAAATACAAGTTGGTGCAGTGGGTATTTGGGAACAAATGGATGCCATTAGACCAAAGAGGAGAGGAAAAAGTAATATAACCTGGGAGAAGCTGAGTGAGCCTGATCTTTTCTTTTTGCTCTGATCTGAATCAGGGACATGTCCACTGGAGTCCAACAATACTGAGAGAAGTATTTCAAGAAGGAAAGAGTTTGGATCAAATTGGCCTTGAAGCTCTTCTGAAGTAAACATACTTTCTAAGCCCTTGTTGATGTGTGAGTGACAGGGTCCACTTACCTCAGGATCTGGCTAGTGAGAGGTGCCTCTTGCTGAATTAGTGTGCAAACAAGAACATATGCTGAAGTCAATACAGATTTTATTTAGCTGTGAATGTGAGGTAGAGAAAGAAACAGAAGAGAGGAGGGTAGAGGAGACAGAGCAGAAGACAGTCGCCACCTGTGGATCCATTGATGCCCCACTGGTCCTTTTTCACTCTGGATTTCCCAGTGGTGGGTACTGGAGTTTTGTTCTGGGGGTACCACCTTTACACAGCCCAAGTTCTGGGTATCCGTGGAGTGGTCACAGATGTTCCCATAATTTTGGATGCCAAGTGCAGGAGCAGTTGCTTCATTTCCCACAGCTTGCCACAGTGGGAGTTTTTGTCCAAATGCATGAAACCAGGATCTCACCTCTGTCAGGCCTGGAATTAGCACCTTACTGTGGTAAGTTTCTCCAGTCTATGCCTATCTCAAGTTCCCTCTGTGGTGGCTTATGTTATGGCAAGTTCCTTTTGTAGCCTTGATAGTGCTTTGAGAGAGGCAGCTGTGCTCTGTAAGTCTTTAGAGATATGGATGCCTATTAGCACTTGTGTGTTTCTCTGCTACCTGCATTTCTGGTGAAGTATTTCAGAATGGTCTATGTAAGCACAACTTTTAAACAGTAGGAGTTATTTTCTCTCAATAGTTTTTAAATTTCAAAGAGGCTTTGTCACAGAAAGATGCAGTCCTTTCACAAAGCAGATGAAATGGCACAGCTCAAGGGGAAATGCTCCGAGTCTTAGGCACAGATCACTTCTCATTCTCCTCATCCAAGGTAAATCAATGCTTTCTTTCGATAAATGTATTGATGAGGACAGGTCTTGGGTTGATAAACTGTGCTTTCCCATAGGATTGCCCTGCTGGTGTCTCTAGTCTGTCTCTGAACAGGGATATGAATCACACTTGTAGAAACAGAAGGTACTGCAGAGATTACATTGGAAAAAAATTTTTAAAAAAAAATCTCTCCTGCCATGGAAAATGTAACTGTTTAAAGATAGACATTTTTGTCCTGTACCAGGAATAAACAATTTCAGAGCAAATTGTGGGAAAAGTATATCAGCACTTACTTGAAAATGGCCTTATTATTTGCCTTGTGCTCGAGAAAAATGTCTTCATGTTCTGATCTTCCAGCTGGAATCTCTTCTCATAATTTGCTTTCCCCCCCCTCCAAGATTTGGTGTAGGGGAATTTGCATTTTGGAGACATTCCTGTAAAGCCTCAGACTCGTGCTAATGGAGAGGAGGTTGTAATGCACTGGGGGAACGTTGGTTGCCCATAAAAATGAGCAAGTAAGAACTGGGATGGCACCTGTGGTGTTTCCTCAAGGCTTTCTAGTTAACATACCTGAGTAGAAAATGGAGCTGGAATAAAAGGGCTTCAATAAACTGCTCTTTTTCTGTCTTGGGGAACCCAACCAGAAATGTCACTTAAACTTTCTAGAAGGAAAAACTGAGGCAAAAAATGATTTTTCTAGGGAAAATGGAATGTTTTATGTTTTTCTTGGAGGAAAAAATGTTCCCCAAGAGAATTTTCCATGCCTGAGCCTGCATTTACCAGGAGGAGGTAGAAGAGAAAGCCTGTGAGAGAGAGAGACAGTTTTATAGAATAATATTGCCCATTTCTTTGGATCCTCACAGAAACTCTGGGTGGGTGAAGGCGTCTGCATGAACCATCCCTACATCATCTGGATGGTCCACAGTGACCCTGGTTAACAGGCAGTAGGGAAACACAAAACCACTGCCTGCCTTTAGGTAGAAGGAGGAATTTGCTGCTTGAAGACTCTGAGGATGAAAATCAGGATTGGACTTCTCTCTCTCTGGGTGCATTGGCAGAAACAGCTTATTAACTCAGGATAATTTTGGAAGTTTGCCTTGCAATGGTTGGAGCTAGAGTTTTAGGAAATCAGCCCATCTAAGCAGGAAGATGTCTACCAGCCCTAGGGGTGTATTGATAAGTTGAAATAATTCTTTATTTTTTCAGGGTCTTATAGTTGAGATCCTGCTGTAAGCCAGGAGCTCATGGAGCTAAAGGTCCAGCTTATGGCAAACTCCTTTTCCTGCTCAGTAACACCCCAGAACCCTGTGCAGTTTCTACTTCTGTCTGTGCCAGTACAATCTCTTGTGCTGATGCAGTTGTAGATCTTGGTTTCCAATGAAGAATTGAATCAGCCACAGGGTAAGAATCACATCATATCTTCTCAACTCCACCAGCTCAGACAAGAGTGCAGCAGAGCATTCAGGAGAGTGTTCTGTGTGGTAGCTCTGGACCCTGCCCTGGTGTCTCCACCCTTACACCCCCCAAAATGGGCTCAGCACTAATTCTGAGCCTGCAGGAAATTGTCTTGGGTTCTGCTTGTCCTCTGATAACTGTACAGGGTTATTTGCCTAAGTGGTTGAAAAGGCAGCAATTTTTTTTCACAGTGTGAGCTCTCTTCTCTTCAAAACCCTCTGGTGTCCATCAGCAGGGGCAGTTCAAGACAAGCTCTGTTTTGTTCTGTTGTGTATTGTGTTGGATGACAGCCAATGTTAGTGACACTGCTGGAGCATTTAGGATTCATGCTTTGTTTCATCTCACTCTCAACAGCAAATACTTGTCTTCTAGGAGACCACAGACTGAGCAGCATCGTGGTGGTAGCAAGAAAGGAATGACCCTTTGAGAAGTAAATGTGTGTTCTCTTCCAAGGAGCACCAACATCTTTAGTCTGTGTCAGAGACCTTGTCCCACCACTCACACACAACTGACTGTTTGCTGGGTTGTGTGGGAGAGTAAGAGATGGGGATGGAGGGAAACTCCTCCTCTCTGTGGGGTGTCCCAGCACTATTTGTATGTTGTATGAACTGTGCCTGAGAACAGTGCCAGAATGATGTGCTGCTGAGTGATATGAAGAGTGCCACTTGAGTTTCTAGAGCCAGTAGTCAAGGACCAGGGCTAGGAACGCACTACATGTTGTTTGTCTGAGCTCACCATGGGTCTTGGAGACTGAAACTTCCCCTGTGCACTTTGCTTGGAGGGTGAGAGAGCCCTGGCAGGGTTAAAGCAAGATCTCCTCCTCACAGGGGGAGCAGAGGTACTGCCTGCTGAGCCAGCCTGGTGCTGTGGGTGTGCAGAGTGCATCTGGGCTAGGAAATGGGTGATGCCAAGATCAAATATTCCACTGGAAGTATTTGCTTGAGCCCTCTTCAGCCTAACTGTAGACTTAGCTGCACAGGGTGCCCTTCCCATCATTGCTTCATTGTGAAAGATCAACATGTGGACTTGGAAAATCTGTGGTGGTGGTGTTGGATGACACCTCCGTGGGTTGTTAGGATACAGGCACTTGAAAACTAAGCTTCCGTTTTTTCTTTATGTTGAGAGTACCTCAGCTAAAGGTCAAGAGACACAACACATCCTGAAAGGAAGTGGAAGAGTTCCCTGGTGTCCTCTCAACCTTGGTGCTGGAGCTTTTCCAGTCCTCCTGCCTCCCATTGCTTAAAGTTCCCTGCACAGTAACAAGAGTGGGCGGGGGGTCAGGACACAGGGGGACAACAGAGGTGTCTTTGAAGGGTCATAGCTGGAAGAGTATTAATAGAAGAGTTTTCCACTCTAATAAATGGAATCAAGTCAGGAAAACACCTTTATTTTTTTGAAGGGTACAACAGTCCAGAAGAATTGTACCTATTGTTTTGTAACCTTTGTTGCTGCTCATTGACTTCTCAACAAGCTTTTTGATCCAAATCCATTTCTGCCTCTGAACACACTGGCTGAGTTCAGCACACCAGAATGATTAAAGGGTGTTTGTGCAGAAGCAAGTTTGGTTTTCTGGGTGAAGGTGGGTTTGTTGCACATGAACTATTGCAGATTTATTTTTGATGAAGTTCCATTTGCTTTTAATCAGCATAAATGTGGTTCAGCTTCTTTGTTGTCAACGATACATATTTTCTGCCCTTGGAATGATAATTAAAATCACCAAGAAATTTTTAAGCTATGAAAACTACCCTGGGTGATGCTTCCCTTCAGTGAAAGGTTAGCAAACTAGGCCCTCAACAGTGTCACTGGTCAATCCTCAGGGCACCTGATGCTCTTGGAATCGTAGAATCATTTTGATTGGAAAAGACCTCTGAGATTGAGTCCAGCTGCTGCCCTATTGCTGCCAAGATAAAATCATAGGGCCCTAAAAGGTGGGAAGGCAGTAGAAACAGCAGCTTTCTTCTTGCCTGGGCATTGAAGTCCTCTGCTATCTCAAACTACTGGTGCAAAGTGCTGTCATTTCTATTGATTGAAGTGAGCAGAACTACTTGATTTAATTTTTGTGTATGCTCTGCCCCTGTGTCAGTCTGAAGGCAGAGGAGATTGTAAAACTAACTCAGGACTTTGGAATGTGTTTTGGAGTTAGTAGCAATGGGGAATAAATAATATTATCTCTAACATCTGCTTTCCCTACTGGGTTAATCTTGGTTAGCTGAATATCTCTCAGCTCCTGATAAGATAGCATTTGCTACAAGATAGAGGACAGGAAGGATTTGCATTTTCTCCACAGCAACTGATTACTGTGTTTTACCAATTCTGAATCAAATGTCAAGGCAGGATTAAATGATGCATCTTTGCCAGATTCTGTGAAGGAAACATGGAGGAGGTAACTAATCTGCTGTGCAGGAGAATTGCTTCAAATTCACTTGTCCATCCTCACTTGTGAGTCAATTCTTCATAATAAATAGGAACAACATTTTTTTCCTCCCAATGGTTTGAATTCTTGGAAAGAGGTAGAGGTGAAGCTGGTTTGTTTTCTTATTATTGAAATAGCTGAGGCCTTGGTCTGGAAAACTGTGGTTTCAGGTTTTTAAAACTTGGACCGTCTTAATTCTCTCGGCTGCAACTTAACACTGTGAGTTGTCCTGAGGCAAAACTTCAACAGAAACTGAGACAAAGCAACCTAGTGGTGTCTCTGCCTGTCTGAATTTCAAAGCAGACCTGCCCAAAGGCTAAAAGGGGAGAGCTGTGGGAGGGGATCACAACGAGGGGGTCCTGAAGTCTTGCATTATAACTGGATTGTTTGGGATTGTGTTGCTTTGAGACCAGCTAAGTCTGTTTGGACCCATTCATTGTGCTGCCCCTCTTGGGTGTGTGGTAGGTGCCTGCAGCCTTGTTCTTGTGCCTGGCAGTACTGTTCCCAGAAAAGCATGCTCTGGCTTTTTTGTTGGTTTTTTTTTAAATTATTTTGGGGTTTGGTTTTTTTTGCAAAACACCTGTGTCAATGATGTGTCATCTGGTCTGTCCACCTCCAGTTGTCCTGTTCTTCCCTGCTGTCATGCCTGTCTGCATCTCACAGGCTCACAGTGCTGGTGGAGTTCTCTGCTGTTGTGTAGGGACAATTATAGAAATACTCTGAAGAGAAATTACCCCTTTTTAGTGGAAGTTGTAAATAGCTTTAAATAAGACCAGGGTTGTATACTGAACAATGAGAAGGAGACAAAGGTCAGCTAATACTCAGTAAACATTCATTTGGCTGTCCTGTGCCTGATGATGCTTAGGGGAAAATGCTATTTTTAGGGGTAATTGGCAAATATACTGTGAGTCTGCAAAAGGAAGCCAAGTGGAAGTGACAATGGCAAACTTATTGCAGATGGCTCCTGAATCTTGCATTGTTAAAAATAACTTTTCCGGGTAGATTTATTTAAACTCACTTCATAAATGGAACTAACTACTTAAATATTTCCTATCTTTTTTAAAAAAGAATAAGCTTGTAAGAAACATATTCTAGTGGCAAGAATAGTCCTTCTGTTTTGTGTTGTTTTATCCACCTTGTTAGAAAAGCAGTAGGCCTTCTAAATAAGGATCATGGTTCTGGAAAGAGGCTTTTCCTTATATGACTGCAAAAGAAAAGAAGGTTTTTAGGAGTGGCTTATATGGGCACAATGTCCAATGGTCTTCCCAGTCCTACTTTCAGATTTCACATCACCTCAGTGCTTCCCTCTGCCCAGCAGCACAGGATTCCCCCAAGTGAGAGGTGAGATTTTCATCTTGGACCAGTGCTCAGCCTGTGCTGCCTCAATCTCTGCAAAGCTTGAATGAGCAGCCATGACAAACAGGAGCATCCTTTGTGGAAGTTCCCTCTTTCCATTTTAGTGCTGTCAAGCAATCCCATTTCCCTAGCCATGCCTGGTAATTCTGGGGTTGCCACTTTCTCTGGCTTTCCTGTCATGCCTACAGTTGGTTGGCTCAGATCTTTGGTGCGACATGTGGAAAACCCTAATTGCTGAGAGCGGTTTCTACTGAAACCTTCAGCAAACACTTGCAGGAGAGGGAAAGGTTCAGAAGCCTCTGCAGTGTCTTGTCCCCCTCCCAGGAGGGAATACTTTGGTAGCCAGAAGATGCATTGGTTTGTCAGCAGTGACCTGTTGGCTGGGTGAGCTGTTGTGCTACGTGAGCCCACCCGTGCTGCACTCCCACGAGTGAGTTGGGTTCAGAGCCATAGTCCCTTGGCTTCGAGATCCTGTGCACCACTTCTGTGGGCAGCAGGGTGCTTCCCTGCAAGGCAGCAGCTGTGGGCAGCTTTGAGGAGATCAGCCTTTGCAGGCTTCTTCCCTGGAGCACAGGTCACATCTGCTATTATCAAGTCACCTCTCGCTGTGGTAATTGCTGTCTCTTTTGTCCTCATCTCCATTTGGTAACGCAGGTGACTGTTTGAATATACATCAAAAAATCAATTACTGCAGTGAAAAGGGGGTTAGGTGTTTTTTGATTTGTTTGTGTTTGTTTGTTTGCCTTGTTTGTCACACCAGGACAAGTCCTCTGTGCATAAGGGCTGCATAAAAAGTCCACATAGAGAGTTACATTAGAGAGCTCAGTGAGAAGCATCTGCTCTGGCATTTTACACTTTTTCCCCCTTAGTCACGGTTGTTTTCCACTCAGAGAGCAGCACTCTGTCCAAAGGCTGCATCCACGTGCCGAGTGTGTAGGAATGTTCCCTTGGTCCAGTATTCTGCATGCTTTAAGTAGAGAATTTAAAAATTGCTTTCAAGTTAGCCTAGACAAGAGTGAATGTTTCCTTCTGTGCTTTAGGACTGAGATCACCCCACTCAGCACCTTTAGGGGTGAGGGTGGGAAACCCTGACAACAGCACTGCTAAGTTTTTTTGGTTTATTTGGAAGTTATGATTATAATCACCGCTTATTTTGATCATTTGGGAATAATGCTGCTTTTTATAAATTAGACAAAATACTTTGGCTCCTATGTATGTGGAAATTGTTGCAGACCTATGTTGCAATTTTTTTTGTTCATGGGGGCGTTTTATCAATGTCATCTTTTAAATATGTTGTGTTCTAAATATAAACCTAAATGTTAATGATTTTCTTATGATAAGGTTATAGGGGTGAGGATAGTTTTAGAAAGTGATGAATTTAATACTTTGAATTAATTAAAAAAACATTGCCATGGAATTGAACTTCTTTCTAAATCTAAAAGTTTTGTAATTTTTGGCTTTTTTCAGCAAACAAACAGAAAATTATTCTTTATTCCTGCTTGGCCAATATAAATTTTGCAAATAGTTGAAAACAAAGCAACCCTATCGTGTGTCTTGTGTCATGCTTATTGTATGGATATGGCCTCCCATTTCTTTTGACCATTTTTCATCTCATAGATCATTGCTAAACAGCATAATATGATTACTTTTTTTATTCTTTCATACTGTGGTAAATCTTTGTTTACCTACTTTTGGTGTAGCTTCTTCTGTGATTCTTTAGTGAAAATAAGTTTCTCTCACGTTTTGTTTCAAACAATCACTGTCATCACGTACTTGGAGTGTTAAATCTAAGCAGGAGGATTCGTTCTGTGATGAAATCAGTGAACCTCCAAATCCACCCAGGTGGAGAAAAAGAGAGAATGAGACGTGAGGATTTGCAACAAGTACTAGGAGGTCTCTGATATTGCTCTCCTTTCTGGCTTTATGCTGGTTTGAAACCTGGTTTGGAGAGAGAATTCCAGCAAGTGGGTGGGGAAACACTGAAAATATCCAGAACACGTTTGTTTGGTAAAGCTCCAAAAAATATAGTCCTGGTGAGGTGAACTCTTTGCAATTCTTACTGCCATTTCTAAATATAGATTTTTAACATCATTCTTTCAAAAAAAAAATTTAGTAGCTTAAAAGTCAAAAGATGTAACAAAAAGATAGTTTGAAGAAGAGATTAGGAGACTTTTTTTGTTAGTCAGGGAGGCAAATGAGCTTTGTTCTAATTTTAAGACACCATTTTCTAGAGGAAAAGGTTTGATTATGCCATTCAACTAGAGCTTAATGAAGGAATTAGTCTGTGGTTATACACTATGAATTAAGGTAATGCCACTTAAAGTCTTTAAATTCAGTTGCCTGACTATAAATTAAAAGAATTCATCTAAAAACACACTTCAGCAACCCCAGTTCCCAGCGTTAATGGTTTGGTGGCATCCCATGGATTACTCTGTGTATTCCCTGTACTGACTGTGCTTTGCATCTTGTCCCTCTGTGTGCATTGCAGCTGGTACTCATTTAGCACGGTGCCAGAGCTGCTTGCTTGAATTCCTCCCCACAATGCCTTTGAGTGCTGTGGTTTCCACTTGGCAGGGCCGCCCTGGCAGGCCTGTTGAGAATATGATCTACAATCATTCTGAAAACTCAGTACTTTCACCTCTCTTAAGCAAGAAGACAATTCTTCATGGGCTCTTGAAGCTCAGTGTAGAGTAAATCTTCTGTCATTTGCCTTGAATGGAATATGCTTTGTCCTGTCTTTGGGTGAACTGATTAATGAGTGACTTTGAAGATGAAGCCACAGCAAGCAGGGCACCCAGAAACTGGTGGGCTTCCTTCTGGTTCAGCAGTCAGTGTTGGGGAGATAGCACAGTGGTGGCAATTTGAAGTGGGAGCAGGTTTTCCATGGGTCACCACGTGCAGCGTGTGGGGAGCCTGCCAAGCCCGATGTGCACAGATACATCTGACTGAGCGTGGATCTGGCTGAGTAAACACTGAATACTGAATGTTTACATTGCTGAATTCCCTGCCTTTGCCACGATATTTGTTGTTCCTTGGATCAGCATGGGGATTTCCCAGGAACTCCTCTCAAAACTGCTGAAATGTTAACAGAACAGCAGCACTTGTACAGTTTTCAGTAGCGACCACAGCACTTGTTTTTAACATGGCCATAGGAAAGAGATGATTTTAAAGTTTTATATGTCCAATAGCATTCCATCAGGCACCTTCCTCTTCCCTGTGGCCAGTTTTTGTCTTTGTCCTTCTCTTATTGGCTTATAACAGTGAGAAATTGCACACACAGTCAAGAACAAACAAATTTGGTACATTTTAAGAGCAGTTGTGTGGCAGCTACAAGTGGCAGAGGGTCTCTCTTGCCCTGTGCTACCAGGCAGACTTGGCTGCTTTGGTCCTCACTTCTATCCAGGCAAGGCAGGAGCTTCTTCTCACGTCCAGATTGGCCAAACCCAACACACTGAAACAGGCAGTGTTTGACATCTTTTCTGTAGTGATCTCTTATCTAAACTGCAAACTCCTCAATTTGAACTACCACCTCCTTTTATTTTTAAAGTACTGGACAAGTTTCTGGGCATTCCTAGACCTTGAAGCAGTGCTTCTTTCAGTTTTAGCAATTGCAAATTTGATGCAGAGTCTGTCACTGCTATCTGCTAAAGCAGATAACAACAAATATGGTTATTGATCTGCATATTACCTAGACATACGAGCTGGGGTCTTGCATGGGAGAGGAAGGAAGTGAAAAGGGAGGGAGACAGCATGGGGGAGTGGGAATAAAGTAGAGAAAAATGTGAGGCAATAATGTTTGGCCTTTGTCGTGGCAATTTTCTTTCTAATTGAACAGCTCATCTACTGAACTTCCTTTCTTCTCTATGGCTTTATAGCCATATGGGCACCATTCAATGCCCTCAGTGTTAACACTGACCCTTCAGCTGTGATATCAAGATGCTCCAATGGCAGGAATTCTTTGTGCTGTGATGTGGAAATGCAGTGATTCAGCAGGAAAATCAGTGTAGCTTCATGAACTCTGCAACATGAGGAGTCTGGCAATACAAAGCATACTTTGGTTGTACAGCCTTTTTGGGGAACAATATCACCTGGCAGTGCCAGCACCGACAAAAGCAGCAACAAGGTTTTCAAACTTTTTCCCTCCTTGATGTTTTGTTGTAGTGTAAAGATAAGTGAGGCCCACCCATTTATTTTACAGACAAGCATGCCCATACGTCATCAGCCCTGTGGGACCTGGTCACTGAACTCCTGGTGGCTTCTTTATGATGCAAGGAGTGTCAGGTCCCTGAGGGAAATGCCTGTACAGCTCTGGGAGCTGGACTTTGCCCCAGCAATCCGTAGCAATTGAGCAGAGTGTGTGCAGTGCAGGCATCCAGCAATGGGAATGTTCCCATGTCTGATCTCAGGGGATTTGTGTGGCTTGTGCGTTACAGGAGAGTATCAAGTCAAACCCAGCAGCTGTGGATGAGGCTGTGTGTGCTGCTTGTTAGTCTGATAATCTTAGGCAGCTGAACTTAAAACAAATTAAACTCTTTCCCTGTAATTTTTGGTTGTGAAAGAAAAAGAGAAAGAAAAGATTAAAAAAAAATACTTGGACCGGTGCTTCTGGGGTGCTAAAATTGTTTATTCTACTGGACAGATGTTGTGGGGGCTTATTAAAAGCTTAAAATACATTTTTAGATGACTGGCTGGCAAATGCAAAGGTGATGAAAAATATTTAGGCCATTATTTCATTATGAGGGCAGGAAAAGCAAGTGAAGAAACATTTGTGCCTTTCCAAGTACGTGCTACTCTGGGCTCAATCAAGCATGTGATCCATCTACCCCAGTTTATTGTCTTAATCACTGGCCACCACACATTTCCTGAGAGAAAAGTGAAAGAAATAGGGAAACTGCTGAGTTCTGCAGGGACAATGCTGGGATTTTTGGGGGGGTTTTGGAGGGTTTTTTTTTTTTGTTTGGTTGGTTGTTTTTTGCTGTTCTTAGCATGGAGTTAATGTTTATCTAGGAGTAGGAGGATCTAGATGTCTTACAGAGTTTCAATTTTAAATCCTTGCTCTGTATCCTCATTCTGCAGTAAATCTTACACCGTTCTTCTCACCCTGCCAAGATCTTACCTCTGTTGTGCCAGTGTGTCCACAGGGAATTGAGCAGGAGGTAGACAGGAGCTGTAGACCTATGAGGGATATTGTGGAACTTTGGTTTGTCTGGGAAATCTGTGTCTCAGTGCTGCTGTTTAGCTAGAAATGTTTCCTTGCAGAGGACACTTGATGCTTTTTATAGGTGTTCCTTATGTCTTACCTGAATTTCTTGGACTGCAGTGGATAAAGCAAAAATAACCTCCAAACCCCTACCATCTAGTATCTAAAATATTCAGTGGTCAACATGAAGGACTCTGGGAAGAGCTGTTTTGTCTTTTGAAGGGTGTGGCTGCTTTGCTGCCTCACAATGAGGACTTTCTTACACAGCTGCACAGTCTTTGGGGGGTCCAAGTGGAAATAAATGAACAGCAAGTTGAGCTCAAGTCTCAAAAGCAGAGGGATATTTGCCCTTGCTAGACATTCCAGCCGACCTGAAAGCTTTATTGTGTGTAATCTTGATTTTGTGAAGAGACTGACGTGGAATGAAAGCTCCAAGAACCAGTAATATTCAGCCCTGTGCTGAAATAACCAGAGATGTGCAGAGTCTCACTGCCAGAGAGGTGTCTTCACTCCTTGGATGTCCCCTCACCTCTTTTTTTGTACAGCTCAAGGCTCTGCTTCTCTGGCACCTCGAGTCTGGTATTGCCACTCCCCCACACAGAATTGTTCTGGATCCATTGGGATTGGTTAGATCTCTGTCACTGGGACCAGATCAAAACTACCTGGCTGTTTGGTGGTGGCACTCTTGTATGGCTTTTCTTAGTCTTCTCACGGGGGAAAAGTCCAAAACAGTTATCAGCCCACCTTATGGGCTCTTCCCAGTTAGAATAAAATTTTCAGGGACATGGGAATCATTTAGGAGTGCTCTGAAGGAGGCAAGGCCAAGAAAGCTGCCTCCTCTCTGTTACTAACTCTGCTGCGAGCTGCTCTAGATCTCCAGACCTCGCTTTGTACCCTGGTCAGTGAGAAGGACAGCTTTGGGCCAGGCAGTTGTTTGACAACTGTAAGGCAGGTTGAGATGGGTGACCTGGGAAATTCATGTCTGAAAAGGAGGATCTAAAAGGTTTTGTGTTTGCAAGACAGCCTTGTAACTAATGTGTTAACAACTCAGTGTGGATTTTCTGCTGAAATGGCCTGGACAGTCACAGGGAGTTGTGACATGTGCTGGCACAGTTCTGCCTGCTGTGCACGTCCAACTCCAGTGAGCAGTCAGAAATGTCTCCAGATGGCCCTGATGATGCAGCAGCAGATTTTTAGCAATTCTCCTTCAAGTGCTTCAGAGTGGGCGAGGAAACCCCCAAAAGGAAAGTGGCACTGACATTTGAGGACAACATTCTGTTAGCATTTTTGCAAAGCATGAATCAGGAAATTTGACCTTTTCCCCTGCAACACCTTTGTCATGGTGTATACAGCTGTGGGATTTCTGCTTCCTGTGACCCAGATAGGACAGTGTTGCACTTATATTTAACATTTGCTATGCTCTTCTTGCCAGCTGGACTTATTACGAGCCAGAATTCACTGACCCCGATGAACAAAGAAAGCTTTATGCCATTTAGGAGTGTGCATTTGATGTAAAGTAGCTGTGACCCAGATTTTTACTCCCATCTGTTTGGGCTGGTTTGGTGTAGAAGTGGTGCAGGTTATCCCTAATCTTGATACATAGCTTGGCACCTCCTAAACTGGGGAAGGCCAGACTTGCCTTGGAAAGAAGGTGATGGGCAAAGGAAGCACCAGGAGTGTAGGAAATCTGCTAAGCAGGGAGATGGCAAGGGAAAAACCCAAGGAGAACCTGCTCTCTGGTAGAGGGCAGCAGGAGTGGCTTAACTGGATTGGGGGGAACCACAGTGTGGGGGGCTGTGGTTTATTCTGATAACGTGCAAGTTTGCCTGGCAAACAGGTTATATTCACCTTTGTTTCAGAAGAGTTTTCCTCTTCGGGTGCTGGTTGGAGTTCACTGAGGCACAGGAAAAGCATGAGCAGCTCTGAAAGGGGTGCAATGGTTATTTTCTGGCTGTTCCATCACTGCGTGCCCTGCAGGGGATGCTGAGCCATTCCTTTTCCTGCCATCAGGTTAGGAAAGGAGGCAGCTTCAGCCCCAGTGTGTTGAGGATGCTGCAGGTGTGTGTGATGTGCATGTGTCTAATGCATGAAGTGTAGAAAGGGAAGAGCATGCTCCTCATTCCTTCTGATGATGCTGCAGGTGCCTGATGTTCTGGTTACTGCTTTGATGCTGACAGTATAAGCAGGAGCTTTGTCCATGTGTGGCAAACATTCATTGAAGTATTTTCACTGCTAAGCAAAAGAATTTTCTTTTCTGTATTTTTTTTTTGCCTTGCAGAGGGATGAAAAGAACACAGGGATGTTCAGGGAAAAGCTGGTATCATTTAGTGGCATTAAAACCCACATGGGAAAAGTCAGTAGCAAACAGGAGGAGGAATTCCTGTGTGTCAGGTGTAATGCAGAAAGTGCTTGGTAAAATTCTGTCTTAAGCAGAATGTAAGACTAAGACATAATGATCCCCTTGGGGCATAGTGATGATTGCATTGAACCCTAATACACTAGTTCAGCAAAACAGCTAAGTCTGTGCTGAACTGCCAATGTGCAAAAATTCTCTTCAAATTTAGTGAATATTTAGGGCTCTCCTACTCATGCTTGGTCTTCCCTGGGTCTGCACTATTACCTCATGTTCATGGCAGTGATAGAAGAAAGGCTTTTTAGACGTACCTTATGGTAAGTGCCCGAGTGAGAACACTTGAAATGGAGCTCATTGCCAAAGAGTGATGATGGTAGACCTTTAGAAAATCAGCTTCACTGTGGTGTCTCCAGCAGAGACAGATGAAAATCAAAATATTCATATACACTAATGACTTTTGAAAATGCTGCTGAGGGCATTTGTCACAACCAAGGGTAATTCCAAGGGAAATCCCAGCAAAATTGGTAAGTTCTTTCTAGAGGAGTTAAGAGGCACAGTGGTCCTCACACCCTGTTGGATGGTTTGTTTTGAAGATGGTGACATATAATCCCAATAGTACAGACTGGTTTATAACCAATCCCTCCCTTCCCTGAACAAAACCGCTATTTTTATTTTTTTTAATGACCCACAGAGTGGCCATTGTTTTATCTCTGATGAACCTGGCATCTCTCACAGGGGCACATAACTGCAAAGCAGAATGTTATTGTGGCTTCAGATTTCAGGCAAGGCTTCATGGTTACTGGTGCTACTAAGATTTCCTGTCTGGGGTGTTCTTACTTCTGGCAGGGGCCTGGGAGGATGAAGGAGGAAATGGCTTTAGGGTATGTGGCAGAGAAGGTAGGGATGCATTGCTCTTTCTCCTCTTCTTGTATCAGATGATAAATGGCTGATCTTCCTTTCCCTTCCTTGAAAGAAAGGGAGTGCTTTGAGCAGGTTGCTTTAAGGGACAGCCCGACCTCTCTCCTGATAAGCTGTTAATTGCATGCTGCCACATGTGGTTAGTATGGTTTAGGAGAGGGAGTCCTCCTCCCATCCTTGCCACAGCTTTCTCTTCAGATATGTTCTCAGAAAGAAGAAAAAAGAAATCCCCCTAACCTTGGAAACTCCCGTTACTGAACCATTTTTCTCCAGCTCAGGACCTGTCCCAGTTCTGTGAACCCACAAAACTCTCCACCTGAGTTGCACATCCCTTAGTCACACTGTGATTCCACCTGAGGTTTGCAGAGCTACTCTAAATGAGCAAATACTTTTGAAATCAACCCCAAGACCGTGAAGAAAATAGCTTCATTATGTTGCCCTGTCCAACTTCTTGAAGAGAAGACACTCTCTTAATAAGGAGAGCCAAATGATATTGTCTCTTCCCTTATTACTCCAGCTTCAGAGTTTACATGCCCTCTGTGAGACCTTTTCCTTGACACAGATCCCTCCTGTGTAGCAGTTCTTTGAGCTATGTCCTTGACTTCTATGTTTTCTCTCCAAGTTATTGCCTATTCCTACTTCTCCCACTCTTTGTTTAGTCAGTGTATGCATTTGCTGCCATTGGGTGGCAATATCTTTGGGTCAAGCCCTGGCATTTCTGTGACTTGCTGGTTTTGTGCTGATACCTCACTGTGTTTGACCTGCTGCTGTCCCTTCCTATCAGCTGGCATTGGTGACATGGAATCTGTGCCTTACTGCTGGTGACAGCATTTCTCATATTTCTCATTTAGCCTAAAAGGAAAGATGAAAGATGTTCTCATCTGTCACCTTTTTCTCCTACAGGGGCCAGGGGGCAGAGGGCTGGGGAAGGGAGCTCCTTGCTCTGGTGTGGATGTTCAAGGGTGCCAACAGGCAAAGCAGCAGTGGGAGCCAACTTGCAACTAAGTTCTGAATAAAAGTGGATTTATAAGTACATTTTATTGTAGTTTCCAGTCCTTCTTTCTGCCAGGCCACCACAGTGGGATGAAAATTCCAGGGGAGACAAAGGACTCATCCTTTTTAAGTGAGCCTCTTCCTATCAGTGTGATTTTAGGTATGTGCTGTTTCCATCCTGGACTGAGCACCTGATGGGGCTTTTGGTCCCCTTAGCAGCCCCTCCTCCTTCTGTCCTCCCTGCCCTCCCTTCAGGTAAAGCTTTCAGGGAGATTATGGTGTTTGCTTTTGTGTATCTGAGTTTCACTCCTACTGGCCGTTCCTCACACGCAACTTCCCCATTATGGTATTCGATATATTATGAGGAGAAAGCTAAGTGATAAAGGCAAGTTTGACATGCAATGCTGATCCCCAAACCATTGAGCACTAATATGTAAACAATACAGTGCCTTGCTCAAGCAGGGCAAAGCAGGCTGCTCTGCAGGGGAAGTTTATGTTAGATATTATTAAAAGGTTCTTCACCCTGGGTGAAGTGGCTGGGTGCTGAAATGGGCTCCCCAGGGCAGGGCTCCAGGCAGAGCCTGGCAGAGTCCAGGAAGCATTTGGATGATGCTCTCAGGCACAGGGTGTGACTCCTGGGGATGGTCCTGTGCGCAGCCAAGAGCTGGACTTGATGAGCCTCGTGGGCCCCTTCCAAGTCAGCATTTCTGGTAATTTTTTGATGCTGCTGACCCTGAGGAGTTTCCCATTGTGGTATACCTTTCAAAATGACTTGGAGCTGAGCTGGCCCTGGAGTCACAATACAGCCTGTGTTGTCTGTTTTCTTCTAGTCCATCACTCATTTGGTGTCTCTGATGCCTGATATCCTTTGGCAAATGTTGCCACTGGGGGGGGGAATAGCCACTGCTCTTGGTTCCAGAGGGGCACTTGGTGCTTGCTCTCCCTTCTGTGTCCTGTGCAAATGTGGTGGAGGGGGGATAGGAGCTCACCCAGAGAAACTGCTGAGTAAAGGAGTGCTGGTAACACCTTGCCTCTTCAAGTCAGTGCAGTTAAATAGGTTTAGTCTGATTTGTTTAGTAACTTGGGATGCATTTTGGTTGAGATGTGTTAGTTGGATTGAATGCTTCTAGGCCACAGCCTTTGCTGGTTTGAGACAAACAGCTATCACTTTGGCAAAGCAAAACTCTATTAAAAAATACTGTCAGATTAGTCTGTCTTAATTGTTGGAGAAAGGACACCCTCTTAATTTTTAAATTCTCATATTTCAAAGTACACTCATCTCCTGTGGATCAAGCAAATATTTCTGCAATTAAATTCTAAATGTATGTGAGAGTGAAAACTGCAATATCTCAATTGAAACCTTATTCTAAAATCACAAAAGTGGAGACAAAGTCTGGGGTGAAGTTTTAATTTTAGCTCTTGCTTCTTGGTTGTCAATGTAATTTTCAAGTTGGTAGCAGAGGACTCAGCTGAGAAGTCTGAGCTGAGGGGAAAGTGGAGACTTCAACTTGCTCATCTTCCTTCATGCAAGCTTTATTCATTTGCAGTATTTCTGGTGTTATGTGTTTGGGTTCAAGCTTCAGACCTAAATATTGGAGACCAGAAACTACTCTCAAGATCAAAAGATAAGCAGGGAAGTACTTACATAGACTTGAGGGCTCTCCTTTGCTGATCCTGAAAAAGTTGGTTTACACCCTTTGGGAAAATAAATACTCAGATAAGATAAGGCTGTTGACCATACATTATCACCGTATAAAACTGACCATTTCTACAGCTGTAGCCAAAGGCCTGAGGCAAAAACATTTTAGATCTGAATGCTGGAATTATCACAGTGTGGTTGGACCATATCATGTCTTGAGTTAATTTGGTTAGCTTGGTTGCTCCCAAAGAGCTGTCACGTCATCAGGATCAAAGCAAACCACAGGATGCGTGGTACCAAACGATCCCATCTTGGAAAAGTAAACAGCCTAAAAATATGTGTTAAAGTAATTGCACTCTGTAAATGTTTGTTAATTTGGTTGCCTTCTTGAAGTGGTTGAATGACACCTCTGGAGTCAAACACTGAGAATTTGTCCTAGTCAGTGCTGAGTATTTTCTGTTCTGAGGGTAATGTTAACAGCCTGTGCCCTACCATTGTCATGAAGAAGGATCTACTGGCACAACTTGCAGATACGTGTCTAAAAGTAGAAGAGAAAAATATGTATAAATTTGGGAGGGGGAAAAAAAACTACCTGAAATTAGCCTGTGGAACACTGAAATCAGCTGCAAGGTTCAGACAGTGTGATACCAGCCCTTCTGGGAGACACTTCTGCCCAGTGGCTGCTTTAGCTCAAGGTGGGAACTGTATTTCTAAATGTTTAACACAGTCCTAGCCAATCTCTTGGAGGAAGGGAGGAACGTGATAGATCCCATGGCTTGTTTATGGGAAAGAGTCATGGTGAGTCTTTATCTGCCTGGCCTGATGCTGTGTGAACAAAGCTGGGTTAGGAGACAGTGCTGTGCAGGACTTGTGTTCTGTCAAAACCTGTGTGTCCCTGTGGTGTCAGGGCCAGAGCACTCTCATCCTCTGGGGTAGGAATTATAAGCGGAATCAAAGCTGGGATTGTTGTCCAGGGGTGAAGGATTGGCAGATTCTGCCCTGTTGGTGCCCTGGGCCAGGGAGAGAGCTTGCCTGAGGGATGAGGGAGTGCAGCTCTGTGAAGGAAAGTTGTATGGGGAGCAACTGAGGTCACTTGGTCTGTTCAGCCTGGAGAGCAGGAAACTGAGGGGAGACCTTGTTACAGTCTAAAACTTCTGTGTGAGGGGAAGAGGAGTGGAAGATCTCTTCTATGATGACAAGAGACAGGACCCAGGAGAATGGCCTGAAGTTGTGTCACAGGTTTGGCTTGGATAGGTAGGGGCTCCCCAGGGGAGTGCTCACAGCACCAAGCCTGGCAGAGTCCAGGAAATGTTTGGATGGTGGTCTCAGGAACATGGTGTGACTCTTGGGGATGGTCCTGTGCATGACCAAGACCAACTCAATGAGCTTTGTGGGTCTCTTCCAGCTCAGCATATTCTCAGTGAGTGAGAAGCTGCCAACTTTGCTGTAGAGGTGAATGACTTTGTGATGGTATGACTGGTGAAAAAAGGGTTTACAATCCTGTGGCTATGGGAGAGGCTGGGTGGGCTGATTGGAGAGGGTCTAACTGATTTATCTCTGGCATCCTTGAGCCTGGATCACAGCTGGGAAGTCTAAGGAGGTCATGGCAGTGAGGTCATTGAAGCTAAAGACTAAAATTTTCTAAAGTTTCTCAAGAGTAAATCATGGTAGATGCTTTCTGTGAGGTTTGTTAATGGGAAACCATGTACAAACTGAGCACATCTCTGTGGGCTGAGGAGGACCACCATGCTTCTCTGTGTGAGGCCCACACATCTGAGGCAGAAGTGGGAAGCATGTGTTGGATACATTTGGGAAGTGTGGGAATTCCTGCTTACGTGCCCTCAGGGGTGAGGGGAAGTTCCTTTAAGCATATGTAAGGAATGCAACCTGCCAAGCAGCATTTCTGGGCAGGAGAAGATGGTGTCCATGTAAACACAGTGTGTGGTCCCCCCAAACCTCAACACTGCTGCTTTGAAGATTCAAGATGGTTAAGGTCCATTTGGAAGCAAAGGGCTGACATAATTATTGCGCAATCAGTTTATGTGCTGCCGTCTCACTATTCCTGTTTCCACCTTCTCACGAAAACTTTCACTATTGAGGCATGCAGTCATCTGGACTTGATTTTCCGTTGGTGAGGAACCTTGATTTCTCTGTCATATAGACCTCCTGGACCCTGGCTGCCATATAATTCCTCTAGTACGTGAGGTACTGCTCTATTGGGCTGTTACTGGACACACATTTCCATCCTTAGGTCATGCCTCACCCCGCTGTTCTGCAAAAAGGGATAACACCATGAATATCTTTAAGGTTCTGGACTATCTTGTGCTTGTGGCAGGAGAGTGGGGCTTGTGGGTGCACTGGACTCTGGCACAGTTCCATGACATCTCTGTGGATGGGGGCCTGGGGAGACTTCTTAGTCTCTGGGGCTGCAGCTTTCCCTGTTGATGGGCATTTGGTACTGTTGAGTAACTAATGCTGAATTGTCTGCCAGCTGATAGTTACCTATCTTTTTTCAGTTTACTTTCACTAAGTCTTTTTCCCCCAGCTAACAGGTGGTGCCAGATGACAGAGAACACCTTCTTCAGGCCCTGGTGAATGGCAGTGTAGGAAAGACCCGGCTGAAAAAGCCAGAGCAGTGTTACCCCTGGTCCCATCGGTGTGGCTGGGCTGGGAATGCAGCAAAGGCAGCCCCTCAGAAGCTGCCTGGATGCAGGGACAGTGTTAAAGGACAGCCCCGAGGCTCAGTCATGTGCTGTGGATCCCTAAATCCTCCTCTTTACGTTGGCTATAGATGCAATTGGTCCTTTCCCACTAGAGGGCAGATTTATCATGACTGCATTCCTGTAGGTTGCTGATCGTGCTCAGCGCAGTCTTTAAGACCGACAGAAATTCAGATGAAAGCTACAATCAACATTTAATTATTTCAGCAGCTACACAGTGCCTATATGAATCATAAAACCATTTATTTGGAAATACACTGCTTGACCTGAAGCAGGGATCAAGGAACAATTTTTTTAATGTATGGCATATATCTTTGGGAATAAGCAGGCAGCAAGTGTGTGTCAGTCACATGGAAATCTGTGAGTGTGGCTGGAGCATGTGTTCTGCACTGGGAGCAAGCACACAGCTCCTAGGTGTTTCTGCTGGTGAAAATGGAGATATAGCAGTTTGGTCTCATGGCATCTGAATGTAGTAGTCCGATTTATATATATATTAAAGCTTTACAAAGAGAAGCAAAAGAATCCCCAAAGACCCTAATTGTTAATTGAAAAGACAAATGCTCCGTACTAAGACATCAGCAGACCTGGAGGTTTTGCTTCTCAGATGAATAATGATGTACTAATAGATATGAATATTTCAGAAAGCCGAGTCACCAAGAGCCATAATTTCAGGTTTACTTAATTAATCTAGACCTCAAAAGCAGCCTGAGGAGCTTCCTGCACTGTGAGGTGTGGCTGTGTTGGGAATATCAAACCCAGTTCTGCTGATGATATGTGAGAGGATGTGAACTGAGTTCCTTGGTTAGTGAGGAACACAAGATGAATCATGGCCTTGTCCTGTAAATAGCATTTGGTCATTTTCTAATAGGACATTTCTGACAAACACTGAAGTTGGGCTCGTTTGTTTCTGCTACTTCTCAGCTGTCCTTGCATAGCACAGAGGAAACGTATTCTTCTGTTCCCTCTGGGTGCCTGGGAATATCCAGGGTTTTGCCTTCCTGAGGTCTGAGCTAATGAGCAATGATAGATGGTGACCTTGCTGGGAAGCTCTCCTGACATTTCTTGTCTTTTTTTTTTGCTTTTCTTTCTGTCTGTTTTATTTGCCCAGGTCATTTGTCCCTAAGTCAGTGTCTGGAAAGAGTGGCTGAAGTTATGCCTCATGCTTCTTTGTCCCCGGGGTCAGCAGTTTCTAGGACTTTGTCTTATGGCCTTTCCAGCAAAGCTGAGCTCTAATCCAGCCCGTGTTAATGACATATTTGTATGTCTGTACTGCCCTTTCCCCGTCCTTTTGGGAAGTGGCTTCCCCAGGACACAAGTTCAATGGGAGCTATATTCTCTTCAATGCCTGGCCCAGCTCCACTCCCTCACCTCTTTGGAGGAGACAGTAGTGCCTTCTAGGTCACAGATTCCTTCTCAGCCCTGGTGGAAGCTGCCTGCTCCTGCCTGAATCCAGCCATGGTGGACCACAGCACCAGGGCCATGCTCTAGATGCAGGACAACTGCATAATGAGGAGCACTGTACTTAGCTGTTACAACCTGAGCAAGGAAAACAGAAATGCCTTTGTTTCCCCAAAGGCTGCCTAGTGCATCAACATAAAAAGCTACGCAAACTCCCCTAGGGCATTCACGATGCCCTGGAGAAGTCACTCTAGATGGACTCTGCAGATGGATGCTCTTGCCTGACAGCCTACAAGGCCCTGCCTTTTCTTATCTTGTATCTTAAAGGTCTTTTCCAGGCTAAATGATTCTATGATTTTCCTGAGTCTTGCTTGGGAACTCTGGCTGTGATGCTCTTCTACTGTGATGCCCCTTCTCTGTGTGAAACTCTTGTCCTCAAACTGTACCTGATAAGGCCATACCCCAATTCCATCTGTCACCTCTTTGGTGCTGTCCTCTCCTGGCAGTGTGTTTGCACTTCCTCTGGTAATTCTGGAAGTTATAGGAGACTAGAGAAGATCAGGTCTGTGCTGCAGGCTCTGAGTGTGTCCAAGGTACCTTCTTGATGGATCTCCCTCTCCTGTTCAACGGCTATGTCCAGAGAAACTGTCCCCTCTGGTGCAGAATGACGTTTGTATCCATGAGGGAACATAGCTCTGTCTTGATCCGTTCCACCCTTGTGCGTTTAATCTTGCTTGGTCAACTGATCATCTGTGATAATCTTAACATATTGTTTTGGGTTCAAATGCTGTTTGTTTGTTTTTCTGATTGTTTCATTTTCCAAGTGTTTCCAGACAAACTGTAGGCTGCTTCCTGTTAACCTGACAAACCTCTGTTCTCCCCTCATCTGCCTCTCCCTTTTCTCTAGTTTCCCATGAGAAGTGAAATTGTTCTTCTTCACTCTTTTTTGTCCAAGAAATTTTTTTCTATACAAGTCTCTGTCCAGTCCTTTCCTTCTCTGAAGAGGTAAAGCTGCACTGATTCAGGCCTAAAAGATGGGTATTAGCTTTTCTGCCTTCTCCAACAATTAGAAGCAAAATCTGTCAGTTTATTTTTGAGGTTTCACTAGGAATGTACAGGCAAAATCATATTTAAATACCATTTTATGAACTGTCTTGTGGTTGCTCTGGTGAGCGGTGGGTTTTTGGAGTTCTTGATGACTTGCTTGCTGGCTCATAACTCTGCTCCTGCTAACCACCAGTCTTACAGATAGTAGTAGCAAAGAGACTGCTCAGTTCATTCTGCTGGTGCTGTCCATTTCTGCCATTGTCTGCTCAGTTAAATCCAGCTCGTGCTCTTGCCACCTGAAATTACAGCTGCTCATCTTGTCAGGGATAGGGGGCAATTAGGGCTACGTCCCTCCAATTCTTTAGGGCCACTACTCTGTGGTGAGGATTTTAGATGATTTTCTTGGGCAGGATGATGTCCCTAGGAGTATCCTTAGTCTGGCTCTGGATATGGGTTACAGGCTGCCTCCAGAATGGAGCTGGAGCCACCAGTCTGGCCAGTGTTGGCAGGAAGAGCATTGTTGGGTTGTACAACCTGCTCTTCACCTCTGTGGTCTTATTTTAGCCTATTCCAGGTCTTATGCTGACTTTTAGACCCTGTTGCTGGTCAAGACACTTTATTCTGTTTCCTTAGAACCTGAAAACAACCAACTACACCTAATCTCAACACAAAGCAGTATAATCTGTTCTATTTTTTTGGTTTGTTTCTTTTTTTACATGTGAGCGGGCAGAGGCGCCGTGACTCATTCTGACTCAACTGAGGTTTTTCAGAAGGGGTAAGGCAGAATGAGGGCTGAAACCTGTCTCACCTTCCCATTGGTTTGTGTAGAAGATCAAAGGATTGTACTGACACGTTCTGAGAACTCTCTGTATGAACTCCAACATCCCAAAACATCAAGGGTAGCCTCAAACTGCTTTTTCCAGCTGGCATTGTCTCCTACCAGTCTGGTTTTCAAGCATAAGGAGCTGCAGTGAGCCACAGCACCTTGTGCTGCAGGAACTCCCTGTGGTAACTGGTGCAGCTGCAGAGTCCATGTCCTAGCTGGATGGCTCTGCTTTTGGTTGGAAGCAATTCTTCTTGGCATCAGAAGGTGTTTGATTTTTCTCTACCCCTCTTTGTACCCTTGTTGAGTAGTTGCCCTTGCCAAGATGACCTAGAGCTCTGCCACCCACAGCCTCCCAATTCTGGGACAGTAGCAGTGTTGGGACACATCTTCTCACATCACAGCTTTTTGCTTATCTCCTGTGTTCAACCCCATCTCCTTGAACAGCACCACCATGGAAAATGACATGGGTGGTGCAGGCAAGAGAGACTTTATCTTCTGGTCTGCACAACAAGAAGCCCTGGGAATAGCCTAGAACTTGTCAATGCCTGTGACTGTGGTGAACTTTCCTAATGACTGTTATGTGCAAGATGGCCTTTGATTCAACTGTTGCCTATCTCATTGAAAAGTTTTTAACTAGATTGAAACTAATTCTTCTAAGTTAAGGATTTTCTTTTGTAAAGGGACCAGTTCCAGTAGTATTTCCACTTAGGTGAAAGAATTGAGGAACTAAGAAAAATAACTCATGACTAATTTCACTTGTTGGTTTTTCTGCTCTCACGCATTCCTCTCTTATCTCCTGAGCGCTGGGACCGAGGGGTTAGAACTGATCTTTGAATGCCCCCAGGAGGAGGGGGACTGCCTGTGTCTGCTCCCCAGTGTGCCTCCACCCTTTCTGTCAGCAAACCAAGCCACAGGTGCTTTTTTACTCCTGTTTTAGCTCCATGTCTGCATTTGAACGGGACAATTTAGCAAATAACCATGGTTTGGATGTCTTATTTGCCTGCAAGTGCAGGCATTCCTTTAGCCACTTGTACATCCTAAGGTGGATAAGCCATATCTCTGCTTGTGCTAATTGTCACAGTTTGAATTAATATCATATAAAAGTGCCTCCACTGATTTTCAGGCTCAGAAACATTTAGAGATCAGATCTGTCGCTGTGACAGCAAGTGATCCGGCCACCAAGTTGTCTCACAGAAGATGGACACTGTTGTTCCACTCTCCTTTTAGTCTTACCTTATGCCTTTTCCAGACCAGTCACAGGTGGCAGGAGAGTGTTTGCTTTAAAGAATGCATTGCTTTCTTGAAGGAAAAATAGAAGAGTAATAGGGGAAAAGTACCAATAGTCTTTAGTTATGTAACCTAGTAGTCCTGTAGATTTTAGTCCAAATGAGATTGCACCACTGCGTCGTGACTTGGGAACAGTTGCCTGAGATTTATCAGAAGAAAAGTAGGAAGTTGCCCAGTCAGGTGAGTTTGCAGTGCAAAAAGCTTTGTTTGCTTCTCAGCCATCACATGTAGCTTTTCTTAAGCACAGCATTCCTATCTACACAAGCAATCCTTTCAATTCATCCACTGACTGGAATAAAGATATCCCAGAACTGCTCCTATTGAGAAATGAAAATGTGTTTATTGCCCTGAATTGGTAAATGTGTTGATTTCAGGGTAAATTTCTCATTCTTTTCCCAAAAGAAAGGTCAGAGAGGTTCAGGTGGGTTCAAGGAGGTTATGCCTTGTTTGGTTTATGTTTGGTTGCCCATCGCAATATATTGCAAAATCACTGAATAAGCTGAACAAAATTCCACATTTCTACAGCAAAACAAAACACTGAAAGTCTTGTTAGACTGAAATGTATCAGGAAAAAATACTGCATTTTGAATCATCAAGATATTTTTGACATTTTTCTGGATCAAAATACTTTTGGTTTAAAAAACTGAGTTATATTTACATGATTTCTTCTAGTTCACTATTAAGTACAGTCTTTCCAAGAGCCTATTAGCTCACGAATCTTACAGCTTGTGCGTGTGCTGCTGCCATTTTAACCTTTGATACAGTTTGTCCTGTGGATTTTGGCTCCTGCAGCTGTATATGCAGCTTGGGTCAATTACAAATGTATTTAACAGTACAAGATACACAGTCTTCCAAACAGCCTAGGAAGAGTAACTTTATCCAGACTGCAGGGGAAGTGTAACCCTACAATATCTGATACTATCTGAAACAGCAACAGGGCAGTTCAACAAAGTGAAATATTTAATTAGAAAGGAGTAACCCCACCAAAAGTTTGCTTCATAATATATATATTATTTTCATAATAATAAAGGTTGGCAAAGCAAATTGAAAATGGGGAGACTGGCCCTGTTCTCCTGGGGCAGCAGAAGGCAGCATGCATAAACCCAGCTGTTTTCTGAACTCTTCCCCCTTCCCAATGCTCCTTACAGGGTGTGCCAATGTCAGACAGATCCTCAGCTGATGAACAAAGCTTAACCTAGTGATAGACCAGGCAGTGGGAAGGCAGTGTCACCTATGAAGGGACACTTAGGAGAAACTTCTGATATTTCACTCATGTCACTAGCATACAGTGTCCTGGAATCTTCCTCCCACAGATAAGGAACTCTGCTCCGTGGTTTGAGGCTTTGCTCAAACCGTTGCAGCTGTAAAGCTCAGGTTCCTCATGCATCAGTTGCATGGCAGCCCCTGGGACCTGGGAGGTGGGGTGAGGTTCTCCACCCTGCCTTGGACACTTCCCTCTGCCATTGAGTCACGTTCATGCCTCTCTGAACTAGAGAGAACATCACCATATTGTGAAGGGAGCACAAATAACAAAGGCTTGTCAAATGTTTTGAGCTCTTTAGGCCTCAGGAGTAAATGAAACACAAAGTTTTGCCTTCAGAGTCTCCCAGGGTGCTACTGAAGTTGGGGCAGCCTCTGCAGAGTGGGAGGCAAGGCACACTAGTTGTTAGTCTTGCTTTTCAGCAATGAAAACTGGTGTCCAGATATCAGCCAGAGCTTTCAAAAATCCCAAGGCGTTTTCTAGTGAAAGTAGCTGTTTTCAGGAAAAGTATCTGCATGTGTGTAACAAGAGCCATATTCCCTCCCTGGGAGGTAATGCTTTTTCTTCTCATAATGGAATCATGAGGCAGTGAAAACTCATTCTTGGTGAAAAGCTGTGCTTAATAAAGGAAAGAGCAAATGGATTTACCAAATGTGGAAAAATATGAACATGTCCAACACTGAGGAAGAGGGCTCTCCTGTGAACCTCCTACCCACGCAGCATCACAATGCTCTTCCCCCAGGAGCCCATGAGTGGGAATGTTTTCAGAAGAGAGCAGCATATGCACTATTTCACTTTCGGCAGTCTCTGGTTTGCAAGTGATTGCATCATGTTTATGAGCACGTTTACAGACTTCAGGAGACCACATGATGTTGTCCAATTTTTTTTTTTTTCCAAACCTTTTGGTTTTGGCCTTTGCAGTTTCCCATGGGAGCTCACACAGTCTGGGTAGTAATCCCCAGTACAGTAAAGCATTTATTTTTGTTTCTTATAAATCTGCTGTCTGAAAATTTCTCTGGCTGGCCCTAGATTTTGGGCAATGAGAAATAATCTTTTTCTCCTTATCTTTTCTTTACTTCAAGTGGTATGTCTGCCTACTGCCTGCTCTTCTACAGTAAAGATTGCTTTAAAAAAAATTGGAAAAATTCATCTAATCTCTACTCAGCTTCTAAGCCCTTAGTTCTTCACATTGTGCCTCTCATCTCCTAATTCTAGTGTATCTTCCCTCATAATTCCTAATGCTCTGTCATCTTTCATGAGTGCTGAGTTTGTCTTCAGTGTTCTGTATTGACAGCATTGACTTCTCCTTCCCATGTATTTTAGTAACTATCAGCATGTGTATACATTGGCAGGTTTTCTTCCCCAGTTGTATTCCATATCATCTAGTGATTTAGTTTTGTCTTCTGATTTTCTGTTCACTTACCCTGGACCACAAGAGCACTCTGTGACTCTTCAGATTTCACTATTATTATTTACACAAACTTTACCATTTCCCTGTTCGCCCTGAATTTCATTTATCTGCAATGTGAGGAGCACACATTTCATGTGGGGAAGTGAGAACAACAATATATCTGAGAACTATCTGGGGAAAGCCAGGCATTTTAGAACTTCAGCTGCTGATGTCTTATTTTGTTGTCAGTGTCTTTTCAGAGCTATCCACAATGAAATCCCAAACTAAGTTTTTGGTGTGGGTAGATGTGTCTCAAACACTGACAGATACCTCTGCTTATTTGTCAGTTGTAAAGATTTTTGAGAGTCTCTTATTTCTGAAGTGTGTACACACTCACACATCAAATTGCCAGTGGTAGTAGGTGATTGGCCATTCCTACACTTTTCCCTGGTGTTTCTTCTCTTGCTGGGAAGTGATGTTAAATGGGAATACTTCCCATTCAAGTGCTGTTTTCAGCTGTCAGTCTGCCAAACTCATTGGCAGTGGCTGCCACTGGCCAGCTCACCTCTTGTTTGGAGCTGCAGGGAGCATTGTTCAGAACAGAACAAGCCCACCTTTTGCCTCTGCAGTTCTTGTGCTGATCCCTGTGCCTCTGGAATGCCCATTTCAATTTGGTAGAGCAACCACGTGTATGCTTTTGCAAGCAGAGTGAAAATGAATCCCAGGCGCCAGGGATGCAGATCTGTCTGCATGTCCTTCTCAGGAAGGCGTTCCTCTTTGGCAGCCGAGTGCTGTGAATGTGTCTGTGTCTGAAGAGAGTCTGTCTCTGTGTCTGGACTGTGGTTTTGCCATGTCATTTTGTACTTTATCAAGCAAATTTCCTTTCTACAAAAACCAAGGGATAAGAAATTGCTTGGGACTCTCAATGCTGCTTGTTTCTAAGTTAAAAAAGGAAAAACATAGGCAAAAAGGGGATGGGCAGGAGCAAGCCAGGAGTCAGGAAATAGCTGGCTGTGGGGTGCAGTGGTGAAGTGCTTTGACATACACAGACAGACATCATAATGACAGAATTTTCTGATCTTTCAGGAGACCTTGCTCTGCTTACAGCTGTCTCCTGAACAGCTGTTTAATTTTAACTGTCTGAAACAACCCACTTGCATTTTTTTCTGAGTGGTGTTACCAAATCAGGACCCAGAAACAGCTGCAAGAAGCACAAATTAATTCCTGATTTATTTATTTTTTTGTTTTATTTGTCAACAACACACTTCCCTTGTACCTGCCTGACGTAGATTCTGCAGAGAGGAATGAGTTTGGATTTCCATGTTTAGTCTGTCTTTAACTGCAGAATAAAGATGTTTAATTTACAGTAAGAACTTCTTGGCTCTTCATGGTAAGATCTGAAGACTGAGCTCATGTTATCACTAGAAATAAAGACTGTGCCCTAGAAACTCAGCTTGATAATTTTTGTTTCTAAAGCAGAACAGGAGATTGCTTGTTCTTTCAGGGGAATCTTCAATATATGCTTTTGTAGATTAAGTTACCTGGGCTTACTCCATGTAAGAAACGAAGGAATGAGTAGGGTTAGAACAGTGTTCAAATAAGCACATGCAGGAAGATAAATTATTCTCCAGATCCATTGTAGATGGGGCAAAAAGTTGTTGTACTGGAGGAACATTCAAACTGGACCACAGAGATGTCTTCTCCTGGTAAGGATGGAGAGCTGCTGGCATCAGTCACCTGTAGCAGCTGATTCTGTTGTCACAGCTCTTTCAGGCAAGGCAAGTGCAGGAGCTGCCAGAAGTGTCAGAGGGCACAGTGGCAGGTTCCAGAGGTGCCCAGGGGAGCCTCCAGCAGAGCCAGGCTATTGAAACACTTGTGGCTTGTACACAGGGCAGATGCTCTTGTTAACAAATCTCAGTCATAAAAACGTGGCTGCAGTCTCATCCCTCTCATCCTCTCAAAGGCAGAATGCTCTTTGCACTGATTTTGCTTCACTGGGAAGTTCTGAGCTGCTTGGCTTCTCTTATGCAGGAATTTCCTTGTCACAAACCCCACTGTGTTCTTCATGTCCTGGTAATTCAGTGTGTGCCTGCATGAATCAGTGTGGTGCCCTATTTCTTGCCATTTCAACTTCTGTTGCTATTTGAGCACAAAAAGGATGCTGAGTCAACAAAACACTTTCCCCTTCAGCTGCTGGGCTAAGCCCATTACAGGTGTGCACACAGACACACACAGACATGAGTTGGATGATTTCTTAATAAACTGAGAGGTGAAGCAGCTCAGGATGCTACAGTGAAAGATCCTGCTATGAATAAGAGTGTCAGTGTCCTTTGGAAGTCTGTTCTGCTTCTCTTGTCTCTTTGTATTGCTATCAAATATTTCATCACATGGGAGAAGCGAGAGGGCAGAAGGGAAAGAGAGAATGAAATTATCCCTCCCCATGGGAAGTGGAAGTGCCATAATGCAAGGTAAGCAGTGACCTGGAAACCAGGAATTCTGGGCCACCAACCTCTTGAAATAAAACAGTTTCTTTGCAATACTTGTGAGGTTGTGTGTGGTACCACTTATATACACAAACTGCATTATGGAATGAGCAGAAAAGTTCCTGTGTGCCTGCAAGTTCAGAATTCCATCAGGGCTTTGGCAGAAGTGCTGAAAGGGGCACCTGAAAAGCAGTGGGAAAGGCCTGCTTCTACCTTTGTCTGATCATTCACCTCCTGCCATCAAAACTGCAGTACAGGTGACAAGTACGGCTGTGAATCACCTTGACCCCTGAGCAGGTTTCTTTTTTTCAGAGTTACTCTCCTTAACACTTCAGCTGTGCAAGGAATCATCCCAGACTTCCACTCATCATGTTTTTGTGTCATAAGAGTTGGATTACTCTGGAGACTCGCCCATCACTAAATTATTTGATTGCAAACCAAGCTTAATAACTGGTGATCCTTGAAATGATTATCATATGTAGCCACGCTGCAGCCAATGCATCTGAGTTCCAGTGATAAAGCACCCGTGGTTACCAGGGTTTTTCTACTATAGATGAGGCTGTATTTGCCTCACAATAATTAGGACTGTGATTTTGAATGTGGATCTGGTTTTCCCAGGTGTCAAATTCAGTTCTGGCATTTGAAGCAAGCAAGACCCTTGTGTGATAGCATCATCATTTGGTTGAGACATGTTTTGGAGGTCATAAACATGATGTATTGACAGAGCCACTGGCACAGTAAGCACTAAGCTATTGGGGAATACTCTGAGCAAAGTGTTACTGTGCAGGCATGGGCTGCAGAGCACAAATTGATTTTCAGCACTGGAAAAAAACCCATTCATTTTCCCTACTGTAATTGTATTTGTTTCAGAACAGGTTGTATCTTGCTCATGTTAAAATTGAGCATCCTGTTTCATGTCCTGGTGAATTTTCCTTTATATTGAGTGCTACTTCAGCTGCTTACTTTATCCTGCTTTAATTTCCTTCCGGAATCCTTTACTGCTGCCTCTGTATGAAGGAGCACTCTGCCTGCAACTTCTCCTATTTAACACAGACAGAAATAATTTGTTTCCGTTTCTCCTATGCCAGTAACGATAATTACATAATAGGTTCTCTTCAGTTTTCTCAATGCTTATTGTCTCAGTTTCTATTTTTGTTTCGTTTTGAGGTTTGACGTATCTCGGAATTTTTGCAATGACTGCAGAAAGGATGGTGGCAAACACAAAATGTCTATGCTGAAATTCATCGTAGGTCTTAGAAAATGCCTTGGTTTGTTTTTTTGCAGTTAATGCTGATACCAGTGTACCTTGGTATTTGTCTTTCTGAATTGTTTGTAACTAAAAAATGGATCTGAATGAGTCTTGGGGTTTTTAGTATAATTAGCTGTTTGCTCTTCAACAGCTTGAATGGGGATTTTGAAATGCTCTGCGTGACCAATGGTTGCCCAACCAGAGGGGTGGTTAATGATGAAAACCACAGTATTTTAGTATTAAATGGGTTTGTTCCAAACCCACAGATTATGTTACATTAATCAAGCATTTGCTGAGTGCATAAGCCTTGAATGAAAAAGCACCAAGTGGACCATTCATCACCTTCCCCACTAAGTTTTTCCAGGAATTAATAAATTACTCCAAAACACATCAAGGCCACGATCACCACCACAGCACCCAGGAATTGGTAAGAAGTTGATTGCATATCTTGCCAGTTCCCTGCATCCAGTTCCTTGACTAGGACACTGGTATTCTAGTATTTTGAGGTTCATCCCACCAACTTTCCTGTGTCCATTTGGCTTTTGCCACATTGTGGAAGAAGTGATGATAGAAAACTGTGGAAGTCAGAGTGGAGATGATTTTCCTGTTACTGACACAACTATATCAGAACAGGTGTGGGTGTTTCACAACATGCCTGCATTTCTCTAAGTGCCCATTTTCCAGTGCAGCCATTCCTGTTCTGGTGTGATCAGGAAGGAGGTCTGTCAATGGGAGGCTTTCTGCTACTTCTTCAGGTTTGTGCCTTGGTTGCTAAGCTGAGCCTGGCAGCAGCTCTCTGCTGCCACATCCAGAGGTTGGATCATACTCTCCAGGTACAACCCTGGGCAGAAATGCAGAGGAATGGGGCACGTTGTGTCACCAGGGAGTCCAGCCCTGTCCCAGACTCACATGCAGCCAAGCACTTCCTCATGCTAAGGAAAGGTAAGATTCGTCCTGGGACTTTTAAGTCACAAATACCTGGTGTGGGAAATGACAGATGGGGCTGTTCTGCCTTACCCTTCCTTCTGCCTGTCTGTCCCTCTCCTCTGGGTTCAGAAAGCATCTGCAGCCAGAGATGGCTGGTGATTGAGTGTCACCACCTGCATTCAGATCCATGAGTGAGGAGGATTGATGTTTAGAACTTCAGCCACAGAGACTGAGCCCCACTGATCGTGCCAACCATTGTGTTTCTGATACATCATCATCATCTTACTGTGGCTAGTAGAGTGTGTCTGTTCTGCATTCATTGTGCTTGGATGCTTTATTTCTTTCCATTATTTATCTTCAATTCAAACAGTCTTCAAGTGCTTACACTGCTGAAGCTGAGGAGAGCAATATTTAACGCCCCATCTAAGAAGCACATTTCTTGTGTCTTTGGGAGTGTGAAGTGTTAGAGCTGCAGATGGTGGGAGCAGTCAGCCAAGAAGGGAGTCAGAAGATTGGAGAAGTTGTTTCTGTGTTTTCCAGTCTTCTGACAAGGGATTTCCCTAGCACCTTGTAAGAGCAGCAAGCCGTGGGGGTGTAGTTGGTGATGTTTTCCTGAATCCCTTCCCTAGGCAATCTTTCTTATTCAGTCATCCTTTTTCCTGAGAGGTTTCCTAGGACTGAATAATAGCAGAAACCTATATTGTTAGGTTGATGAACAGAATTCCCAGGGAACAAGGGACTTTTCCCCTTGATCAATTTTGTGAGTGCAACCTGGGGGGACAAATGGACTGACATTAGGAGCATAGCTTATGAGACAAGAACTCTCACTTTTCTAAAGGATATGGCCCTTTCTAGCTCATCTGTGCTGCCTGCATTCATGTGCTCTGCTGTTCTTGCACCATCCTGGCTTGATTGGCAGCATTTATCTGTGGTTAAGTCAAATATCAGATGTCACAGTCCTTTGAAAAGAGGGAGGCAGGAGCCACAAGAATGAATTGGGGTTTCCATGGTGTTGTATAATCAGATGGGGATCGAAAGGGATGGAAAGGAGACAAGGGGAATGACAAGAGTGGATATCCAGAAGGGAATAAGAGAAGCCAGGGAAGGAAGACAGCAGCTATAGTCCAAGGAATAGGTGTAGTGAAAGTCATGGCCAATACAGCAGGTAGAAAGTCATCCAGGTCTGAGCTGCTGGAGTCTGGTGTGCCCTGGCACTCTATTAATTCTTCTCTGGAAGTGCTCAGGGCTTGAACTCCATTGCTTGGCTTCACTCTCTCACCAAGGCTGAAATAGGGGTAGTGTTAAGGAGGATTTTACCAATAACATTCAACATACAGTGATGCCAGGATGCCCTGGCTGAGGTTGGGACCCCATGTGAGATGTAGTTGAAGTGTAAAGCACACAGAAGTCCTGTACAGATGTGAGTCCCAATGGTACAGGAACAGCTGGCACAGAGTCTTTGAAGAGGAGCAACTGCAATATGAACAGGCTGAGGGTGTCAACAGAAACAAAATATGTCTTTCTAAAGGACTGTGGTGGACCACAGATCTGTTGTGGGGTGTGAAAGAGGGGTGTGCAGAAATCAGCAAGATGATCAAAGAAAGGGGGGCAAAGATCTTGCTCCTCATGGGGTGGTAAGATCTCGCAGCCTTGTGGTCTCTCTCTGCCCCTCTTTGTGAAAAGAGCTAACTTAAGAGGGATAATTCATGAAGTTTCCTTTTCAAGCTTCCCAACTCCCAAAGCCAGAATGAGACAATCTCAAAACTATTGGCTTCCTGGGATTTTTTTTCCTCTGAAGCTGCTGCCAAAGTTCTTCACTTTGGGTGAGTACAGCTGGAATGCCACAGATATGATCTGAATCTTCCTATCCAAGACCTTCCTTCCCAAAGAACGGTCACTGTTTTTTCACATCCTTTTTTTTCATTAGTCTTCAAGACAGGAATAAACATCCAATGCTTTCTTTCCCAGAACAGAGGTACTTCTATTGCTCTGTTTGTATGATTTTCTGTTCCCATGCAGCATTTTTGTCCATTTCTAATATTGGAACTCTAGACAGTCCCATGACATGTCAGCAGACACCATCTGGACTTTAATGCCCATGCAGGAATGTGTGCAATGCTGTGTATATTGCAGCAACACAGAGCCTGGCCTGAGCAGCCCAAGATCTCCAATACTCTCTGTTGAGTTGTGTGATGTAAATGGGGGGAAAATGCAGCTAAACTTCCTGAATTTGTAATTGAAAAGCAAGTGGTTCATCAGTTTGGTCTTTCAGGTGAGGCAGTGAGAGCTGTGTAGTCTGTGCATGGACTGCAGCAGGAGCAGGTTGAGCCCATATGTCAGGACTGCCAAGCACAGAGAGCTTTGTGTGAGCTCTGTAGGGCTGTGGGGGCACAGCCCCTGCCCACAGGGTGCTGTCCTGGGGACCACAGAGCTGCCAGACTCAAAACTCTCCCCCCAGCCCAATCCTTCTGTTTGCTCAGGTGGATGCCCTGGTCTTGTACTGTCTTTCCCATAGCCTGCCAAGTACATTTCCAGCTTGTAGAGAAAGTGTGTAAAGCACTGAAGGGAAGCATCTGCTTGTCTTGGACAAGGCATTTTTTGTTTGGCCAGGTGCAGAGCAGCTGTGTTGTGCAGCCTGTGCAAGGAGGTTCTTTATGATATAGTACATGCTAGTTTGGTTTAGGTTGCTTTGGAAGCAGGAGGCTGTGATGGTAGTTTGGTGCTAGGGCTGTACCAGCCTGAGCAATGTAAAGGAGAGAGAAGTGCTTTGTTGGTAGAAGTGACTGCTTTGTGGCTTATCATTATGTTTGCTAAAAATACTAGGGCTGCAAAATAGTCTAGGGGTTTTTTTGTTGTGTTATATCCTTTGTTATATATATTGCTCGGGAGCAATCACAAATTAAAGAAAAACACATACGAGGGTAAACACGAGTCCTGATTAGAGAGATTAGTTTCACCAAGGATCTATGAAGTCCGAAGCCCAAGCTTGTTTTGTACCCAGATATGCCTTTGAACTGTAAAATGTGAACCCCATTGTTTTTCTTGGTTGAATTGAGACCAAAAGCAGACCTGCTCCATCAGCCCTGACTGATGCTGCTGTACATTTGTAAGAAAGAGCTGTTTGCCTTAGTGAGAGAGGTGAACAGCTGGGAATAGCCATGGTGAGGTTAATATTGCTTTGGTCTATCCTAACAAATTTAGTCTTGGATCTACTCACCACACCAGTTCTGGAAAGACTCTGGATGCTGACCCTTACATGTAGATGGCAGGTGGAAAGGAAGATTGTGGCCCAAATGGGAGGTGTTGTCAGTAGTAAAGGTAGGTTAGGATGGCATAAAGAAAGAGCTGGCTGACCTTACACTGAAGTGAGAGTATCTGACTCTGGAGATGGGGCATAGGATTTCTGCCAGAAGCATAAGAATTGTGGGCTGCATTTCCATGAAGTACAAAGCTACCACAAAGAACAGTAATGGATCTCCCCAGCTGAGCAAACATCCCAAGCAAGGGTTAATCTAGAACCAACATGGAGTGCAAGGACAGAATGAATATCTAAGGAGCCCATGTCACGAAACACAGAAAGAGAATAAGTAGTGGAGGGGAAAAGAATTAGCCTCATAAACAGAAGGGGAACAGCAGGAGGAAGTAGAGATGATGTGCTTGAAGGAATTTGTGTAGGTCGAGGTATGGCCCAATCCTGAACTAATGCCTAAAGTCAGTTTTCAGTAAGGATGATGTGTAAGGTCAGGGTCTGTAGTGAAAATGTGAATGTGGTAAGGGAAGTTTGACATATGCAGTAGCAGAAATTTAGGCTAATGAGTATGAAAATACAGTGGTCTCTGAGCAAGCTCTTTTCTTGGCTACTGAAAGAAATGGTGCTGAAATTGCAGATGGATTTAAAGAGGTTTTTTTTAATTAATCTATAAACTTGGGAACAGAGAAGTGGCAGATAAAGTGCCTATCTTCAAAAATGGGGAATCCCCCTGAAATTTATACATTTTCTAGTTTTCTGCTAAATGAATGACCTCTTGACATGCAAGAACAAGGATTGCTGAGGATGGGAAGGCAGTAGAAGGGGATAAAGATAAAATCTTCACACACACACACACAGGGTCAGTCATTTCAGAAGTAAATTAATATGTTTTGCAAAAAGATGAATAACTTCTTAAAAGGTAATGCTGTGGTCATAACCAAGAGTCAAATGAAACACTGATCCATAACCCCATAAGAATCCTCTCTTCAGTGGTGGAAATAATAATGCAAATTGCAAGACAAAGATGGACTAGAAAGGCACCAGGAGCATTGAAGCCAGGACTATTTATTATATTCCTTGGTTATATAGATAGTTTGGCCATGTAGTTTGCAAATGACACATCTGGGATTAATGTCATTACTGTGAAGGAACAGAAAACTATTTAGATGTTCCTTTGATCTGAGATTTCAAAGCAGTAACATGAACTGCCCAGTTGATTAGGAGTAGAGAGAACTTTTGCAACATCCTGGGAATTTGTTCCTGAGAGAGAGTGGAGAAGGAGAGAAAAGGATGGATTGTAGTTGTGACTCAGATGTAAGAAGACCTTATAAGGTTATGCATCAGATTTTAAATTTCTAGTAGAGACAAATAAGCATTAGTATAATTATAGCTGGGTTTAAGACCCCTTTTAAAGTATTGTATACAGTTTTGATCCCTGGTGTTTAAAAGAAAATCAATAGCTAAATTAACTTGAGAGGGGCAAAAGGATTCCTAGAATGACCAAGTTAACCTTTAGAGATTAGTTCTAAGGAAAAAAGTGGAGAGTTTTGGTTGATTAAGCCTAACAGTTTAGTAGATTTACAGAACATGCCAAGTTTCTCTATAAACATGCAAAGAGGGAGCTTGTTTCAGTTTAAGGTTAATTCTGAGTCCAAAACTAATAACTTATGACTAGACCAAGTTGAAAATTGCCAGAAGTTTAGTAACTCTCCTGAACAGCTTATTGGGTAACTTGTGGGATTGCTTCTATATGGACTTAAAAGAGGAGATTATCTGAGGGTAATCTTGGAATAAGGGGTGGACATTTTAATGGTACCAATCCTTGGATTACTAGAGGTGTAAATAGGAAGAAAGGGATGGGTGAGTATTTAATGTCTGTTAATCTTTGCTAGTATTGGTTTTCTATTACTTCTCTGGGATTTTGTTGGCCTTCCACTGAGGTCAGGGAGTTTTGGTTTTCTGGAAGCCGATTTCTGCATTTGGGGGTTTTTGCCTTCCCACAAGTACCAGAGATGGGTGACCACAGGAATGCCAAGGACTACGTGAGGTGTGCTGCTTCTTCCGCTGCAATCGGATGTTCTGGTGCTCAGTGAGCTGCTCTTACTCATGCACTTCTGATGTGTCAGCCATATTTCAGGAGAAAAAGGAACTTTTTTTCTCTGACAGTGGCAGCAACTGTGGAGTGGAGCGCAGCCTTCTCCAAGCCACCAGCAGGGATTTTGATCTGATAAATTTCCTTCCACTGCCCAGCAAATAGAAAAGACTTTTTGCTTCTAAACATCTCTTACGTGGTGACTTGCAACAAACTTCAGTAAGAGCAGACCAGCTTTTTTGGTTAATATTAGAAATAGGGGCTGTTTCTTGGAAACTCGTCATCTGGAAATGGTGGGGGAGAAAGGAAGACTCGAGTCTGTTAAAGATTATTGCAGTTGCGTAGGAAGCACATTCAGCTCCCGGCTCCATCACATGCGCTCTTCCCATTGGAAAGATTTCTTATTTTCCCTCTCTGTTTCCTAAGAAAGAGAGTACACAAGAAGCAACACTGAAACATACTGTGCATTCCTATCCTGTCATTGCTGTATAAACCCCTGTGCAAATTGCATCTTTTTTTTTAACTATGTGAAATTGAAATTAAAATTAAATTATGCTTTGAGGAACTTTGTCACTAACCTGGAGCTCTAAGTTTCTACTCAGAGTGCTTCCCCCTTGCTAACTTGTCAAATACAGACTTGAATAGAAAAGCAGCATTTCAAGAAGTAAGGAGTTCCAAGCCTCACGTCTTTAAGCAGATGATGAAGATTACAATTTAATTATTGTCCTCGTGTTTTATTGTACATATTTGAGGCAGACCTACTTCCATGTGTCTTTCTATGACTCATGGCCTTATTGCATTATGTGAAATAGTTGGCACGGGATACAAATAATCATAACAAATTGCGCAGGACGGTTGTGCAATAATGCAGAAAGGCATGAAGGGCTACAGAAGATTCCAATCTGTCTCGGGGCTTCAATTGAGATGTTACTAAAACTTCAAAATATGTATTTTCTTATTCTTTCATCCCCCTTGGATGTGACTTTCCATACGCTGAAATCAAAGAGGAGTCTCTCATAGACAAAAAGAGGAAACAAAAAATAGAGAAAGCATCATTTCATGTGATTCAAATTACCTCATTGTTCACATGAGGCAAAGCGTGGCTGTTCTGATTAAGGGTTTGTGTGCATTTTGATGACTCTGGTGGGTTAATCTTGGCTGTCTGCCAGGTGCCCACCCTGCCATGCTCTCCATCCCCCTCCTCCACAGGACATGGGGAGAAAGGCAGATGAAAGAGCTCATGGGTCAAGATAAGAACAGGGAGATAACTCACCAATTACTGTCCCATGCAAACCAGACACGACCTCAGCACTATTAATTTCATTTATTTCTGGTTAATTACAGGACAAGACACTGAGAAATACAAATAAATTTGTAAAAAAACTTCCACCCCCCCTTTTCCCAGACTCAACTTTACTCTTGACTCTTCTCCATCCTCCCCCACCCACCAAGGCCTACAGGGGGGTGAGGAATAAGAGTTATAGTCAGTTCATAACACCCTATCTCTGCCACTCCTTCCTTCTCACAGTTTCTCTTCTCTAGCATGGCATTCTTCCCATGGGCTGCCGTGCTTCATGAGCTTCTCCAGCATGGGTCCTTTCCATAGGGGTTAGCCCTTCAGGGAACAATTGCTCTAGCATAAAGTGTGTGTCCCCCAGGATGCATTCCTGCCAGAGAACCTGCTCCTGTGTGGGCTCAGCTCTGTGTCCTGCTTCATGGTGCAGCCACCTGTTCTGGCTTGGGGTCCTCCATGGACTGTCGCAGACCACCCACTTCACTATGGTCTTCAAGGAAATCTCTCCTCTGGCACCTGGAGAACCTCCTCCCCTCCTTCACTGACCCTGTTGCATTCAGGGCTCTCGTATTTTTCTCACTTATCCCTCTTGCAGTTGCTGCACAGCATTTTTCGCTCATCCTTAAATTTTTTATCACAGAGGCACCACCAGCATTGCTGACGGGCTTATCTTTGGCCAGTGGTGGGTCTGTCTTGGAGATGGCTGGAACTGTCTCTGTCCAACATGGGGGCAGCTCCTGATCCCTTCTCTCCAAAGCTCTCTCACTCCATTGGCCCACTCTGCTGCCAAGAGACCCCTGCCCAAGGCTGGCTGTGGTGCCTCCACCAAGAAGTTGTTCAGTTGAGGCTCCCTTTGGCCATGCTAAGGTCCCGATGTGAGCTGCTGGCACTGGTCTGAGCTGCACTAATGTTTCTGCAGTCTCTGTTCCCTACTGTGTTGCACCTGTAAAACACTCCTACCCACTCTGAAAGACAAATGTGTCATTAACCTTTATTTCTAAAGTCTGGCATATTAGTGTCCTTTGGAAGGTCCTTATAAACTCTGTTGCAACTGCCTAAGCTTTCCCCTCTTTAATGGAGAATAAAGTTTTGACTCTATTTTCAGCCTGAGGATATGCCCAGGTCTGTTACTTGTTCTTTCCCAGAAGCTATTCCTGCTGCTCTTTCCTTCTATCTCATCCTCCTGTCCTCAGGTACCCTGAATCACATGCTGGTTTCTGCTCCTTCATCAGGCTGATCCCAATGAGCAAACCAAGCTGGAAACCTGTGAGGACTCCAGCAATAATAAGGTCTGAGAACACTAAATGAAGGGTTTATGATTATGAATTAGAAATGAATCTGGCTTTCAGACGCATTAGCTCTGCTGGATAGGTCACTGAGGACACACCTATGGAAGTGTCACACCTTTGCTCCATGCAGGTCTCCAGGTGACCAACACCCAGAATCCTGCCTTGCAAGGAAAGTCAGGAAGGGAGCTGGGCGGGAAATGGGGCAGAAATATAAATGTCTGCAACGAGGTGCAAAGGCACAACCAGTGTATCTCTCAGCAACTTCAACTGCAGGAGAGAATGTCTCCCCTGAAAGCTTCCTAGATGAAGCAGATGTCCACCTGTATGACAGCTCTGCTGGGGCTGTTGGAGAGGACCTGGCCCTGCAAGTTAGAAGTGCTGGGGTTTTTAAATATAAATCCTCTGTCTTGATAAGAGTGGCCTCATCAAACAAAGAGAATTTTTTTATGCCATCTGGCTGATGACCCCGAGTCAAGTAATCTCTTGGCGGCCAGCAGGAGTGGGAAGAAAGCTTTGAGATGCACATGGGACACAAAGGGAATAAACATTCCCTGGCACAAATTTCTTGCTTGATTCTGAGAGCAGCTTTAGGCTTGTGGGAATCTTGGTTGTAGAGATGGATAAAACTGCTATTGTTTTATCAGGATCTGCCACAATCTCCTTGATGATCCCTTTGTTACTAACCAAAATGGTATTTTAGAATAATGAATTGCCACTGTATCCAATACCACCTGCCTAAAACTAATTAAAAATCTTACATGAGTACATCTGAAATTTAATGTTGGTAATTTGTATTTGATAGATATGAGCCATAAAAGGCAGGGTGAAATAGGAAATTTGGTCATGTCCACTTGGTATTGTTTAAGAGCCATCAGCCTTTCAAAAATAAAATAAACCCAAATGAACCCTCTGAAAAGGCTTCGAAATACAAGGTAATTTCCAATTTCTGTTGGGTTTTTTATTCCATCTCTTTTAAGTGCTGTCCTACAATCGAAGTCTTAGTCATTACATGACAGGGTGTGAAGTATTTGAGATGTTTTCATGCTGAATAAACCTAAGACCTGAGATTTAAACATAGAAAGCTTCTATGTTTGAAGTGCGGTCTGTTTTTCTCTTTCAGTACCGCTCATGAGTCTCACAATCACTTGTTAGGCTGTTTGATGCTGTTATCTGTTTTGGTCACGAGCTTTCATAAGCTGGAGGAGCGGATCATTTGCGAAGTTTTGGTGGTGTCTGACTCTCACATGTCGTTGCAGAGAAGCCTTTTGATGGGATTCGTTGCGTTCCTCCATTCACTATCTCCTCAGGATCTGAAAGGGGAACCACACAGGGTATATTGCTGAAGTTGCAAATTTTTCTGTGTGGCCTAAGCAGGAAATCTCTTCTCGGAACAAGAGCTCTGACGTGAATGAACAGTAGCCAACTGGAAGGATACTTATGCTAACTTGACTGGAAATGGTGGGCTATAAGCAAATGCCTCCCCCCAGGAGTAACTCTTTGTGGCTTGTGTGCCATTCCCACTCTAGATGAGAACCTGCAGGGGTCAAAACCCCATCCCTGTTGCTGTTGGCAGTCATGATGCAAAAGTTACCTTTGAAATGATCCTTGTAGGGCTGGTTCAGGGTAGAAGAGAGGTGAAATTTTGGCATTTGGCTCTGCAAAAGGTTTGAGGAGAAAGGATTTGGCTTGATCAGGTGGTGGTTTTGGGCTGGAGGAAGCCCATGCTAATAGGACAGACTATTTCAACTACAAGTGAAACAGGCAGCTGCCACTTCACATCTAGAAAGGTGTCATCAGTGTTTGGGTGTGACATTGGGGTTTGGGGTTTGAGTGGGATGTTGGTGTGACCTTAAGTATTCTGACTTAAAATTTAGTCTAATTTTAGATGCCTGAGTATTAGGAGTTTAGCAGAAAGCAGGGTCTAAGAACGGGTTTTTATATGTGAATGAATGTCTGTATTTAGAGCTGAGCTAAATAGAAAGAGCCCAAGTCTGGTTGTTCTGTAAAGAAACTTAAACACAGCTGATAATACAGACCTGCAAATAGTCCAAACCCAAAGCTGGAAGCACTGGGCAGCACATGGGGCTGCATGGGCACTGTGATGCTGGTGAAAAAACATTCCTTAGTGGCCTTATGGTACCTCAGAGCAGATAAGAGGTGTGTGGTCAAGGAGAAGTGTGCATAGAGAGAAAGTTTTGGACATGGTAAGGAAATAGTAACCTACCCACTTCCTCTGGTAAAGAAAATATCCTTCCTGCTCAGTATGGATCATAAATCAAAGATGGTTCTTGTCTTGTTTATAAAGTAAGCAGGTCCTTGGGCACTATAAGAGTCTTTGTGAAATATGTCAGATTAATACTGATACTAACAATGCTCCAAAAGAAGTAAAAGTTAAGATTAGCAATGGCTACTGTCCAAACATCAAATTCAATGCAGAAGTCTCTGTTAAATACCTCAGATTGCATCTGTGTTTTAAATTACTGTTAAGATTGATGGCTCAATTATTGCCAAAGCAGGAAACACAGCCCTACAGCAGTTTCTGTAGGTTTGGCGTGGTTCCTCTGTACAGAAATCAGGGCAAGCTTTTGTTCACTGGTTATACTCTTGCTTTTATCTTGCACAGTCCAGAACCTTGTGGCTTTCAGGGCAAGGATGATGGTGTTCCTACCTTTTTTTCTTATTTTTGTTAGAGTGCAAAATGACCTTTTAGTCTAACCTGCAGATATGGATCTGCGTAGCTGTAAAAACCAGCCCAGTATCTCAAGTCAGAGAATGAGGAATGTACAATTAGCAGCCACTGTAAAAATATTTGGGGTTTGTTGTTTGTTTAACAACACAGAAACACGCTGTTTGTGGAGGGATAAAACCAAAATAATCAAACTATCCTTAAGTCACCTATCTATGAGTCTACTGTCAGCTTGGAGTCCTCTGTTCTGTGCCCCGTGTATGTCCCAGTTTCTGTAGCAAATGCAGAGGAGCTCAGACAGACTAGATTTTCCTTTCTTACAGGATCAGATCTGCCCCTGATGGATGTATTTGCTGTGCAGAAAATGAGACGTGGTGTCCTAAGAACGTGCCAGGGCATATCGTGGTGTACATGCACACAAATGCCTAGAATTATAACTAGCATTTGCAAAGCAGTTTGCATTCTGATATTTCCTAAACTTTGAACACTTGAGCTGATGACATGAAAATACTGTCTTTTAAACTGTTTATTTTGTACCCCTGTGAATAATGGAGGTTAATATCAAGAGAAACAAAATAGGACTTAGGTCCTGAAGCACTAATTAAATCGAACTCTGGTGTCCAGTTCTCAAAGTGGACACCTGGAGGAGGACCTGCTTCTGGGTGGCAGTGTCTCCAGGGGCCTTTATCCAGCAGATGTTTTCTGCATCTTAAAACAGGAAAATTTTGACCAAGTGAAGAGACCCCAGCCAAGTGCCTGTGGTAAAAGAGAGCAGAGACCCTCTTTGGCTGTCACCTCTATTCTGGAGAGGGCAGAAGGTGAACAGGAAAGCTCCAAGAAAACACATCTCCAGTCCAGTGCCTGTTCTCATCTGTGGGTGCTCTTGTTTCCAGTGTGTGACAGCCACAGGCATTCAGAATAAATTGTAGTATACTTTAAAATATTTTCCTAGGAAAATGTATGAGGTAGATTTACAGAATCCCTTGTTTATGTGCTTTGCTCATGTAGTTCAGCCTTATGGAAACAGATAAACATATAGGAGGAAAAACCAGGAAATTCTGACTTTTTCCAAGCACACAGCTCTAACAGACCATGCACAAAGGGACATAATGGTAATACATTGGGTGAGCTGAAAAGGGGACCCAAGTACTGCTTTGAACAGACAAACCAGGCAAATGTCTTTATCAGAAAGGATTTGGGTCTTCTGAAAGCAGCTTGAAGTTCCCACTCTGCCAGTTTGGAGTGCCACAGGAAGGTCATGCTCTGTGAAAAATGTGCTCTTTGTTGATTAGTATAATCCAAAAGGGGTTTATGGCTAGGCCAGATGCAGAATGCTGCAGGGATCACATCTTCTGCATACTTCCAGCTACACCTCAAGTTTGGATATTCGTGTTCTTTGCATGTCCCCATAGTTTCTCTGTCTCCAAACAGGTGAGATAAAGATCTTTGAGGGGAAGGTGGACAGTGGGTAAATAGCCATCACCATATTGCTAAAGATTGGTTCAGGAATCAAGGCAGAGGTGCTGTAAAACCAGATCTGTTCCAGCTCATGCTAGCCACTTAACCACTTTTGTTTCCCTACAAGCTGGGATGTGAATTCCCCTTTTCTGTACTTAGAGCAGTTCAGCTCACAAGGCATTTGGGGAAGGGAGTTCATGTTTATGCAATGTCAGTTACCACAGGCCCTTTCATTGCAATAGCATCAATAAAGAACTAGTGGTAGAGTAACTGGGCCAGAGGTTGTCTACAAAGCAGGATCCCTCCAGGCACATCAGGAACTGTTCCACCAGTGCCATAAGTAGCCAAGAGAGCAGGTAGACCTGACCAGGTGAGACTTCAACAACCTGTTTGCCCTACAAGTAACGCTCAGATGAAGGAGGCAGGAGAATTCCAGGAATGGAATAGTGGTTTTCTGAGCACTCTTTGTAGAAATGTCTCCTGGCTCTCAGTTCTGGTCTTATATTAATAGCATCTGCCCAAGTTCACCATGGCATAGTCAGAATATCTCCACTCTGGGATGCGTGCAAGGCTGCAGTACTCCAACAGGATTCCAGAAGAAATAATCACAGTAAACTGAACCATATTTTTATTCCATTTCTTTGCCCATTCAATTCAGAGTAACAGCTCGTAAAAAAATTAGCCAAGACTTTGACCTCAGGGGGGTTCTTAAATTTCTACTCCTACTGAAGTTATCCAAATAAATGACCAACACAAAGCTTAGGATGATCACTGCTGAGGGCAGGATGGTGTCCTCAGCCCCCACATATGACCAGGCCAGATGTTTAAGAATGAAATGTTACTGAATTGGATTGATGTTCTCAGTCTCACCCCACTTATGTAAGAATTACTATAAACAGTTAGAGATAAACTGTTTATATGGATTTCCCCACCAAATAGTATGTAACTGGGCTTGTGTTTTCAGTGTCGAGGGTGTTGCACAAGCATCTGAATTTCAGCACATATAAAAATAATCACTTTTAAAAACCATACATATGAACATGTTGGCAGCTGGGAAAATATTTATATCTCTTCATCAAAGATGAAAACAATTTGTTTCTCTTCACTTATATACATGCATATACTGCAGACTGGCTTATAAAATCACTTAACAGTATATGTTCTAGTTCCTGGATCTTCTCCCTTTCCTTGTCATTAGCCCAGCTGTGTGTCAGGGTTGAGGTCTACATTTGGCCAGTGCCAGGCCAGAGGGTTTGGATATCCCCACTATGAGTGAAGCCTGAAAGTCTTGAAAGCCTATAGCGCCTGGTAGCATTTTCATGTTGAGAATAAAAAAAATCCATAGTGATTTGGATCAAAATCTGATGTAGATATGGTCCCTAGGGTGGTCTTCTTTCAGTGCTATGTCAAAATCATCTCTGCTGATCCTGTGCAGGTATTGTCCCATCTTGGAGGTAGGAGCTCCATCCAAGAGAGGGGATAAGCAGGACTGAGTTTTTTTGAGACTCATCTAGTGTCTTGTACCTCTCTTGTCTGATGTAGCAGCTTCATCTAAGCACAGTCTTTGTGGAACACCTCAGACAGGGATGAGAATCCAAGCAAGGTTTCTTATCCCTGAATGTTGGCTGGGACCTTCCAGAGAAGGTGGGAGCATTTTCACTGTAGTCTCCTGGGTACCTGCTACCACTGCCAGGCAATATCACAGCATCCCATGTACAGCACTGAGGTCCACCAGCTGGAAGAGAACCAAGATCTGTTCTTTATCCAGTGTCAGGAAAAGCCCATAGCATAGGGGTTTCAGTTCTTTGTCCCAGTCTGACTTCCAGCTTAGACTCTACTCTAAGTGAGAGGGAAAGGAAGCTTGTTGTTAGCTGCCTTCTTTGGGTCTGTCTCTGGTGTCTTCACCAGCAAACTGGGCAGTTCTTCCAGTGACTCTGGCACAAAGGAGAGTAACACAGAGCAGCTCCACGGCATGGGACTGAGACATTGTTAAGGGTGAAAATACACATATTCATGTATGAATGCAAAGTGAATAGAAGTAAGGGAGAATATAAATATGACTGTGAGTGGCAGGGCTGGAACAGAATGACTGCAGGTCTTTTGAAGTCTTCCAGCCCCACAGATCTTCTCTAGAGGGGTGAGAAGACAATTCCTTGCAGGGTTTTTGTTGCAGATACAGAGCAACAAAAGGAATTATTCTGAAATCAATGTGGATGTTGCTATTAAATGTACATCAGTCTTCAGACTGTAATGTGGGCTTCAGGAAGCAGTATTTTAACAATAGAAAGATAAATTCCTGCTCTCACTGACAGGTGATCAATATGCGGCTGAATAACAGATTTTGGTAAATGTTGTTCTAGGTTGCCAATACTTGTCCCAGTGATGTTTTTCTTCACAGCCTAATAAGCTACTATAAATTATAATCTTCCTTGTATAAAAGGGAACATCAGATAAAAGTCGTGTATGTTTAGAATAAAAAGGTTGTAAAAGTGTCACATTTCCAGAAAAGATTTCAACACCAGTTGCATGCAAAAGCTGTTAACTTTTCAGGGCTGGAAAGAGTCTGAAATCATGCTGCTTCTCTGCATGCATCTCTGTATCCTCTGCACTGACAACAGCCTGTCCACCCCTTTTGCACAGCTGAGTTGGAAAGGGGAATCGTTCCAAATTACCACAGTTTTGGGATGGAAGGGGTGACTAGTATGAGAGAGATCAGGAAGGGGTTAAACTCCATCACACAGGACAGCATGAGCTCCAAGTTCTGGAAGAGCCTCTGTCACAGCTGTATCTCTTTTCAACAGTAGATAATTCAAGCACAAACTCCAGGTTTATGCAAGAAGTAAGCTTTGGACATCTTACTGCCCATGGGGCTGCATGGCTACACTCATCCAGCAAGAGCTGTAAATACTGGCAATACATGGGAAGTAAGTTTTGAGTAGGTATCCTTTCCCCTGAAAAGCAAATACTGAAATAAAGGAGGGTTGCAGCTGCAATTTCCATGGTCCAAAGCTTATCACATGCCCAAAGCAGAAAGGATTCAGCCATCTCTAGTTCCTCATTGTGCACTGTGCGATTGTTCAGCTTTTTCTAGAAGAATTGTTCCAAACAAGATTTGTTTTTACAGATTCACCCCTGGTTTCCACCCCCACTAGCTTTTCCATAGTCCCTTTTCAGAGAACTATTTTAACACATATCCAAACTTCAGCTCTGCTGCTCAGGCAGATGTTTAAATGAATGGCCAGTTCATCAGGTGCTGTGAGGTGTGTTTCTGCTTCTGGCCCTGCTCTGGCTAAAGAAGGGGGAAAGCAAAGCTGCAAAGATGAGTTGCAGTTGAGATCTGCAAAGAGGCAGAGTGTGAAGGGCTGCCCTGCTTCCACTCTGACTCATTCTCAGATTAAAGACTTCAGGACTCCAAGAAAGCCACCTAACTTTATAAATGGGGCTGCAGAGACCTGTTGGGATTCACTGATTAATTGCTGAGGATTTGCTTCCTCATCCATTCAAAGCCTTTGTCTTGACTTTCTGCTCGGGTGTTTGGTCTCCCTTGTGTCAGACACACTTCTCTTACCATGCGTGTAGACTTGCTATATGTGAAGGGTCCTTCCCTTTCATGGGAAGAATTTGCAAGGACTCTTTAGGAGAAGGGCTTCATGTACATTTGACTGGATCTGCAAACATTTTAAAAATTTGAACCTAATGGGCATCAAATGCCAGTGATGTCTTACTCACCCTGATTGAAATGTAAGTTCAGGGATCAGCCTTAGATGTGGATTCTGAAAGCTCTTCCCAGCATTCAGCTCCAGCTATACAGTTATGAGTCACAGTTGAAGGAATTTTGTTTTTGTACATGACTGACATTTTTTGAAGACCTCTGTAAATTCCTGTGCTGTGGAGATGAGCACAAAATTGGCTAAAATTGGAGCTTGTTGTCATATTCCTCTCTTCACCACATCTTGTAACACTTCTTCTATGCATCTCAAAAGTTGTATAGGTTTTTCAAAATTAAATTCACAACGTGGTCCATAGCAGGGAACACTTAAATATTTACCTTAAATTGTTAGTATTTTTATATGGTTTACTTGACTTTCTATTATTGCTAGTCTCAACTGCTCAAAAATTTTGATACCTTAAATACTGTGGAAGTATCTGTGCAATCTGAAGAGCAATAGAAGCAAAATGCTTAGTTTCTGTCATCTTGGAATTTTTTGACACCTTGTTTTTTAGGGTTTTTTTTCCACTTTTCCTCCAAAACCTCTCAGGAAAATTGCAGACCCTTTAACTGACACCTGCATTTTTGGTAGCTGGTGCTGTGGGAAAGCCACTGGTGAGGCTCCTGACTAAAGTTTTGTGGCACTTTTTAAAGAGACGAGACAGTGAGCTGTCACCATTGCAGGACAGTTAAGGTGAGGGAGAGGAAGGAGCACTGGGAGAAGAAGTCTTGTTCACAGAGGAGAAAGCATCAACCATCCATCTCCTGGAAATGTCTGAAGGGCTTGGATGACCCAAAGCCTTCCAGCAGGAAAGATAAATGCCAGGGAACCTACAAGGATGGAGCTAGGGGAAGATGTTCCCTGTGACAGCAAGAAGGGACTTTGAGATTGCAAGATGGAACATCACCCAGCTCTCACCTCTTGCATTATCATGTAACATAGTGCTTTGTGTGATTTTATAGTAGGGGTGAGTCATACCCCTGTGACTTCCCTTCAGTGAGTCTTCTGTGAATTGTTTACTTTGCAAAGGCAGGATATGTTGCTTCCAAATTCTTCCTACTTCTTGAGAGATTTGCCAGAAGGGTGGGCAGTGTGCTGGCCACGTCAGCAGATGTCTTCTGCAGCAGCATGGCAACACCACGGAGCAGTTCCTCCCAACACCACTTGGTAGCTGAGCCCTTGTGCTGTTTATCAAATGGTTCAAAACCAAATGTGTTTTGTACATAAGGCCTGTGATAATGGCAGTGTGATAGACTATAATGGGCCATTTTGTTGATAAAAGTTAATAATGTGTATTTGCCTGATTATCAAAGGGTCAGTTAAAAACGCAGAGTACTGAAATGTCTTTTAAGCTGACTGCAACCTATTCTGAACCCTGTAAAAGTTTGCTAAAGCTTTCTTAAAAGGTGTTAAATGTTATACTAACATGAAGCTTTACCCTGTTTTACTAGTTTGAGTTGTTAAATCTTAAATCATAACGGTATGTGCGTTCTATAAATCATAAGTTCTAAAATGTAATAGTGGGAAACTATAAAGGGAATAGTGCTGCAGGGAGAAAAGCCATGACTCACCGTGACTCAGCACTTCTGATCCGCCAAACGAAGGCAGAAAAATCAACCCCCTGGCAACGGGACGAAGCTCGAGGTGGGAACAGAGCGAGCTGCAGTTGGAGGGTTCAAAGGAAAGTGGGAGCAAAGTGGGTTGTGACTGGAGGAGCTACAGAGGGACTGGGGGGTAGAAAAGCGAACCGCAAGCCGTCAGCGGCGCGCTGTCTTTGTTCATTAATCAATACAAATTGATAAACTGCATATTGGCATGGCAGTTTATAACAGCAGCCTGCTCTGCAGGCACTGGCAGCTGAGGTGCTGTGGGATCTCTGTAGGGATGGCATGAAATCAGAATTTCTTCTTCACAGATTAATGTTGTGTATCAAAGGAAACAAAAATGCTTTTGTGTTTTTTCATCTCAAATGAAACAAAAGGTGGGATTTGCCAGATTTGTGCTGGAAGAGCCATTCAATGCAAAACCCTCTGTCGAAAGACCTGAAACTGATTTTGCTCCTGAGGTTGAGAAAGTCCAGGGCCCTGTGTCACTGTCAGGTGTCCAAGGAAGGAGGACAGAAAAAGTAGATGGTGGCCAGCCTGTTAAGGTGCCACAGTCACATTTCTGACATTTGGAGCCTTTTATTTCTTGTCCATTTCTGGGATATGGGTCATTCAGGGCCTGAATGTATTTTTTTCATCAAAAAAGAGAAAAAATAGTTAAGAAATGAATCTACATGTGTCACTTTCTATGTTATTCCCTCAGTGCTCTTACAGTCCATGATGAGCATGTTTTGTTTATACCTTCCCCTGAGTCACAGGGTCAATTCTCATCTCTGCTGGTCTGCACTTCTGGTGACCCCAAGGAAATCACACCATCTTGCATTGCCTTTCTCCTCATCTCTAAACTGCTGATAATACTTTCTTCCTCTCCAAGTGATATTTTGCCTCTTAAACTAGAATCTGTGAATGACACTGACTGTCTTTTTCCACAAGAAAAGAGCTGTGCCCAGCACAGCAGACTCTGGAGTCAGGAGATACCAGAGTATAGGGAAACCTGGATGTGGATGGCTCTTCACAAAGTGTCTGCTGGTGGCACTCAGGTCGTGAGGCAGCTCTTGATGTGCCTGGGAGGTGAGGGGGCCGTGTATGCTGCAAGCCCTTCTCTGATTTGGGAGAAACAAGCAGGAAACCCAAGTGTTGTGCCTCAGATGGGCTCTGTGACTTGTCACCAGAGTTGGTGCTTAAGGCCTCTTGGATTACACCATTAAATCTCCACTCAGTTGTGAAATGAGGGGTAAGACCACCACAAGAACCTGTTTCAGTCACCTAAAGAGGGTTTAGGGACAATATAACTATACAAGTATAAAAGCAGTTGTCACTCTGCAGGGATTGGAATAACAAAATTACATCTCCACTAGTTCTCTTGTCAGACTGTTTCAGCAGTTTCGAATTTCCCATACACTCATCTTTTGAGTTGAAATTACCAGTGCAGGATTTGTGCTGCCAGACTGAATTTATACCCTGGAAAATTTCCATTGAGACAGTTCATTTTTGCCCAGAAAGCACAGGTTATGTTGGTCAGAGGAAAGGCTCCCCACAGCACCCTGCTGCAGTAATCATCCTCCTTCCAGAACCAAAGCCAGATTGCTTAACTCCAGTGTCCAAAACTGCATCATCTCATTGCACTGAGCTGCAGAAATCTGGAGTACTGGAAGTTAGAACCGAAATTAATAGAGAGTTGTGCTTACACCATTGGGTCTTCAGTGGTTTGCTTGAAGCAACCCAAATTAAAGGTTGTTAATTTACCTTTCCTCTGGGGTTGGACTCACTGTTTATGAACAGAGGGTAGCACCATCCACTCATGTCACTGATCCAGAAGTTTCCCTTGGTTTTGAGGCTCGTGCATACCTACTTTGAAATGTGTATTTCACCTTCAGAACATGGTTCTGTGTGACAGAAACCGGGATGGGAAAGCTCTCAATGCACAGAACATTTAACCATCACAAGCAGACAGCGGGTGGGAGCTGTGCTGGGGCAGGTTTTCGGGCACCACTGTGGGTTGTGATATCTCTCACCCCTCCTCAGAGGGCTGATGGTGGCTCAGGACAGGAGATGCTCCCAACACATCAGCCACTTTGGCAGGAATTGTGTCTTTGGCAGTTCCAAACTGGGACTGCTCTGTCCCGTGGCTGCCCCATCTGACTGGCCAGGCTCGGTGGTGCCTCTCAGAGAAGCCCCTGTAATGGCAGTGTCCTAAACAATGGATGTCTGTGCAACATCAGCAGAAGTGTCTCTCTGCCTGCTTAGAGGAAAGGCTGCGCTGGTTTTGATGTGCTTTGTGGCATTTTTGGAGTGAACTTTCAAATCACCCCAGAATAACCTCTATTGACTATGGAGAGTGTGGTGTGCTGAGGTGTGGTGGTGATAGATGTCCTGTGGCTGTTCGTGGAAGAGAAAAACTGCTGAGTATATTGTGGTTACTTGTATTCAAGTATTTATCTGTTTAAAAATCTGATTATTTCTTCCCTAGGACCACATTTGGGCTAATTTCTAAAGAGACAGAAATCTCTCCTTTTAAGGGACATTTTCCTCTCTGATCCTGGGGAGGCTGTGCAGCTTACTGAGCTTACGAGAAAGCAGAAAATCCCCAAGTCCTGTTAAAAAACCACTCTTTTTTTTCCTTTCCTGGGTGAAGACACATGACTAACTATTTATACAGCCAAATCTCATGATGCATTCACTCTTCTTTAAATCATACTTCCCATAGATTTGAAAGCACATTTAATTAAATGACATTATGGCACAAAGAAACACGCTACTTTTTCATAACCCCACATCTCAGTGAAAAGGCTCTCCAAGTGACAATTTAAAAGTGTTTTAAAAAGAGTGTTTTTATTAATTTTTTGGCACAGCATTGATTTGACAACTCTGTGTAAGAGTTTTCAGAGAGGCAGGACTGCCAACCTGAGGTATGTGGGGAACTATGTCTTTTAGATATTCTCTGCATTCCCAGATGCCAGGAGCAAGGGAGGGAGAAACATTTAAATTTTGAAGGACACTGAACACTGGCAGATTGGGGTGAAAGGGCTGAAACATTCCTTTTATTCTTGACATTTATTATGCCTGGCCCCACTGAATGTGAATGTTATTGTGTGAAGGGCTTTACAGGCATGTAAAGGGGAGCATTTTGGGGGAGCAAAGTCCTTCCCACTGTAAGTGAAGAGCAGGTTCAAGACCACCTGATGAAACCGAATAGGCACAAGTCTATGGGGCCTGATGAGATGCATTCCAGGATCATGAGGAAACTGGTTGATGTAGCTGCCAAAATACTCTTCATCATATTTGGAAAGTCATGGTGGTCATCTGAAGTTGCAGGTGACTGAAAAGAAGGAAATATCAGTGCTGTTTTTAAAAAGGGTGGAAAAGAACACTCAGGGAACTAGATTTCTTGCCATTAGATCAGGCAAACACTCTCTGTTCCAGGGGATAGAGTACAGCTCTGTTGTGATTTAATTCTGATGCAATGATTTGGTATATATTTACTGTGTATTGATAAAACAAAAGCTGTGGCTTTGCAGTTGGTGCAGTCTTAAGCAATTTGCTAGTTACCACCAAACCAGCAAGAGTGGAATTCCCTTTCAAATTTAGTGGCATTATCCCAGGTTACCTTTCAAGTTTCAGTGGGCAAATTGCCCTCATCTTCTTCCTTTGTTGCTGTTACAGTAGATTGCATCCACCACTGAGAAGCCTGTGTGGTGCAGGGGGTGTTATAGTTACCATATTGATTATCCCAAACAAAGTGAGAGTCTCCAATCCTGTGTTTTGAGCTTGATGATGTGTGAATCAAATTTCATTAATGCTGGCAGTGATTACTTCCACAAGGATAAGCAATCCTTCAGTGGTTAACTTGATCTTAACTGGAGGTATGCTGGCATAATTCCCAGTTTCCTTCCTGAAAAGATAAAACAATACAAGTTTCATTGGAATTTGTGTGAACAGGTTACACCTCAGTAGGTCAATTTGTTTAACAGCTGGGACTAATGCCAAAGGTCCACCAGGGACAGTTTGGAATAGGCTATAGTAAGTGCCATGTTCAGCAAACCTCCATTCTTCTGTCTTCAATGCCTCTATTAGGGTTCTGGTTTCAGTTTCATGTTCTGGGTTCCACTTCCACAGTTTTTTGCCTTTTGTAAAAGTGAATACAATAGGCAAGCAAAGATAGAAAATTCAGGTGCATATTTTCTCCAATATCCTACAGTTCCCATTAACTGCTCTAATTGGTCTCTAGATTGGAGCATCTGCAGCTGTTCTGTTTTCTCTATGGTCTGGATGTATCACCATGCTACCTGCCCTCCACCTACTTCTTTACTGGTCTTTGACATTTTTCAGGTGGAAAATCAACTTTTGTTTCATGATGTACTTGCCACAGTGCCCTACTTATTCAGGGGAGTCTCCCCTGGTCAGAATATGGACTAAAGATCTCAGCAGGTGCAATTGAGAGTGAACATTTATACACCTGTGGGGGTCTAATCAAGGCATATTGCAATCCCTTACAGGTGCACATGAATCCAGCCTTGTGGTATTCCCAAAGTGGAATAATAACAAATATTTATTTAACCTGCACATCTGCCATGCATGACACTGCTCATCTATGATCTGATCAGGAGAGCTCTGCAGGTGATGGACCCCGGAAAAGTGGCTGAGACTGATCCAGAGAAACACAAAGGGAGGGTGTTACCTGCCCTTTAGGAGGGAGACAGAGAATGAGACAGATGTGAGGGACCAGCAGGGGAATAAATGCAGCAGACAGAGCCTGGGACAGGGTGGCTGGGGAGAGGAGCTGTGGTGGCTTCATCTCCTGCTGAAAGACCACTTGGATGGAGCTGCATGCTCTGTACCAAGGCTGTTTCTGGAGTATTTAACCCAGGCTGCTTTCTGTCATCCTTGCACAGCCAGCCACAGGCTGTGACCCAGACCCAGGCAGGTTAGTGACCCTGCAGCCCATGCTGCTGCACTGCTGCTGTCCTGTCCCTGCTATGGTCCTACAAGGGGACTCTGCAAACCCTGTCCCTGCGAGCCTGGTGGTCCTTGGTTTGGCCCTCCACCCTGGGATGCTCGGGGCTGTTCTCATGTGGGGAAGGATGAGATGATGTCTCTGCCTAAAAGCACATGACACACTGCTTCCAGGTCTGCTGCCAGCAGGATTTTTTACTTCACTAGTAAAAGAGAGGAGGAACTGGTGCACTGTAATGATTTTCCTCTCCTTAGGCTTAGCTGATCATTGGAGCCCGATCTTCAGGTCAGGCATGGCAGGGTCTGGGATTTTGTTGCCCTGACATAGACCAAGGAAGAACTTCCTGCCCAGTTGGCCCTTTTGGTCTTTTTTGTGCAACAGGAAGTAATTGAGAAGGGGTGTGGTGCGTGTGTCTTGACATAACTTTTGCTCCTGAGTGTTCTTCTCCTGCTTGCATCAAGACTTACTGTGTTTGTGTGTGGGGTGCCCTGGGTGCAGGCACCCTTTCCTCCCTGTGCCCATGGGACTGGCCCATATGCAGCCCCTCTGTGTGTTGGGGAGACCACTGAGTTCAGCAGTGCCCCAGGACTGTGCAGTGCAAGCTCATCTCACGCTGAGCCGACACTGCCAACCCCTCGGAGCAGGAGAGGCAGTTCAGTGAAAGTAGACACAAGGTAGACAAATGCGTCAGTCAGTTATCTTTTCAGTCCATATCAAAGAACTGAGAAAGCTTGCGGTTTGTAATTTTTTTTCTTTTTATTTTAAACTGAGGGAAATCAACGAAGCGATGTAAGAACAAGAGTATCATTTTAATCGATAACAGCTTGTATGAAACTGAACGTAGGAATGCAGATGTGTCTGCAAAAAGTTGACTCTTTGTTATCTAGAGTTACTATACCTAAGATATAAAATCATAAGAGCAAATAGCACCCCTAACTGCCCCAACCCACCCCAAATCATTGTTTGTTTCCAGCCAGCTTCTCAGTTGCTTTGATTTCCCATGAAAATCCACCTCCAAGGCTGTGACATGCTGTGAGGAATGGTGGAGGAGTTTTCACCCACGAAGGTCCAGGAGGCAGGAGAGCAAAGTAGAGCCCCTTGGGAAAGGCTGCCCATGCAGGGGAGAGGAGCCATGCCTGGGGGCAGCTGGGCTTTTCCAAGAGTACTTTGCTGAGGTTCCTACGTGTTCCTGTGATCTGCAGGGGATTCAATGCCCATTTTGGGAAGCAGAGCAGGTAGGGCTTGAAGTGAGCAGTGCCTCAGTGCCTGCTGGTTCCCTGAGCAGGTGAAGGGTGTCCTGCTTCCCTGCCAGCTCACATCTTCTCTGCTATGGTACTGGCACAGCCAGTGCTTTGTGCGGGATATCAAATCTGCATCTATGGGGAGGAGGGGATTAGGGAGGGATGCTCAGCCATTCCCCATTTCATGTCAGGAATGTGTCTACTCTGCCCTTCCCTGCTTGCAACACCCACTACACAGCATAGTAAAAAAGCTTCTGGGAACAGTTCTCCAAGCCTTCATCCTTTGCTCTCCTCATATGCATCACTCTATCATTAGCTCTCCTCCACAATCTGTGTTACATACAGCAGCCTCGACTGCATGTCTGTGCCACTCAGCCAGCGGTGATCCATCCCTTAGGGCAGCTGCATCAGTCAGATCCACAGGCTCGCTGTGGTGGGTGTGTCTGGACCATGGCATGGAGCTGGCCTGAATTCACAAAGGTGTAGTGCTGCTTGTGCTTCACTAGAAAGGTCCTTGTGCTCGGAACTACCCATGAAGATGGGTCCAGGGTGTTTCCCTTGCTAGTGAAAAGGCTGTGAACAGGGCTGAGAAGCTTTCCTTTTGCCACAGATTGTTTCTGTCCCTCTGCTGTTGACACATTTCTTCATGGGCAGGTTGCGCAGGAAGGATATAAAACAGCTTTATGTAGCACCTCTTGTAAGAAGGGACCCAAGGCACTGACATGCACCCAGCTCTGAAATGCAGCCAGCTGCAATTCAGAGCTCCCTCCCTGCTCTAAACAGGCTGAATATAGTGATTTGTTTTTCCAGGATCTCAGAGTCAACCCCATAATGCATTGAGATATTTTCCTCCAAGAAGCATCTTTTCCTCGTGCTTTGTGACAATCAGGAGCCATCCTTTATTACCAAAGTTTGATATTCACTGTAGGATTCACAAGCCTACTATGACATGTCTTCCAGCAAGTTGAATTTCACCCAATGAGAAATTGCAGATTCTTCATCCGTGCCCTAAGGTTTCCTGGAGGAAGTAAAGGAGTTGACCCACAGCAGAATCCTGCTACATTTTAAACAAGCCCCAATAACTGAGATCCCCTTTCAGAACCTTGTCAAGGTCAAAATTTCTCTTGCAATACAGCCTATCTCCTTTGTCCAGGAAAAAGAGTCTTGCAAAACTTACTGTGCCACTTCGATCTCCCCCCTTGGGTCCCACGATCTCATTGAGGATGATATTTGGTTCTTTGTAGAGAAACAGTGTAAAAGTCTCATTCATTTTCTCTATGCGGTAGATCTGAGCGTAAACGAAGTAATTGCCACTCTGCTCGATGGTGATGAACTGGTTGTGGTCCTCCTCCACATATCCATTGCAGTGGTCTAATTTCCAATCCCAGCTTATGATATATGAGGACTCGTGCGTAGAAACTCCGTTTACTGAGGAAAGGACAGACAGAATAGATATGGCAATTTATTGTGTTTAAGGACAACCTTTTCCTGCACATGAACGTGTTTTGTTACTGTTTTCCATTAGTACATCTCAGTCCCCATTCCCTTCTTGACTTCCTAGTAATTATTATTTATTTTTCTTGTTGATGTTATTATAATTATTATTGGTTATTCTTTCTGAGTTTACTAACTTCTCAGAAATGCTAGGAAGCAGCCTCAATCTGCCAGGAGAGGCTGTGAAGGACCACTATGGCCATGGGTAGCTTGGAGCTGCTCCCTGCCAGGACAGGTCAGCTGCAGAATGCAACCTAGGGACAGGAAAGCTTCACAACTGAGAGTTGGATCTGAGCTGGTCTCTAATAAGGAAAAATTCATAGTTGGAACTTCAGTGGGCTCAGACCACAGTGCTGGTCAGAACCTTCAGCCACTGCATCTGTGTCAGAGGGTTCCTGGCTGGTTTGGGTCTTGCACAATTAGCAGTCAGTAACTAAAGTTGTAAGCATTCAGGAGTCTTCCTTTGAATTAATTACATCTCTCTGAAGGTCTGAGCTCGTATATGGGGCATTACTTTAGAGCTGCCGTAGGATTTCCTTGGAGCACTGATGACTAACACTTGAGAGAAATAAATGTGACCCCTGTGGTGCTGATTTTACAGGCTGTTTTTGCAGAGAGAGACAGTGGCTGTCTGGCAGCCCTGGGTGGAGAGCTGGGGAGCTCTGTTTGTCACGGCCACTGTGCCCCATTTCTGCTGTCAGCACTCACACCTGTCCTTAGAACAGGCACGAGGGCCGACATGCTCATCTTTGTCACAGCACAAGTCTGACAAGGCCAGAGAGCAGATCTAAAATCTCCATACTTACAAGATCCGTGTGCCCAGCAAAATCCCGGACTCTGTGGAAAGAAGCAATGTTTAGTCTGTTTTCTGCTGGAAATTTTCCATGTATCGGTGAGCTCAACAGAGGGGCATTATCATTACAAGAGCACAAAAGCATTCTCCCAGGAAGGGAAATAACCTTTTAATCCACCATTATGACAATAAGCAATGGTTTATTATGTTTTTCAACAAAATTGGAATTTTTTGAAATAGGTCAGCATTTTGCATATCCATTTTGGTGGTATTTTCCCAAAATAAAAAAAAGTCAACTAATTAACAGTGACCTGCAGTAGACTTAGTAAAAGTTCTACATTCCTCTTGGGTGACAGCACTGTCATTTCATCCCAGGGCTCAGCTCTTGTGAACTGCCACAGGTGATGTCTCTGCAGACAAGGACTTGACTTAAAGCAGGTGCATACACACAGGGGGCTGCACGGGTCTGACTTTTAAATGTATATCTCTTTAACTGCTACACCATGTTTGGCTCAGGGTGACAGGCACAGTGCTTTATGATCCAGTAGTCACCATTCCAGTGCCCTTCCAGCCAAGGGAAGGAGGCATCTCCATCAGTGCCCAGATGTTAAACTGGCGGTGGCAAGAGATTTTGTTCTATTCCTGTTTTGTTCTATTTCAAGCCTTTCAGAGCTCTACTCTCTCTCTGGGTAGAGCCTGTAAAAAGCAGCTGTGGGGTCAGTTTACAGGCACAGGGGTCTGATTCCATCTGACATCTTAATGACTGCAAGCTCTGAAAGGCTTGAAATAGCTGTCAGAGCACAGCCTCATCTCTCCCTTAGGAAGTTGCTGTCCTGAGTGCTGGTGAGGTTGTCAGCTCCCTTGCAGGGAAAGGCTTTCATTGCCCAGCCCTGCTTTCCCCAGTTAATACGAATCAACAGGACCAAAGGCAGTTCTTTCACTTGCTAAAGTAACTCTCTGCCATATGAAAAGGAGGAGGAGTGAACTATGTGTGAAATGCTGTGTGCATCCATGTGCTCATTGCCATCAGAGGGATGCAGTTCGGACTGCAGGTCACAGAGTTCTGCCTCACAGCTCCCAAATAGATGAGTGGGGCTGTGGGATTGGGGCTAAAAGTACCAAATTAATCTTTTTTTATATATATTCTCCATTAAATGGTAGTGCTATAAAGTACAGAGCAGCCTTCTCTGTGGGATTTTTAGCAACCTTCATATTTTAATAAAACAGTTCCTTGTAGGATCACTCCTCAAAGGGGTTCTTGGCATCTTTATGCCACAAGAAGCTCACAGACCATCCTGCCTCTTACCAGAAGGGAACTTTTACCTTGTCCTCTTCCTCTGTAGAAGTGGAATTGGACAGAGCTACATCACAGCAGGATATGTAAACTAGAATCCCAAATTAGTACTTGGATCCTCCGGGAGACTGATTCACAGTTTGGAAACCAGAAGATAAAGAACTGATCTTGCACAAATGAGTCACTTGGCTCACCCTGCATTTCTATTCAATACTGTTTGTACAGATAGAGACAGAAAAAACCCGCTGGAATCAGCTAATGAAAGGCAGAAGATAACTTGACTCTGTAACTGATTTTTGAACTGCACTGTGTTAGCGCTTGGTAAAAACAAGTGCGAAAAGGCTTCGTGCCTGGTGAATTACCAGGATTCCTCAGCCTCTCTGGCCCCTACAGAGCATCAACAGCGGATCTCACATTAGGACAGTGTACATAATTGGTGCAGGAGAGGGGAAAAAAGAGAAATAAAACCTGGGGCTTCTTTAAGCTTATGGAAATGAAAGGAAAATGATGATGACATCGAGGAATTGGTGGGACAACAAGCAATTGGTGAAAACATTATCAGCTGAAATCTTGGTGACTGAAAGCATTAGTGCTCTCCAAAAGAGAGAAGAATGGCTAGAGTGGAGTTAGTTATTAGCATCAGCACAGCAGTGTTAATAATTAGAAATAATGCACATGTTGTATAGTCCAGAATTAGGAATTTTCCTTTGTTCTTACCTGCTTGTCATGGAGCAAACAGAAGACTATAGAAGTCAGGATTGAAGCAATAATCATCACACATAAGAAACTATAAAAAGCCACTCGAAAATAGTTGGATTTCCTTTCCTGTGGAATCTTTCCATTCTCCAGTAAGCTTGGTCCATCCATGATGTCCTGGACAGAGCCAGAGGTGAGGATGCACCCAGCACCACAGCTGAGAAAGACACTGCCAGAATTCCCGAGGTCCTTATTGCCACAGCGCAACAGGGACGGGATTATATGCTGGAGATTTCGTCATGCTAATACGGCCAAGAGGAGGAGCCCCAGCGTGTTTCATCATCAGCCCGGGCTAAAAGGCAATGAGTTAACACTTCCTCATGAAATTAAGGCAGGGAACTTTCATTTGGCTCCTGGCCCAGAGTGCCTGAAATGAAACCAGCAACAGGCTGCAAGGGCTCCAAGTCACCTCGAAATGTCATGCAAGGAGTCAAGGTTATAAACTCTGCAGCAAATGGAAAATGAAGGGATGAGGTGCCAAGCACAGGGACACCCCAATCTCTGTGTGCCACCCCAATCCCTGTGTGCCACCTGCTTCAGTCTCTGGAGATGCCAGTGGTTTTTTTCCTAGCTGAAGAGTTGGCATGAGGTCAAGTCTGGTTCTCATTTTGACAGCACAAATCCGAGCGCCGATGACGAAAGGGCATTTTTCCAGTTCCTTGAGGACGTGATTCATGTAGTAAAAGTGAAACTACAGGCACTTAAAGACATGACTCCAACCGACAGCCTTTAGCGGCAGATTGGAAACAGTTGTGTTGAGCCACCAGCATCCTCTTCCCACTGATACCATTCGAGGAGAAGGAAGAGGAGGAAAAGAGTTGAGGGTTTGTGAATGGCTTTCAATTTGCAGTTTGAAATGAGCTGGCGGAGTTTCAGTGTCTTCCTAAAATAATTTTTCTTGCCACCTTTTTGAATTCCTTATTGTGGGAGCAAAATAGTGAATTAGGAGTTGTATGGAGAAGGGAAAAATCTAAAAAAAAAAGGAATAAAAAAGAAAGAAAAAGCAGATAAACTTGAGAAAGAAAAAGCAAATGAAAATTAAAAACCACTGAAAAGAAATGCAATTTTACCTGTCAGCCTTGAAAGTAGTGTCTATTTATTTCCACGTGCAATCTGCACATTCTTTTGACTTTTAACATGTAAAAGTGTTCTCCATCAGTATTTATTTAAAAAAGAAACTCTGATACACAAAAATGTCACTTAGAGATCTTGGCCAGCTCTTCTGCCCTCTCTTTGTGGGGATGGAATGCATGAAAAAAGTCCCTTATAAACTTTACTCTGGGTTCTGCTCTTCCCCTTCGTCTTCCCAGCCTGGGGAAGAAACCTGACTCTTGCAGCTGCACAAACCCAAAGTTAAACATCTTTGTGTTACAGAGGAGTAGAATGGAAAAAGGAACTTGGAAGGGGAAAAAGAAGAAAACTAAAAACCCTCAGCTATTGTGTTAATACTCTGCTTCATCCTTCGAATTCTCACATAGCGGCAGAGTGGGTCCTTAGCACAGATTTAATCTGGGCTGTGACAGAGCAAAACATCCTTGTGCTGCCTCCAGAAAACTACTGAGCTGAGCTGCTGGAGAGCTCCCAGCTGTGCTGGTGCCTGGACAGAGGATGCACCTTCTCCAGCCCAAAGCCACCAGCCACTCTCCTGGCTTTTTGCAGCCAAACTGGAGCTTCTCAGAGGCTCGGTGTGAAGGAGCTACTCAGAGTGAAACCAAACCTCAGAGGGCAGGGATGGATTCAGCAGCAAGCTGCCTGCTAGGGGCTGGTCCCTGGCAGGGGGGTTTGCTCCTTGGAACACACTTTGGGACAAATTTAGGGCAAGCCATTGAAAAGGAAAGCCCAGATAGACTCAGTGTGACACCTCCGCACTCTGTGTAGTCTTTCTGCCTGCCTTAGGAGTGACTTCACATGATTATGGTCAAGGAGATGGGGTACTTTCCATGAACATCTTTCTAAAAAAAGCAGTTGAGGATTTGGCCTGTGTGGGGAGACCTCTTAAGCTCTATGACACATCTTCCTCTGCGCCCTGCCCTGGAGTGACAGCAGGGAAGAGCAGATGACTGTGCCTGCACGGGTCCCTCTCCCCCTTGAGTTACAGTCTCCTTTAAGCCACACGCGCAAGAGCCCATGATTATCCAGCTGTTCCTCTGAGCTGAATCAAACTCTGATATCACTCTGGAAAAGCACCATTTGGCAGGAAAATAAACACATCCTCCAGCTGCAAGCAGGGACTGTTTACAGTAGCACAGAGAGCCTGTTTCTCCCTGAACACCCCCACAGGATTTAGAAACACCATTTTGACCCCAAAATAGCATTGGTTTGGGGCTCCAACCCCACACCCCACACTCTCCACTTGTTAAATTCCTGGGTTTGACCACAAAAGGAGACCCAAGCACGCAAATGAGACTTTCTGTGGTATCCTATAGAGTGCAAAGGCAGAAAAGGATCTAAAAAGAAGTATATTAAAAAACCAAACCAAGAAAATATCACAAGAAGTTGTTTTATCAACTTTTTTTTTTAACCTGCAAAACAACCACTTTTCTTTTGTTCAAACGAAGCATTACTTTTGGTACCACAACTAGAGCTCAGGGCAGAAAATGTCAGTCCCAGTACCTAAAATTTGCCAGTTACTTAGATGAATACAGAGTTCAAATGGGAAGAATCATACAAGGGAGGGATTACACAGGATGGATAAGGAGCTAGAGCTGAATGCTTCCAAATATTGAAAGCATTTTACTTGATAGAGTCCAGCTAAGTATTACATTTATTTTGAATTGATTATATCACATCATGTTAAGCATGCATATAGTAGCTTGTGTGACTCACTGTTAAGTGACAGCACTGAAGGAGGGTGGCCAGGGGCTGTAAATCTGCCTTTCCATCATGTTATGTGTAAATATACTGCCAGTTCATGGTGGGAAGAGAGCTCCAGCACTGCATCCCTGTGCTGGCATCCCAGTGATGCCTCAAGCCCTCTGCAGGCTGGAGGAGCCTTGGCACGAGTCAGCAAGAGGCAGCATTTTGCGCTGTAGATCCCATCAGCCTCAGCCAGGCTTGGAAGCCATGAAATCTCTGTTTAAATTAAGTCTTTCTCTTTACCTTCAAGAATATTTGCAGCTGGATCTCAACTGTATTTTCCCCACAGATCCCAGCAGTTTTGGTCAGCCAGTGTTTAACTGTGTCATTCTCAGTTAAAAGACAGAGTCAGTCTGAGACCAGCAGAGTAGAGGATGCAATCAGAACGACACTTGGGATCATTTTCTTCCTTATTTCTCACACTTCTCAAAAATAGCCTCAGCTTTTGGAATATGATTTTGCAAGTGTGTATATTGACAGGACACCTACTGTGTGTTGGGCTCACCCTTCCTTTTCTTTTTTTTTCTCTCTCCTAACAGCCTGTTAGGAAGGGATGGGAACAAATCCAGTGTAGAAGCAGCTGTGCTCTGTATGAAGGGACACTGTGCCTAGGGGTACTGGTTTAGTGGTGGACCTGGCACTGTTAGGTTAGTGGTTGGACTCAGTGATATTGCAGGTCTTTTCCAACCTTAACGATTCTATGACTTTAAGGAACAGAGTGACATTCCTGCCTGCCTTTTCTCTCTTACTTCCCTTCTCTGGTTTCTTTAGAGTGTAAGTGTTTGGCAGGCTTCACACTCGAAACGTCACAGCTCAAAATACACATTGATTTCCAGCCTTTGGATTTCCATTGCGCTGGAGTGTGGCAGTCCACGTGTTTGACTCTTTGCCAGTTTTTAATCTGAAATGCCTCTTAAGATAATTACAGAAGAATGGCAGTATCGTGCTCCATTGTGGGCATCACTTCCTCTACCTAAGCCCAGCCCCAGGGCCTTGTGGTAATTTCACATCTCAGGCACAGACTGAGAGCAGCAGATTTACCACCCACATAATCAGACAGGAACTTCCCATTACTCTGCTTGGCACTCGGTGACAACCTTACTCAGTGTGTTTGTCCCAACCCCTCTTGCTCAGGCACCAAACTGTGCTTTGCGGCCTGTCCCTGGGGAGCTGCTTTTCAAACATCTGCATTTTTCCTCACCAAATACGGCATGACCCAGTATAAATATGAAGTTTGCTTTGAACCTGGAGAAGGTTTTTCAAGTCCTGACTGGCTCGTTTTCAGTGGAAACAAAGGTTGCCCTATCTTTACTTTGTGATGCAGCCTGCCTCTGTGTGTGCTTGTGGGAAGACTGGCATGCTTCCAGTTGCCACAGCTTTCCAAGAATATGGGAGAGGCTTAAGAAGCACAGAAAAGCCCTGGTGGAGTTTCAGCCCTAGTCTGCAGGAGTGGAGAAGAAGGGAGACTGATTCATTTGAATTTCAGGTCTCTCTCTTGCACCGTGTGTCCAGGCATTACTGCTGTCCTTGTTTCTCTCAAACTGAGTGTTTGGGGGAAACAACCATATCAAAAGGCAAAAGCAGAAAAAAATTGGCTGCCATTGGGGAAATGGCAGTAGGCAACCATGGCAAGATGCCCTGTTGGGGCAGCCCATGGGCACTGGTGAGTCCCACGCCTCAGAGAATGCAAGCAGAGAACTCCAGAGAGGCAAATACCTCTCTGTCTGGAACCCTATAGGAAAATAGTGCTTTGCCTAGTCCAGAACTCTTAAGAGTCCTTCCTGATTCCTCAGCCATTGTCACTTGGGTTGGAAAAAGCAATGCAAACTGCTTCCTCTTGCTATAAAAGCAGAGGAACTGCAGCATGGAACTGTAAGCTTAAGTGGAAACTGCTTGAATGGGACAGAGTGAAAAAGTTCTAATTATGGTCTTCCGAAGAGGCCAAATAGAGAAGTGGTTGTTCTCATGTTTATACTCTCCTCACTGGGACACTACCAGTGGGTCTTGGTTCAGCTGGAAAATCACAGTGATTCTGCATCAGACTCAGAAAATCCATTTTACTCAATCATTTGTAGATAAATGTAGATAAAAGTTTTCCAAGTCTCAGTGAAGCTGTCACAGGAACCTGGTGCTTGTTCTCTCCTTCACTTGCAAGCATCATGTGCCTCAGGGAGGTTCTCTGCCCCCTCACCTCATCCTAGTCCATGGCAGGAGGACCAAACAGTACTTGTGTTGTACCTAAAAGGAGTTTGTCTAAACTGCTCTTAAAGACCCCAAAGAAACCCTCTGTTATAGGGCTTCACTCTCTTAAAAATGTGGAGTTTGTCCTCAGCCTCCCTTGGACTTCCAGGTCAAGCTCATAGTGCCTTTCGTGTCCACCATGGGCACAAAGAACAGGTTATTCCTTTCTATTTGCATCAGTCTTTTGGGGACAAATCCGTCCAGAGGGCAACAGGACTCTTGGGAGATATCTTCTACATCTCCAAATGTCCCAGTTTTCCTCTTGATTATGTGGACTGGTTCATGCCCTTTCTTGGAAGAGGGATATTTGGGTCTAGACATAGCATTCCCCCATGTGTCTTCAAGCTTCCATGTACAGTGTGATGTCTACCTTTCCCAGTGAGTCTCATCTTCAGCCTGGTCTTAGCACTCTGTAGCCCCCAGTTCCTTTTTCCCAAACTGTTTGCTCCTTATTGCATTTCTATGGCAGATCATTCCTGCTCATACACAGTAGAAACTTGCACGTTCTTCTTCCTGAATTGTGTCTCATTTTTTCAGATACTCTCCCTGGATGTCCAGACCACTTGTATTTTACCCTGCCCTTGCATAATACTCCTGATTTTGTACCCAGGCTTGAGAGCCTACACTTGTTCTTCTATACCCAGGAATCCAAATCAGTCGTGGAGTCTCACTGGCGGAAAATGGTCAGCTTGGCATGAGCCCATAGGAATCTCCTAAGGTTCAACAGGTCCAAGTGCAAGGTGCTACACCAAGGTTGGGGCAATCCCTGGTATCAGTACAGGCTGGGGGATGAATGGATTGAGAGCAGCCCTGCTGAGAAGAGAAGGACATGGGGATGAAAAGCTGCATATGAGCCAACAGTGTGCACTCATAGCCCAGAAAGCCAATTGTATCCCGGGCTGCATAAAAGGAGATGTGACCAACAGGTTGAAGAGGCAGATTCTGCCCCTTTATTCTGCTCTGGTGAGACCCAACTTGGAGTGCAGCATCCAGCTCTGACGTCCTCAGCACAGGAAAGACATGGGTTTGTTGAAGCAAGCCCAGAAGAGGATTAAAAGAAAGGTCAGATGGATGGAGGACCTCTCCAGTGAAGAAAGGCTGGGACAGCTGGGGTTATTCAGACTGGAGAACAGAAGGCTCCAGGGAGACCTCGTTGCACCCTTTCAGTACTTAGAGGGGGTCTATAAGAAAACTGAGGAAAGACATTTTAGTAGGGCTTGTAGTGACAGGACAAGGGGTAAGGGTTTAAAGCTAAAAGAAGGTTAGCTGAGACTAGATATACAAAAGAAATTTTTTACAATGAGGGCAGAGAAAGACTGGAAGAGGTTGCCCAGAGAGGTGGTGGATGCCCCGTCCCTGGGAACACTGAAGGTCAGACTGGGTGGGGCTTTGAGCCACCTGCTTTAATTGAAGATGTCCCTGCTCATTGCCTGGTGGTTGGACCAGGTGGCCTTTAAGGTCCCTTCCAACCGAAACCTTTATGATTCTGTGTTACAACATCAGCTTGGCCCATATTTATTACTGGGGCTGTGGGGATTTCTGTTAGCAGAGTGGTCAGGTTATTGGTTTAGATGTGTTTACTTCAGTCCCATTTTTTGCGGCCTTTTTGGTTTGGTTGGTTGGGTTTTGTTTGTCTGCTTCGTTCTAGTTTGGTTTGGGGTTTTTTTTGTGGTGGTGGTTGTTTATTTTTGTTTGGTTTTGTTCCTTTGGGGGGGTTGGTTTAGTTTTATTTTTGGTTTGGGTGTCTTTGTTTCACATACTGTCTGTGTAACAGCAGAACGTGGCTCCTCTGTGCAAATTCCAGTTGCATCTGGCAACAAGTACATAGCAGTCTTTTCTAGTGTGGGAGGTTGTGTACAGAAGGATGGGATTCGTTTTATTGTGAAATGACCAAGTTCTAGGGCATGCCATGCAGTGTGTGGGGTAGTCCCTGGGCAGATTGGCAGACCCAGAGCATGTTGTGGCACAGATCTGAGAGGGAGGAGTGCCGGAAAAAGAGCAGTTTTTACCTTATTCAGCATTTTTACTTGCCTTACAAATTGCTTTAGGAAAGTGAAGTGCTGCTTGTTTAGTCATCCATCCTCCTCTGGCAGGGATCCCAGATTACTGGCACAGGAAAGAAGATAACTCCCTGAAAGCTGTGAAACTTTGGCATGGTTTTCCTCCAGCCCAGGGCCGGGAGGCTTGCATCATGACACTGACATTTACTCCTTCGGAAAGACTTACAGCTCAGTATCTCCCATTGCGTCAGCATCTGGCAGCCTGCCTCTCTCTGCTTCTGCCCTCACTGCTGAAAATGAAATTATGGCCTTGCTGTTGTTGTTACAGAGATTGGAGCTGTGTGTCTGTTCTGGGCCAGCCTGCCAAGAGACCCGTCTCTGAAAACCTTGACAGGGCTGCCCATCAGCTCAGCAATGTCAGTGTGTCACGCAGCATGAGCCAGGCAGGGCATGTGGGAGGCACCTCCTGCCTTCCCCAGTGCTCCCAGTGAGCAGAGCCCAGCTGTGAGTGAAGCCACAGCCCCTGCACTGCCTATCCCTGCCCTGGGCTGTCCCTGCTCCCCACAGCGTTGCTTAAGGATGGCTGTGCTAATTGTGCTCTTACAGCCTTGCACATGGAGACTTTTAGAGTTTCCTCCTCCTGACTTTGTTCATGTTGCGTCATCAAGTGCCAGTTTTATTTCCTCAGTGCATTTGAAGAACAGTTGCCTTATGACAGAGCTGGGGCTGTGTCATCAACATCTCCAGCACTGCCTTGTACGAATCCCTGTTCTTGATCACGTGTGCTTTGCAAGAGGGGATTTCTCCCTCTGGCAGGGCAGCCAGCCCTTACACACTGCAGTGAGCCTGCCAACCCAGGGCATGCAGGTACCCAGGGCGGGCAGCCTGGACTGGCTGGGGTGTGTTTTCAATTCTCAGCTCTGTTGATCGTTTTTTGAAGTATTTAACCTTTCCGTTCAACCCTGTATAACAATGGACAAGCTGAGTGGGCTCAGAGGCCCATCCTGCCTTGGACACTGGGGCTGCTTGTGTATTCTGTTTCGTCTTTTTTTTTCCCAGGAGTTTGTGAGGGATTTCTCATGTGTGAATCTGCTGCTTTCTGAGCCTATCCAACTTTTTACCTTCCTCTCACGGGAATGACTCCTGCAGGTTATTTGCATATTGCGTGGAAAAAACCCCTAGAATTCCTTGTTTCCCATTCAAACCTGCTATCTGTTCCTTTATGAGATGCTCACCTCTAACTGAGCTTGCTGTGAAAGAAGCATCAGTCCCATCTCACCCTCCTGATGCTTGTGGCTCTGAGGGTCTATATGGGGTCCTGCAGGTGTAGGGCACTCTTGGGTCTTCCTGGAGTGTTGCAGCTCAGGGTGCTCCTTTCTCCTCTGACCATCCTTGATCCCAGGACAGAGGGAGGGAGGGAGGGATCTGGTGGAGTAAAGTCTTTGGAGAAAGGAGTTACCAAAGCCGCATTGGCGCTGTTGAGGATATCCCCATGCACGGTATTTATTGGCGTTTGTAAGGATTGCGCCACTCAGAAGAGCTAAAAGCGGCTCCTGCTCATTTTGTGGTGAGCGAGCCGCGTCGTAAATATCTTCTGCATCAGCAGCCATGCTGTGCTGTGGCCCACACACTCCCAAACGTGCTCCAAGAGGACCTCAAGCTGGAGCAGGCACATGTCAGGCGCCTGTCCCTCGTCCTGCCTCTGTTCCCTGGGGACAGGATGCCTGTGGCTGGCGCCTGAGACACTGAGACCAGCCCCTGGCTGGCTTGCTTGGTGGGCTGGGACCCACAGCAGCTATGAGATCTCCTGCTATGAATTATTTCCACTTGGTGATTTGTGAACCCACTGTGCTTCACCCCGTGGCTCCAGGTCAAAAGTTCCTCCACAGGAGTTTCCTCCTCGTGCTTACTTGGCAGATGGTTTCTGAGCTCTGTCCAGGCAAAGGCGAGCAGGGTGGAAATACCATGAGGAAAGCAGGCTGGGGATCCCCATCGTGCGCCCAAGGCAGTCCCTTCTCCTTTCTTGCTTGCCAAGAATACAGAAAAGTGATGTCTGAGCACTGGCCTGGGGCTCAGGCAGTTCTGCCATCCCACACCCCACAGCATCCCCAAGGAGGCAGGTTGCTGCCTAACATCTGCCCGTGTGTGCTTTTGTCTTCCCAGAGCTGAGCTTCTGTTATTGCTGTCTCCAGCAAGGTTTAGAAGCACATGAGTCGTCCTTAGACCGGATCAGAACCAAAGAAAAAATTCATTCCTTCAACTCCTTCGTGCATTGTCACTGCGAAGCTCCCCATATTTGAGCTTCCTTGCACAGACTTCCTGACGCCTGGGAAATGTCCTGGGCAGGCCCCATAGTTTCTTTGAAAAACTTCCCTGGAAGTTCAGTAATGCCTGTTTTAATAATTGACTAAAAATCTGTAAAGATCAGAAAAGAAAAACATCTGTTCCTCCTTGCAGACAAAAACATTAGAAGCTCTGTCATAATAGTGTGAAATGTTTTGTTTTGTTGGTAAGATCTTGATTTATTTGGCTTTGAAACAAACAGTGTTATTGTTGAAATGAAACCTTGTTTTGACATGAAACATGGGAGCGATTAATCTTGAAAGGAACTAGCAAAAAGTTACTGCCTGTGGGAATGTGTCTTCTCTCATTTGAATCCAAATTATGTTCATCTGACTCAGTCCAACCCTTCAAGTGATTTTATTCAACTACTGAATTGCATTCAAAGGAGTTTGGTGGGTTTGGCAGAAATCAGTGATTTTCATCCAAATCAAGTACGTTTGCTCAAATTAAGGACAGTCACCACCTTTATCCTGAAATCTAACCTGTGAGTGGACCTTTCAAAAGCATGATGCCGCTTTCTTTGTGCTCAACCCCCTGCTCAGAGACCAGTACACCAACCCTCTCCTCTTGCAGAGTCCCAGGCCCCTCTCCCCATCACCTCCTCTCTTGCCTCTCTGGACCTATCATTGTAATCCCCCTTATCATCCCACCTGAACTGCTCCTCAGCTCTGCAGCTCAGTGTGCCAGGGTTCAGTGCTCAGTATTCCAGCACCCTGGAAGTTGCTGTGTCCATGGCCATCCGAGGGCTGGCATTTGGGGGTGTCAGCATTGCCCAGCCTCAGTGTGGGTGTGCAGGCAGGAGAAACAGTCGTGTCCTGCAGTTCACCCTCAGGAAAGGCACCTTGTAATTTCCTTCTGGCTTTTATTTGGTAGGTTTTAGCTTGCAGAGTTTTGTTGGTGAGAGAGAAGGGTTTAGACAATACATGTTGGGAGTGTCATGATCAGTAGAATTCTTAAGTTAATCCCCTTTTTCCTCCATGGCAGAAGTCACAGCAGCCTACGCTTGGCTTCCGGATGCCCCTACCATGATACAGGCACAAGTGAGTTGGTGTTGCTGGGAAGCTGGGAAGACAATTCCCCAGGCACAGCTCATGTTTACCTGATGTTTCACATCCCCCTGGTATGTGTTGGGTGAAAGCTGAAAGTGAAAGTTGAAAGCTAACCCTTTCTATTTACTTATCTGCCTTGTCTCTTTACTATCAGAACAGAAAAGTTGATTGAATCTCAGCCAGAAGAGAAATAAATGGAGATTTCAAGTTAGTTTTGTAGCCATGGTGAGGGTTTTTGACCAGCCCAGAAACTGGTAATCCAGCTGGCATTAACAGTTGGCATCTGTAGCATTCCTGTTTAATTATCAGCCTTCTCCAGAAGCCTCTCCCTTCAGTGTTCACTGAAGAACTGAAAGTTCCTTTCCTGCTTCTCTTGGCTAAGCAAGATGTCATTTATGAGCTCACACAAGTGGGCAGGTTGCTGGCAGATCTCATCTTGTCACCCAGCACCTGGCATGATGATCTTAGGTGGCACAGTGCTCTTCTGAGGTGAGGGAAAGGAGAGGAGGAGAAGGTGGCAAATGTGAAACAGAAAGGAGGCGTATTTTTTTGTTTGCAAATGTTCTGACTTCAGAGCATCCCAGGAAACTGATGGAAGAAAGAAAGATCTTGTGATGACAGAGCAGCCTTGAAGGGCTGTGACATACCCTCTCACTCCTGCTGTGATGCAATCCCTTGGGAGCTCCCACATCCACATAGTGCTTATAGTGTTTACAAAGATCCAGATACTTCCCCCACACATAAGAACTGCCAGTTATGATGTGTTGCACCACCTGCCAGCACATCAGATGAAATGCAGACCTCATAAATGTAGGGATAACCCATGCATTTCTTTCCCCCAAGAACACCCAAGCTTATTGGGATGTATTGTAGTTAAAAGCCTTTCTATGCAGCTTGAGCCTCCCTGGGCAGCTAGTTCCCTCATCCTGACATGACTCAGACCATGCAGAGGTGATGGGACAGGGAGAACAAACCAGAGAGATCCCACCATCAGTTGAAAGGCTGTGATGGGTAGGACATCCTTCAAGAGTTTTGCTTTAGGCCATTTTCTGATTAAGCACCAAAACCAGGTCCAGGCGACAGAGACCAGAACTCTAATCCTAACCTCTCCCTACTTATATCTCTTGGCTTAGGGTCACAAGGGCATGCCAGGTAGGCTTCAGAAAGGCTTCAACATGGCTTTGTCAGGAGTATCCCATGGTCTGCTGGTTGGAGGTAGCAGCTCTTCAAATTAGTAGGGCATGAACTCTGGTCCCCAGTGATATTGGTACGTAAAGGACAGACACTTTGAAGTGCTTGTGGCCAGTGGGGAATTTGGGAGCTCTCCTCTCTGTGAGGAGAGANTGAAGTGCTTGTGGCCAGTGGGGACTTTGGGGGCTCTGTGAGGAGAGGAAGACAAGATGATAGCTTCTTCCTGGCCCTCTCCAGCCTCCTAGAGGAGGAGATATGGGAACAAGGCAGCATGGATTGCCCTCTGGGGGGTTTCATAGGGTTCTATCTCTCCATCACTTGCAAGGTTGCCCTGTTGGTGCCAGGGGCTTGGCGTCTGGGGCAAGGCATGCCCAAAGCAGGCACTGAGAAGAGCCTGGACTTCATAGTCAACATACGACCATATGCAGAGGCGAATCCAATTCTGCGTATGCAGCAAGGCAGTGAGTTGTGTAGGAAGTCACTTTGTCAGGCAGAATCATACTTTGTGGGGACATCTGTGCTGTCACAAAGCTCAGTGAGAGGGGACGTTTCCAGCTGAGGCCACGTGAAGCTAGCCAGGAGTGGACCCAGTACAGAGGGGACAAAATATGTCCCAAAACAGGACAAGTGCCCCTTGGACCACTATGGCTCTCTCCCAACATGCTGTTCAGGAGCAGTGGTACCACTAAGGCCCTTTAAAGCTCTGCCTGCCTGTCTCAAGCACTGCTGTGCCATTCATAGATTAATCAGTGCTGGAGACCTGAGTCCAGCCCTGAGCAGAGACAGGTGTGTGTATGAAATGGTCATGGCTGCTGTCTGAGCTGTGTGCTTGATGGGGACCTGCCTTAATGCCAGCCCAAGGGTGACTTCTGCCCATTACCTTTTGGTGTTGCCTCTTGCTGCATTCATCACTCAGCTGGCTGTGACCAGAGCAGCAGCAAGCAAAACTCTCCATCATTTGAACGGTGTCAGAGTGATTCCTTCAGCCCCCCAGGGGCTGGTCTGGTATTTCAAGCTGTGGAAAGCTACTGAAGCAATTCAGGTCCATTTTAAACAAAACTATGAGTCTGGGCCTGAGGCTGATTTTCCCACCACATTCCTGAATTCATATGCCTTGTCATGTGCTGAAGTCCATAATACAGGAGCTGTGAGGAACAGGTGATATGCCTGGCATACCTGTGCATGTGCTCGCAGGGTGTGCCAGCATTGCAGAAGAGATTTAGAAATAGTCAAGCTGGCGTGGACGATCCTAAGTAGCAAAAGTGCTGAAATAATTGTGACACAATATTCGTAACCGCAGTCCCTGCTTAATCTGTCCTAATTAGTTCTTGCAGTTTCCTGGGTTTGAAGAAAGTGCAAGTGTAAAAGTGTTGCAAGAATGATACTGAATGTACTTTCATTTGAAGTATTTTAGCATAATCATGCTGTTGATGATCATGGTCAGAAGGAGAAGGAGAAAAACAAAGTTTCAGACCTCGAGATCTGAGTCACTGTGCTCAGCCTGGGACAGAGGGTGGGAAACAGCTCAAAGAAGAAAACCGTGTCACTCTCACGTGCCATTGGGGCCCCAGGGATCAGATAGTGCTGGTCTCTCAATAGACATTAGGCAAAGCCCCTCTTTCAGAGTTATGCTCCAGAGTTATAAGGACAGAAAATGTTTTCCTCAGAGTGGGAGGCCCACTGTGAGGCCCAAGTAAGACATCTGATAGACATCATTGCCAAACAAAGAATGTTAATCAATGTTCTTATGCACATGACCATCAACAGATTTTTTATCTGAGCATCTTTCATTACTTGAGAGAACTGTGTTTTCCTTATAACATATGACTATATTCTCTGACTAAGCTGACTTTTTTTTTAAACTAAAATAATTCCTATTTGAAACCATGTGATTTTACATCCTCTTGGTATTATGTGTAGTGATTTGTATTACAGTCACTCCTGACATTTAGCACTTGGGATGCTGCTAAGCCAAGGTTCTGTCCCGCCCTGCATGTCCTTTCCAGAAACCTTTCAGAGGTAATTACAGGGCTCACTGCTCTTATTGTGTATGGTCTGTGTGTGTGGCTCTCCTGTGATCTGTCCCAGAGAGTTTGTGCCAGCCAGCAGCACGTGGGCTGCTCTCAGCCACAGAGGGGAATGCTCACCTGCAGATCAAGAGCTTGCACCCCAACACATGTGGAGGAGCTGCTTGTCTCTCCACAAAGCCACCCTCACATACTTGTAAAATGTCTCAGAGCTTTCCCTGCTGGGTGCCCTTTGCCTGTGTTCCTGCAGGCCAGGTACCTCCTTTGAGCTAATTGTGAGTGGGTTTAGGCACAGGCAGCTGCCCTGCCTCCTGCCACTGTATGTGTGCTTTGCCCACCGCTGCATCTGACTGGTCACAGAGTTCTTTTTTGGTGATTTTCTCTCCCTGTGCTCTTTTGATCAATTGTGTTTCCAATGTGAAGCATGGCAGGTGTTAATTATTCAGCACCAATTGTTTCCAGTGTGCTCAGGTTTTGGTTCCTGATTCAGCCTCTTCTCTGGTCTGACACAGCTTTCTTTATGCAGCAGTGTTGCACTGACCTCAAATCTTGCAGGATTTATGGTGTGATTCTTGAGACCAGTGACTGACACTCAGCTCAGACCATCCCCTTCTGCACGGTCCTTGCTGATGGCCACAACCTGTCTGGTCCAGATTGTGTATGGATACCTGTGAAAGTCTGAAGGGTCAGTGGGAGGTTATCTCTCTCCATCTGTTTCTTTGCTGTTATTTTTACAAAGCCAGGCAAGGGACAAAGGCGTACGTGACTGTACCCACACCAGCAAGAAAGAGTGTTGGCTGCTTTCTGGAAAAGGCAGGTGAGGTCTCTGGCTGTGTCTGTGACCACACAGTCAGTGCAAACATCAGAATTTGGCACATGGGCCATGAAACACCGATATGGGCAGGCAGCACCTGCTCGTGCTTTTAGAAAGAGCACTTCTTGTAAAAAGAATCAAGCATGATGCAGGGCATACCTGGGAGATGACTTGAGTTGTGGTAACCAGCTGGGATATTTTCAGTGAGATTTTTCTCCTGCAACCTGGAAAAAACCTTTACTTGTAAAGTGTGGATACTGCTGGGGACAGTTTATGATCTGGGGCCTTTAAGAGCAGGTGAACAGCCACTAGAGTTAGTCCTTCACATTGTCAAGAGTGGAACATATAGAATCATGGAATTGTTCAGGTTGGAAAAGACCTTTCAGACCATCAAGTCCAGCCATTAACCCAGCACACATTGAAGAAGTTTCTTGTTGGCAGGTTTGTTAATGCTTCTGGCTCTTATGTGAAATGACAGAAGGAGAAGCAGGTCAACCAATGTTTCAGCATGCTGCAATTAACCCCAAAAAAGTCTGAAACCAAACTTCATCTGTTTGTCCCTCCTGGATGTATGTACCCTGTTAAATTACTGTGCTGGAAACAGTAAGCCAAATAAGTAGACACTGGCAGTAATAAAAACCTTGAAGTAACAAATCAAGATAAAGGAAAGTGAGTCCTTTGAATTCCATGAGATAACACCAGTGATGTTTTGTCTCAGGCAAGTATTTGGTGATGAAACGATAATGCTGCTATGTACTTTATGAGTCAGATCCTATACCAGGTTAAATGTTTCCCCTTGCAGTGTGTTCAATACTATCTTTATAAATAAATTAAACAGGTTTCTGGAGTGCCACTAAATAGGTGTGAATTTTGCCCTCCGGCAAACCATGGAAGCAATTATTAGGAAAGTATATCTGTGCCCACATCAAGTTTTGTCTTGCCCTAAATCGTGTCCTGTTTAGTCTCTGAGCACTGACAGACCATCCAAGCCCAAAGAAAAGCGTGGGCTACCAATCCCTGCAAACTGCAGAGGCAGGAGAGAAGGCAGGCCCAGGAATGGGAACAGTTTGTGCTTGTGAGCAGCTGGGGCTTGTAATCCTCCTGGGACAGCCTCACCTCAGGAAGAGGTGAGCAATACTACAGAGCTGTCATATTTAAAAGGCAATTGTGCAAGGCTTTACCTTAGGTGGAGGAAGTGAGTTTGAGGAGGCAGTGGCTGTGTTTAGGTGTTTGCAGAGGTTGGGTTCACTGAGAGTGGGCTCACAGGAGAAACACTCCTGTAGTCCTGCCTTCTGACTGTCTTACACTGTGGTCCCAAAGTCCTAAGCACAATCCATCCATGGACCTGCTACCAACATCACATCGCTCCTGAGCTTTCCTTCTCTGTGCTTGCCTGGGCTCTGTGCCCAGTGTCCTTGCTCCCCTGGCACACATCAGCCAGCCCCACTGACCTCTCTTGCCCTCACCTGTGGATTTTCTAGTCCTTGGGCTCCTGCTTCCTGCTGGAATCATGTCCCTATGTGCAGAGACACCAGGGTATATTCTGCCCTGGAATGCTGAGCAGATGCCAGCAAGTTGCCTCACTGCCTGGCACTTCCATGGGGAGACATGCCTTGAGCCTCAGCTCTGCTTGCCCAGGTTGCTAGCCCTTTACAGCCTTCCTCATCCATTAGAGACCTGATCAGATAAGCTCTCTGATCCTTCCTGGCATTAAGGCATACAAAGCTGCAAACACTTACAAATCCTTCTACAGCTCTCTTGCTACTGTCCCTTTCTAGCCTGGCACCAGCTTTGCTTCTGCCAGTCCTCAGTGAGTGTTGCTTAATTTGCTTAATTTGATGGACTCCACACAGATGGAAGCAAACATCCCTGGGGTTGGTGTGGATGCCTTGAAATAAAACCAACTGTTAGCTCAGAGAACAGCTCTGGAGTTAGATATGTTGCTGGGAAAAGTCTTATAAATCAAACCTTCCCAAAAAGTTACTGCCAGAGACTGTTGGATTCTATGTCATAATTCCCCATTTTGATAGTTGAATAAGGAAACCAAATTCATGTCTGAGCTGGACAGCGGTGAAAATCAACTGCACTTTGCCAAGCACGCTCCAGCTTTCTTTTCTCCTCTCACTAGTGAGGTTGACAGGCAATAGCCGTGACTCACACTGGCTGATTAAATGTAAGTGGTGTCTAAAAACCACAGGCTCATTATCCATCATTACTGATAACCATTTGTGGTAGAAATGAGATGATTTGTGCATGGATGTGAATGGACTGTAAATTAAGTGTTTCCCATCGCTTCCTGTGTAAAACCAAGCAGTCTTCATCCTGCTGTGTGTCACCTCAGCAGTTTCTTCATAGATGGAGAGCAAGAGCTCTGATGGGAGGAGTAAGATCAGCTCCTTCCCCGGGGGTGGTCATGGCTCTTACATCAGGTTTGTCACCCTGTCCTTTGCTTTGTGTGAGCGGGGAAGGTAGGAAAGAGGAGAGAGGAGGGGAGGAGTACATGGTGGCCACCTCTGTAACTTAGGCAGTAGCACAGCCTAAACACAGTTAAACACCAAGCACAGCAGTGGGGGAGATTGCTTTAACCTCGGAGAGTCAGTAATCCCTGCCTGATGATGTGTCCTGTGAAATGGGCCTCAAGGAAAAAGCCCTGAGGAGGACAGACCACAAGGTCCCGTTCCAGTGACAGCGAGCTTAGGAAGTGGAATGCATTATCCCTCTGGAGTTAGGGATGGTCTCCAGACACTGCCTAGTCAAACCTTGCACTTCAACACCTCCAGCTTTGAGGGGTGGTCTAAACCCTCAGAGCACTAACGTGGTTGAGCAGAGCTGTAAGGTGTGACTCTAGCACCACCTATGAACTCCTACAAGGCCTTAACAACCCCAGCAACAAAAATTAATGTTTCCCTTATCAAAGACAATTTTAACCTGGTGGAGAAAGGGATCTCCAGATGCAAACAGAAAGTGACAGTATGGAAACTTACTTGAGGACAGTCAGTCCCTCAAGTAATTAATCTCAGGAGTTGAATTGTTTCAACCTTTATTTCCAGGCAGGTGCATGTATATGTATATATGTAGCTCAGTCTAGTTCAGCCTGGAAGTGCAGTGGAATCAGTGGGTGAAATGCCCTCTCATGCTTTAAACAGGAAGAAAGGGTGTTCCTTCTGAGGAACAAATTCCTTTGTGTTGTCTAGGCTGAATCTCTCTTGCTGTCCTGTGCATCCCTGTCCACACCAGTGGCACAGCCTGCCCTGTCTGTGTTAGCCCACGTTGGAAAGCACCAGCCCCGGATACCCTGGGCAGGCCTGAAATGAAAGCTGAAATTTAAAAATAATAAAAAAGGAAGTATGTGAAAATTTCATATAGTTTTCATACCAGTGGAAATGTCTGCTCAAACATTGAATGTATAATTCACCACCCACCATCACATCCCTCATCCCCCAGCCCCCACCTCCAAGGGACACTACAGACCCAAGTGTTACAAAGGAAAGTTTTATTATTTTTTAGGAAGGGGAACATATTCTCACTTTAACTGGGAAACGTGACAATCCCCAGCTTGGGGGCAGGATGCAGCTGTCTTTGGTCCTGGTGGTGCCCAGTGTGGCCAGAGGTAAAAGCCCAAAATATGCTTTAGAGACAGGGAGGAGCATCCTGTGTGTGCAGGTCAGCCCAGAGCTTCTCAGCTGAGAGGAAAAAAGCTGTTTCTTGGCACTACATGAAGAACTTCAGCCACAGGGGTTTCCCCTGGGGCTGTGGCCTGGCCCACGTAGGAAAGTTCATAGTGCAAAGCATATGGAAAAGCTCTCCAAGGCTGGAAGATTTCCTTAGCTGGCTGCCTGTGGCACCTGAGCCTGCAGGAGTGCTCAGCCAGGAATGCTTTGGTCCAGGCAGGTGCCTGGGTGCCTGCATAGCAGGAACACTGCAGGGCATCAGAAGCATCTACAAAAAGGAGCTTAGTGCTGACATCCTGGTCTGAACCCTTCCCAGGGTTTCTAAGAAATCTGATGCCTATAAATTCCTATGCCTGTCATATAAATACATAAATACTTTTAACAAAATGCTTTGGAGTGTACAGACATGCTGAGGTGTTGATGGAGTTCATTGGGAGACATGACAACTTTCCCTTGAAATCTGCCTCACTTCAACCGAAAATACAAGTCACTGGCTGTGTCTGCTCAGATCCTGTGCTGCCTGCAGCAGGGGCAGGGCAGGACTTGTCCCCAGCAGCTGTAATGACAACAGGGATGCACAGCCCAGGATCTCTGAGGACAGTCTGGCTTCAGCAGGGGCCAGGAGGGTGTGCAGAGGTGCATCGTGGAGGTCCTGCCTGGGAATCTCTGGTGCACACCTGTATGACAAGGCTCACGAGAACCATCTGAGTCCTCCCCAGGAAGGGATGCACAGACCTCCAGGTTCAGCTGGACCATTAGAAAGAACCCACCAAATCCAGTGTCTTCATGTTTTCCCAAACTTTTATGTGTCTGGATCATTTTTGGCTGAAGTCAGCATGTGAGTGCGTGCTTGAAGATTTTCCTCTGAGAGCTGGTGTTAAGATGGAGATGTCCTGCCAGATATTCCCTTGGCTGAGGCTTCAGTAGTCTGCAGATAGCTGGAACAGCCAGTGGGCCTCTGCTCCTTAAAGATGCTCCCTTTAAACTCCCATAAAACTATGGGGTTTCACCCCATAGTCACTGCAGGACTTCTGCTTCTGCTGTCCAGTGCAGCCCTTTCAAAATACCACCTTCATTCATGGCCTTTACCTGTCAGCATTTATCTGGATCACTGCAAAGGAAGTCCCTTCCTGCCTTGTCCCTGTCTCCTGTCTTGCCACGCAAAGGGCCATTGATCAGATCTGTTCTTCTCCTACTCCAAATGGCTTCAAGATACCTGAGGTATCTTTCTGACTTAGCAGACTTTTATTTGAGCAAACATACAGCACATTTGTACTATATACAGGTACTGTCAAGTAAATAGAGAAACACAGGGTTTCTGTGAATATGAGCTAAGCTTGTGTGACTTTCTTTGGCTTTAATGTCTGTTCTCCCCAAGAGCTCTGCACATCCCTTTCCCCAGCGCTGGAGAGATCCGTCCTAGGTAGCAAATCAGCTGCAGAGCTCCAAAGACATGAACACAGCATGCAGCACATAAAGCCCTTTTGCCCTGTGGTTTATCTACACTCCAGCTGAGGCTTTCCATGGTCCCAAGGAGGAAGGCTAGAGCAGTCTGCCTGTACAAGTACAGCCAGCGAGGACACACATCCCACAGGCAAATGGCTTGGTAGGGAAGGCTGTACTTTACATGTTGCATTGCATACATCAGCTCCTACAGAGAGCTGCTTCAGAGGGGCTCAGTAACACCAGGCTGAGGGACAGATCCACGATGCTGGCGTCCGAGTCAGTACACAGAGTGACGTGATCCTGACGAAACAAGAAGAGCACCGTGGTGAGATGCACTGCATTGTCACTGCTCTGGACAGTCTGTACCCAGAGGTCACTGCTGGATGATTTGTGTGACTTCTGCAGGGTCAGCTTCAGCAAGTCCTCTTCCAGGTAGATAGAACTCTTCAAAGACACCATGTAGAGGCCATCACAGGGGATCACGATGGAGCCATTTCTGATCTGAACAGAGCCTACTTCAGCAGTGAGATTCATGGCTACTCCTTTGATGCTTTTACCTGGAATGGAAGAAAGCACAGATGATCTCATGATGACAAATGTCTTCTGGGAAAGGGGTTGTTTTATACCCACTGACTACAGGAAAGATGAAAGAAAAATATATAGGAAAGGAAACAGTGAACTAGAGAATAGGATAGAACAGAGCGTGAATATCATGTACTCTAGACAGACATCTACTGAGGAAATTTACTGGTTGTCACTCTTGACTAAGCTCTGCCTTTTGGACTACTACTACAGTTTATATTATGAATTATTATGAATTATTATTTATATTATGAATTATTCCTCCAAATTTTTATTTATGCACTCTATGTCTTACTCAAAATACAGAAAAATATGGTAACTAAAGCATATCTGTGAGTTTAGGAAGCACAGATTCCTAAAAAGAGCAGGAAAATAAAGACAATAAATAAGATGAGGAAAAAGTGTTCAGACCTGGAAGGAGGACAAAAAATGCCTTTTGTGGGGATGTTGATAACATAAGCCCTTTTCTTGGGGTTTGGTTCTGGGTTTTTTTAAGCAGAAGACAGGATAAAAGAGCAGCATAGAGACAGAAACAGAAGAGTCTAATTAATACAGAGCAGAATCAGGAGATATTAAGCCGGAACTTTACATGGAAGGATTTCTCTTGAAATGAGCGCTAACAGTTCCCAGGGCTATTCTGGTTATGTTTCCCTGCTGTGCTCCCCATTTCTCAGCACACCAGTTGAAACCCCTGGGACCAGGGGACCCAGAAGGTCTCCAAGCAGGCAGCACCGATCCTCTGGGGTGGGGCCAAATTTCTCAAGCTTTTCCTCTAAAGAACAGGAGTTTTATTAAGTTAGACTCATTGCTGTCTCACACTGTTAGCAGAAAGTAAAATGGTCAACAATATTTTAGTATGATTTAAAACTTTTAGTAATTGGTTCTATCATTAAGGTATGCCGTTGGACAAACACCTAATGTAGCCGACACACAGAGCAGAGCTACTTCTGATATGGTGTGTACACTCACTCACTCTTCCCCAGGAAATCATTTGCATCTTTCATACATCAGGAAACCATTGACTTGTTTCAGAAATACCCCAAGAGCATGCCCCGTGTACTCAGTAAAATTCTCCAAAACTACTTTCTTGTTCATTCGCAGAGTGAAAGCTTGTGTTAGGAGATAGGTAAGGGTTGCAGAAATCCATGCAGATTTTCAGGCTTTTTGTTCCACTCTGGGAAAACCCTTTTGGGTTTTTTTGTCCCCTTGCAGCACTGGGGCAGACTTGGCCCCTTCTTCCCCCCACTTGCCAAGAGCATTCCTGGCACCATCCTTCTCCAGAAGAAATAGCCATCACTGTGGCACAAAGCACAAAACAGCCTTTTAGGCATTTTAGGGGTCACTGGGTGCCACAGGGGTCCCTGGGGACTGCAGGTCAGTGCACAGCAGAGTGGGAAGGCAGGAGCCCTTCCTCTGTGCCAGGGGAATGTGGTGCAGGGGTGGCTGCTGCACTGGGGGCACCTGGGATCATCGAGGGGCCAGGGACCCTCCCAGGGTGTCCCCTGCCCCAACACCCACCCACCTGTGTACCGGATGTGGGTCCATGGCACTTCGTTGCTCCAAGGCTGGAAGAAAAAGAAGAGAAATCCTCGTTAAGGCACTTGGTGGGCACGTCACTGGTGCCACTATCACTTTCATTTCCCAGCTGGGATTGGGGTTCCACCCCCTAAAGCACAGCAGGCAGCCTCAGTTGGCACAGCTGCTGCTAGCCAGCTATGCTCTGTACTTGCTTTTATATCATTATTATTAAATATTATTTTAGTGTGGTTCCCAGCCAGTGAGACTTCCAGCCCAGTGCTGAGCCCTCCAGGCAGTGTCGTTCCTGTTTAGAAAACCATGCTGGTGACTGTAATCGAGTCCAACCAAACAGTAAGGAAGGACCTCGGGGTGCCTGGTCTAGCAGAAGGTATCCCTGCCCATGGCAGGAGGGCTGGAACGAGATAGTCCCTTCCAACCTAACCATTCTATGATTCTGTGATGTGTATTTTAAGAATGTAAGAATGCAAATACAGAAGTCTGTATCTTACTGATCAGATATGCAAAACACCAAGGTTTGGTATTAGATTTTTAAATCTGAACTCTGCATCTCAGACTTGTTTCTCATCATAACCACAGGAGACCCAAATCTGCAGTTTTTTCACAACCACAAGTATTCAGCATTTTGCCTTAATAAAGAGTGAGAGATTGGGCTCACTGCTCCCTCTCTTCACCTATGCCAAAGGCTTTCTCAGGGAGACGGTGGGCTGGTGAGGTACGGGTTGGGCTAACTTTCATGTATTTGGCCTCATGTGTTACACGTGAGCAGCCCCTTCATTCTGAGCACAGGGAAGGTGTTGGAACAGAGCAGAGTGTGTGCACAGCCATGCAAGTCTGCAGGTTCAGTGCCATGCCTGGGTAAAGGCAGGTGGCAGAGGAAGGCAGCGGGAGCTGGGCTGCCTTGTGTGATCTGTGCTGGATGGTGAGGTGGGAGCTGGGTGCTGGTGCTGGTGCTGGTGCTGGGAAAGGTCTGCTCTGGCACCCTCTAGTGCTGCCAGAGCTGATGTTCTGTGCTTGCTCCATCGGCAAGGCTGGATACGACTGCCACATTCAAGCTTTTATTGCACAGTGATTCAGGCAGAGCGATCTCCATTGGCACTGCCATTCCTTGAATCTCAGGCTTATTCTTGTTCGAGCCACCTGAGTGCACAAGCGTTTCACTCCTGGCTCAGGCAGCTTGCACTTCCATATAGTTTCCCCACAAGACAATAGCAAAGCACAAGTCACTGAGGATCTGAGTTTATGCAACATCCACCACAATCTGTGCAATTTGGCCACTGGTGGACAGGGTGTATTAGACACAGGCAGGCTGGGTGACAAACTTGTAGCACTTATAGCATCCCCATTGTCACTAATGCAAGCTACCTGCTCTACATATCTCTGCCAATTAGTGCACGATCTTGAGCACTTTGCAATTATCTATTAGTAAATTGTGCTGAGGAGAGGTTGTGTTAGTAGCATTGAAAGGATATTTGCGAGCAAGTAACAAAGTCAGTCACCTCTTTTTCTCTCTTCTGCCTTCTTATGGTGTGTGGGAAGAGGTGCCAGGAGGGCTGGGGGCACAGGGCTGCCTCTTGCAGACTGCTTTGGATTTCCCTGGATTGTTTACACACAGATTTCAACTTTGTTCCTGCCTGTTGTGGATCCCCAAACAGGAGACTTCCTCCTGGCTGGGACACTGTGTCCAGAGCCATGTGGCAGAGTTTCAGGTATAGGTTTGTGTGGCACAAAGTGCAAACCTCGGGGGGCTGACTGAGGGGACTGCTGGGATCATGGGACCGACTCCCTGTGTCAAACAGATGGCAGGTGACTGTTCTCTCACAGTGGGCTGTACCTTCTCCCCACCAGCAGATATTAGGATTATGGTTTTTACCTCACATGCAAGAGGGAGAGGTGTGGCTAGAAGAGGTAATTCCATGAGAGATGGGAATTGCAGATGAGTGACAGCAGACTATCACTACCCTTTTTTAAAATGTGCTTATTATTATTAAAGTCTCAGCTGAGATTTGCTCTCCAAGTGGCTTCATGACAGAAAGGAGATCACTGTCCATTTTTGTTAAGCACAGTACGGACTGCAGATGCTCCCTTTCCTTAGCATGTGCCATGACATTATTTGTACTGTGTTTTCACAGGGATTTTATTTTCAGGAGCTTTGAGAATGATGGAAAGGAGTCACATACGGTCTTTCTATGAAAAAACACAGCTATTGCCTTGCCAATACAGTTAGTGTGGCACTCTTCAGCCCAGGATAGGGACAGCCACTTAGTCTGCCACTCTCATGCTGCTGTGCCCCTACTTCCATGAAGTCTGTCTCCCTAACCTGGCCCAAGAGTCAAGTCAGATTAGAACCTCTGCCTCTTCAGCAGACATTTATGTGGTCAGTTCATGGTTATCCTGTACAGCCCCATGTACAGCCCCTGAGGCTGCTTTGCATAGTTCACTCCAAACAGGACACCATGGTTACCTGTTAAAATACTAGAACCCAGTCCTAACCCTGTAGTGAGCAAGTATTTAACACTGAAAAAGTCCTCTGGTGACTCCCAGGACCTGAACTTTTCCTCTGTCGCTGTTCCTCAAGCACCCTGTTCAGTTTTTCCTGTTGAGGAAGGAAAACTCCAGGCATGTACTGTGTCCCCTCCTCAGCTGCTGCTCTTGGATGTGTAAGGCTCATAGGCAGAAACATCAGGCCCTGCCATATTGCTCTGGAAGAGGAGGATTAGAGTTCATATTTTTACAGAAGAGACAGATACTGAGAGATGAGGCTTCACAGCCAAGGTGTGACCCAGGAGAGTTTTCTGCACCTTGAGCAGTGTGATAGCTTGCCCTTCTCTATCAGCTTATTCTTCCAAAAACTCTCTTCTCTATCCCAAAGTAGTGGAAGAAGAAGAAGACTGATCTGAATGAAAAATGTTATCTTTCACTGTTATCTAGGTCATCCTTGTACAGTTTAATAACCCCTGGGAGACTCCGGTCACTGCACAAGGTTCCCATTAAACAGCAGAGGACCTGGAGCACAAGGCCATCCCTCTCTTGCATGGTTACATGCCTGGCTTGCTTCTCAGCCAAATCTAAGTGGGAGGAAAGAATGAACTCGGGTAAAACGAAGCACAACAAGCTTTAAAGTGGTGCACAGCTCCTGGAGAAGGTGTGGGAGGAGAAGTCGCTAGTGCACAAGCAGCAGTGAAATAGTCGTGAAAGGTTGTTGATAATCCACCAACATGCAAGCACCTGAAAGAGGCAAGGGTATCTGCTGCAATTTTTTGAGTTTCAAGCACCTCTGCTATTTATATTGCTTGCAGGGGTGTTATGTGTGCACAAAACCCTCTCTGGCCACACCAGTCTTTCTCACACAGGCATGTACAGACACAGATCCTAATCGCAGGATATGGGCAGGCTGAAAGCACCAAAAAGGTTTCAGGGGGTCTTGCTAGAGCTGTCACAAAGTCCCTTGCTTTCTCATATATCTGCCAGCACATATAATACATTTTAAAAGTTCAGGCCATGTTTATGGGCAGTCTGGGTTCTCATTCACCCAGCTGATCCTATTTAGTTAAATGGAAATACGCACAAGACACTGCAAGTAGGGCAAAGAGTCAGACCTCCCTCCCCCGGGGCCAGTATCAAAAGCATCCTTGGAACAATCTCTCTTCTGGACAATCTGGCCTCAAGCCCTGCACTGGTCAGTAGTGAATGTTGTTTTGAGAACAAGCAATGTAATTTAAAAAAATAGAATTGCTGTCATAAGGAAATTATTAAAAACTTGGTGTTTCAAGAAGGATAAACCTAAAAGCTTTTTTCTTTCCTAAAAAAAAAGAAAAAAAAAGCCCATACAAAGCTTTACAGGCCACAGACAATGGGTTGAACATGAGCTCTTACCGTTGAGGGCTGCAGCAAATCTATCCCAAGGTAAATCAGGCAGGCAAGGAGCAATATCCACTGAGCGACTGCGGACACGAGATGCAGCGTGTTCCTAATCTGGCCTCTTCGCCAGCTCTTCCACTCATCCTCTGCACGCTCCCTTTCGCAATCCATCTGGTCCTGACTTCTTGGCTCTGCTTGTGGCTGTCCTTCCATGTCAGCCTCACTGCCAGCAACTGCTGGAGCAGGGGCCAGGAGCACAACAAAGGGAGCAAGGGATGGATGAGCTGTGTGCTCCTGTCCCAGGAGCAGAGGTGAAGCTAATACAGTACCTTCAGGAGCCTGCTTTATGCACCCAGAGAAGCAGGCGGGGGAACTTCTTTGTGACTAATCTAAATTTCCCCTTCCTTCTTTTCTTTCTTTCTTTTCTTTTCTTTATTCTTTTTTTTTTCTTTTTTTTTTGGGGGGGTGTGTGTGTGTGAATGTGGGGGCTGATTTATTGCATCCCAGTTCAGTTTTGAGTCAGGGCCTTTGAAAGGAAATATGTTTATATTTTCATAGCTTCAACTGTGGATGTCTTGACATGTGATCTTTCCAATAATACTGAAAAGCTGGGTGGACAGTGCTTATCTTCACAGCAAAAGCTCTCACTTTTCTGTTCAGCCTCAGGTGGGTTTTTACAGAGCTGGCTCCCTCCCTTGTTAGCATCATATAATGGTCCTGAAATCTCTTCTGTCAAGAAGCAATGAAGAGGAAGGGATGTGGGACAGGTGGATAGCATAAGAAATTGGAGAGAAAATATGTGCTTCCCTTTTCTCTTCATCTTTAGCTTCTGATTTTAAAGCCACGGGATGCTGCACAAAGCTTAGAATGGAGAACATGGAGAACTGCTCAGGACACGCTGCTTTTTACACACACTGAAACCTGTAGTCCAGGGAATGGCACTGAGAGGGGCATTCCCAGGCCATCCAGGCGTCCCTCCTGAAGCCTCCTGACTATCCCTTAGGGTACAAACACCTCTTCTTCTCTTGGTCTTCCTGTGACATTTGCCTGTGACACACAGAACTGCCAAATGTCAGTTGTTTGCAGCAGGGACCACCTCCTGTGGTTATTTTGCGTGACAGGCTTTGTGTCCTTTCCTGGGGGCAGTCCAGCACCGCTCTTTCCACTGCTCTCCTTGCCAGATTTATTCTGTTTCACATTACCATATCGTGACTGAGGTCAGGTGCTGCCTTTCCCAGTGAGGATTGAGCCCCTTGGGAGTGTTATTGTCTGTCTACCTTGTCTACCCTCCAGGGATGAGTTGTCAGAAAGTTTCCCTTCCCCAAAACATGCTCTTTTAACATGTCACAAGGTACATGTCCTGACAAGTATGTAACCTGCATGCAAAGGAAGCAAGTGTAATGTTTTTTCATGTGTTTTTCCATGTAGGCAAGGATATTTCCTATGAATACAAACCAGATGAAGGGGATAGTCCAGCAGCTGGGTATGCAGTGTGCTGTGAGGACACCCCATGCTCACTATCCTTGCTCTTGAAAAGTTGCAGATAGCTGGTAGATTGAGTCAGGAATACACTCTGGTGTTTATCTGGAGAACACACCACAGGTCATGGAAACTCAGTGAAGAAGGTTCAGCTTTCACATGTTCCACTGGCTTTTGAGTGCTTGGAAATTCTTGTTCCTCTCTCACTGGTGGCCACTCTCTGGGTGTGCTGGAGCCCCTGACTGAGCCCCAGCAACAGCCCTGACTCTCCTTCCTTGACCAGGAATAAGACGAGGAGGGTTCGTGCTGCTTCAGAGCAGTTCCCCTGGATGCAGAGTGTGAGTTTGGAGGCAGGACTTTGGCACTTTGGGGTCACACAGCCTCACCGGGCTCAGCACCAGCCATGGCTGGCCTTGGGCTTGGCCAAGCCCTGCAGGAGAGTGAAGCAATACCTTGATGTGCTGCAAAGGCTGGCTAGGACTGGGGAGATGTGGACAAGATTATCTGCTCCCATGGATCTGCAATGTCATGTCTAGGCCCCCAGAAAAACCTTCACCCCACTTTCATCTCTGGTGTCCATCCACAAGGGGCTTGGACAGCCCATGGAGACTCTGGAGATGAGGGAATCTCAAATGTGGCTTCAGAGCAGCTTTCTGGTGGGGAACAAATCCAGGTCTGGGTCCTTCCTCCACAGGTGGACGTCTCAGCCACCTGCAGTTCAGAGGGATGGCAGGTGTGGCTGGGAAGCTGGGACCCAGCTGTCCCCGTCCTGCAGGAAGGGCAAAACAGGCTCAGAGGGGTGACACAATGCCTGAGCAAGTGACTCCTTGTGCCTGGAGGTCTCTGCTGTGGGGATGGCTCAGGGTCAGCGTCCCCAGCCCTCACCACTTGCAGTCCCCACGGCTGACACTGCAGCAGGAGCAGGTGGGCACAGAGGAGGGCATGGGGACAGGGCTGCAGTGCCTGCAGTGCCACCTGTAGCACCAAAACCAATGAGTGTCTGCAGAGGCAGCCACCAGAGCCTACCAAAGAACGTGTCAGGGTTTCAGTAGGGAACCACAGAACAAGAGTGCACAATCATCAGGCCATGGCAGCTTTCCTGAAAGGGAAGGCACTGCCGTGTGTCACAGCACCTCTATTGAGCACAGACAGCCTGGGCTCTTCTGCCCCGAGTGCTCCCAACCTGCTTTCTCCAGGAAAGGGAATTTGGGCTTGCTGCTCACTGTTTAGTTGCTGCAAAAATGCCAGGATGCTGAGCTAAGCTGTCCCAGACTCGTGTGCCCATAATTCTCACATTTTACATACATGCCTTCGAACCAGGTGCAGGCTCTTGCCTGTCTCCATCTCCTCCCTCCCCAACTCTGGATTTTGTACTGGTTTTGTTTCTAAAACTCTTAAAAAAACCAAAAAAGGTGGGTGAAGGTTGTGCTTATGTACTTCTGAAATTGCCTTGTCATTTCTGTAGTCCCACAGTGCAAGTGTCGCTCACCCTGGGTTAGCAGCACTGGCATCACGGGGGATCAAAAGCAGCTGCATTTCAAGTAACATCCCTGGCATTGTACCCGAAACAGGAAAGAGGACAGCTCATTCAGGGCCATCACAAACACCCATGCACAGAACCTTCTGTGGTTTAGATTTCCTTTAGCTTGTCCTTCTGCCCTTCATCTTGAAACCCAAGTGCAGGCCACTTGGTGGCTGTCAGAGCCCCTGCTCTCCTTCCGAGAGGAAACCTTTGGAATCCTGACGCATTGCAGACAGGCTGCGCTCACCCAGCATTTGCCAGAATTTGCTGAGTTTGCCAAAATTATGTTGGTTCCTCTTCCACAGGGACCTTGAAGCTGAAGTCTCTCGGGGTTTGCCTCAACCTTTTGCAGTCATCATGCCATTCTAGTGAGCAGGCAGGCTGGGATGGCTTTGGGGCTCCATGAACCTGTTGGTGCTCTGGCTGTCTTGTTAATTTTTCTAAAGAAATGCCTCTTGGTGGCACATGCAGAAATGTTATTCCAGCAAAAACTGAAGGAAACCAGAGTTAGTTGGGAGTATGACTTGCTGGTGGGCTTTTTTGGTTTGGTTTGGTTTTTTGGGGTTTTGTTGGGTGTTTTTTGACAGCAATCCAGTATCTTTTACCTTAGGCTGTCATTTCTGGCTTTCCCAGGCTGGGTTGCTGAGCGTTTTAAAAACCTTGATGAAAGAGTGCTGGTCACAGTCAGGGCTAAATCCTGCAGTGTCAGGGTTGTCCCAGGACTCAGCTGCAGCTCGGAGTCCCAGCCTGCCAGTGCCCCAGCCAGCAGGGCAGGGCATGGAGCATCCTCCCCACCACAGGTCACAGCCCCTGGCCCATGGGGAACATCCCTGTGTGGGAGTCACAAGGCTGGGACCTTTGCCCAAGGACTGGCAGCCCTCACTGGCACCCACCTTGATTTAGCTCCTGTTTCTTGGGAAAGTGCTCTCACCCCAGCAAAAGGAGGAATTGGGCAATTATACAGCAGATTTTAACTTTATTTCCCAGAAGAACAGTGGAAGAACCAATTAAACTGTGTGTAAACATCTAGAAGGAAAAAGGAAATAAGTAGCAACCAGTATGAATTTTCAAGAACAAAACCTCATGTTGTCTGCAGGGCAAGGGAACATTTTGGGGACTGGCTGTGGGCATTCACTGCACCTTCAGCAAGAGTTTTGACTGTGTTGAGAAAATAGCAAAGGAAATAGCAAATGAAGCCTTGGAGAGGGAGAAAAACAAAGTGTTACAAAGGTAAGATTTTTATGTGCCCCAGCTACTGCTATTTAATGTCTCTGTCCACTCCAGAAATAAGGTATTTTATAACTAAGCCAGATTTATTTATCATATTCAATGATTTTTGCCTAAAAAGTTTGTGGCCTCCTGCTCTGGTGTCTCTGAACCACATGAACTCTCTCTCTCCCTTGATCACCAAAGTAAAAGACACCAACGTCTTTCACTTTTAGCACATCAAGAATCTGTTGATTCATGAATGATTTTAGTTGCTCAGTTCAACCTAAAGTGGAAAGTAAGATATAGTCCTTTGCTAAAATATCAGATATGAATAAAATATAGATATGCTAAAATATAGATAGGAATCTGAGCTGAAAGGTTATTCTTGGAGGTGGCGGGTGGGGAGACCTTGTAAAAATTCAGGAGTTGGACTTGGTGATGCTTGTGGATCCCTTCCAGCTCAGGACATTCTATGATTCTGTGATTGATCTCACTTCCATGTGACTTTTTTCTTGTTCCTTGCATATAGCCACTCTTTTCCTGATGGATTTCTGCCAGTAGAGGCACTGAGCTAGTAAGGAGGAATATATGTGTCAGGCTACTTTGGGCAGTATAAACCAGAGAAAGAAATGGTGAAAATGCTGTGAAATCGCCAAAGAAAATATTGACATATAGTCAATAGCAAAGCCAGGCAGGATTAGGACCTGCCTCAGTGATAGAGTTGGCAGCATTTCTTGGAGCCAGGCTGGGTGGCATCTCTAAGGGGGTGCAGTGACTGGGGAAGAGCCGAGTGTTTAAGGGTGGTTTTTAATGTCAGCGTTGTGGTTTTCAGCACAGCCCTGAGGGGCAGCAGCACAGCCTTCCCAGCAAACCAAAGTCAATATTTCCTCAGCCACCGCATTTCACACTGGAGTTGTGAGGTTTCCAAAGGTCAGCTGCTGTCCCTTTTTGGATGTGACAGATTTTCCACTGTTGGTGGTGGTCTTTGACCTGAGCACTATCTCTATTTAGCTCTGGACTGTGCTATTCTGTTCCTCAGAGGGGTCTTCCTTTACCATTCCATCAGCTGAGTGGGTAGGGCTGAGTATTCATTGTGGTACCTCTAAAAGGTTGAGGTGAGCTTAGTCACACACATCTTTCTTCCTTTGTCAGAAATCCCACCATGGCATACCATCATACTGTGAGATACCAGGAGGCAATATCAAGTGTATTTTTCGAAATTTTTTCTGGTAAAGAGAATAAGCAAGCTACGAAAAAGAAGAAATAATTCTACATAATTCTACATGACATTGAGACATTCAGCTGGTTTAGCCAGCTCCATTCCCATTCTTGAGGTGTTAGAAATCCCTGAGAGGGACACGAAGACCTTGATGCCTCAGATACAGCTCTACTCTGGATTAAGGAAATGGTTTCTCTTGCCTATCTGGCACTGTCACCATTGAAATGTCTGTTTCCCCTCATCACCTCTGTGGAAGTTTTTTTGGCCAGCAAAGTCATCCCTCCTGAAAATGAGGTTTTATTGAAGCTCTTGATCCTTCTTGTGGGCTTCTAACCTGTTCCCTTCCTTTAAACATGATGATAGGAATGGTGAGCAGTGTTTTGGGAAAGATTTGGAGGCAGAGGTCCTACCTTTCGTGATTCCTTCACATTCACTCCAAATTGTTGCATTACAGAAGTGAAAAATGGCTAGACTGTTCCTGACCCAGCCAAGCCCAGAGAGAAAGACCCATGTGCAGTGCCATTTTCTACTCAAGCCACTTCATCCCTTTGCCAGTGTTTTACTGGGATGATGTTTTAGCACCCTTTGCTAGTCAGGATGCATGCAATCTATTCACTGTTTCACTGGCCTCTCTGAATTGAGATCTGGTGGCACAAAAGCACATTGACCAGCAAGATGCTTCATAGTCTCTCCTTTGTGAGCATTATGAACTCTTTCCACGTTTTCTGAATACTGTTTTCTTATTTCTGGCAGCTGCCAGGTTAAGCTTCTGGCTAAATTGTTTCCTTCCACTATTTCTTCAATAATTCTTAAAGAGCTCATTAACTTTCCATTCACAGTCATTTAGTTATTGTTTTTTCCACGTGGTCAGTTGGGCTCATAATTTCCCCTAATTTATATTAGCTCTTTTGAAATATCTAGTCACTGTATTACTCGCTGGGGCTGCCCTCTAATTGCTCATACTGACTACAATCAGATCCTGGTCTCTAGTCCTTAAGATCTGACCACTTCATCAACAATTAAATCAACTTTTTTCACTGTAAAAAGCACCAAATATAGCACTTTCACTCAGCAAGTTTCCATTATTAGGAAATGTCTGTCTGAAACCATTTTAAGCTGTCCTGACACTACCGTAATCTCACATGAGTCCTGATAAAGATTTTCCTGGCAGCATCACCATTCCCTTCTCTGGACTCTGCAGGAGGAAAGTTGCTCGGATCTTGTGCCAGCCTCTGTTTTAACACATCACACAGAAACAACCTGCTCAGTTTTCTCTTTTTATTCCTTTTATTTGCAAAACACTGAATTATCTAGGTGCAGCTTGAATGAATGACTGAAAACTTCCTGTCACAACAGCGTTTCCATAGGCTTAAACTTTTACTTTTGGGTGAGACGAGAAAAGGTCCAGATCTCCAAAAATCAGGCAGTCCTTGACCCCTTCTCCCAGGGTGCCCTTGGCAGATAGTCCTTGAGGCTTTCCATCAGCTGAGTGAACCATCTTCATGACATAAGCCCATAACGCAGCAGGGGTAGGAAATATTTCCCAGCTGCTAATTCTCCTACAAACATAAAACACGCAGCCAGGCCCCCTTTGCCTGGGGCTGTGCTGGGGCTGGCAGGAGGCCACTGGCACTTGCAGGAGCAGCCCGTGGGTGCCGTGGATGGGGCAGGGGCTCCACAGAGCCCACCCGGGGGGTGTGAGGCAGCACTGAGAGCCTCAGATGACTAACCCCAGCCAGAGGCTTTCTCTGTATTACACACAGCAGCGCTCGTGCTCCCCAGCAGGCTTCAAAGGAGGGGGAACAGCACAGGGTGTGGTTGCCACCAGAGCCCCCAGAGACACCAGAGGTGCCTGCCCGTCCCACGCAGCCATCACGCTGTCAGCCCCGAGGGGCACGGGCAGAAGGTCAAGGGGTCCAGCAGGACAAACCCCAAGGAGGCTGAGCAGTCAGCTCTGCACCAGTGATGTTTGCAGATGACCTCTGTTTGTTTTCTCCTCCACCTGCCACTTTCACTAGTCCTTAAGTGCAATATAAACAGCCCAGCCTAGTTTCTCCCGTGGACACACGGGCATGAGTGGGCTCCAGGGGCATGTGTGGGGCTCCCTTGCCTGCAGCCAGCACTCTTCTGACACTGGCCACCCTGGGGGAGCTGGAGAGGGGACACTTCTCTGCAAGCAGTCAAGCAGGTATGGGTTCATACCTGCAGGGATGGGTTCATACCAGTGTCCCACTGCAGCCTGATGGAGGTAGGACTGCTGCAGCTTTGACTCCCTGGGCTCAGCCAGCAGCAAGACTCAATGTACGTACACACAGAACCTATATATAGACCCACAATGTGTGTATGTAGAGATATATATATTCATAGCCACACAGATCAGCACAGGCAGAAAATGCACAGTCCTCACACAAGCAGCATCAGTGATCTCACCCTCTTCCCCGGTCTGGCTTATTAGGATGAAAGCTTGTAGCAAAACATATGAATTCCTTCACTGCTGGTCTTACACATACAGTCTTTCCAGTCTATCCTCCTGTCTCCCAAGCCTTTTATCCTAGTTTCCATCTGGCCTGGCTTACTGTTTGCCAGCCATTGTACACACCAACATACCCATGCACACCCCAGTCTCTCTGGGAGCTGCTGGCCTGGCACACAGGCTGCTTTGCCCACGGTGCCCCTCCTGCCACTGGCACTCCAACCTCCATCACCAGGGAACCATCTGAAGAGAGCTTAGAAAGCTGATGGGACATGCCAGAGCGATCAGACACAGGGCATAGTCAGACAGGTCCCTTTTGTCCCCTTTTCCCTCTGTTTTCCCACCTTGGTCAATCTCTTTCCCCTGTTTGCTCCTTTCCACAGGCATCCCACAGTAAGTCCTGTACAATCTCAGAAGGCTCTTCCCAGCATCCAGTAATGAGCCCCATGTGCCTTTGGCTGATCCCCCTCTTTGCTTGGCAGGCAGGGAATGTTTCCTGGTTTGTCAACACAGCAGATGCTGTAACTCGGGCTGTGTGTGACCACACACACTCCCAGCAGTGTCCTCTCCCTCTCCATCCACCAGAGCTCATATGTGAAGCAGATACTTGGAGCACTTGCTCTCTCCCATTTCTCTTCAGATAGGTACAGCCCTCTGGACAGACTCCCACACTGACACCAAACAGCTCTTAAATATCTTCACTGCAGACAGCTCTTAAATGTTTTCACCGCATGACTGCAAAACCAGTAAGTTATAACTCAGGAATTTGATATCTCTATTTTGTTAAATCATCTCTTCCTCATCTGGTGTTTGGGGATTCTTTCCTTTTTTAGCACATACAGATCTGAGCAAGACGGCTTATTCCCATTAGATGACTTTTCCTTCCCAACATGCTCCCTTCGTGGCTGGGGATGGGAGAAAGAGTCCCAGACTACCTTGTTTTTTCCAGCATCTCTTCTCCTTTCATGGTGTCTGCCCTGAGCAGGGAGGGAGCTGCAGTGGCCAGACCCACCAGCTCATGTGGAAACCTGTCAGCATCAGGGCATGGTGCTGGGGGTCACCTGTACCCCTTCTGTGGCACCTCAGAGGTGAAATGAAGCCTCACTGTCCTGACTCTGCTTGGAGCAAACCTCTGAACAGAAGGAGCCCCAGCCCTGATACCTTCAGAGCTGGAAAGGCCTCAGCTGGCCCCAGGGATGCTCCCCTGGTGTGCATCCATCAAGCTGAACTTGTCTCCAGCCTCAGCTCATCAGCCCTTCGCTGCAGGTCCAGCTCCTAACACTCTTTCCTGAGCCTGAATCCAGCTTTATGATGTGGGGAAGCTTTTTCTTTTTGATCACCTTCCCTGAAAAAAAAAAAAGCCTGTGCACAGAAAAAAAGACACCTCAGAGAGAAGGAAAAAAAAAAAGGAAGAAGAAGCCTCAGGCTTTCTGTTGCAGTTCTGAGCAACCTTTAGTACCAAGAATAACAATAAGTCTGTTATTTTTTCCCAGTAAAGGCTTTCTGTGCCTGGGGGTTGCTGAGAGGGCCACAGGCAATGGCAGCAGCATCTGTCTTCTGCTGCCCCAGGTTTGGCAGCCTCAACAGGAGGTCAAACACATGTCCTGCCCCCACAGGGCTCCCCGAGGCTGCCTGGGATGGGCTCCATGGGGGGACAGTGATCAGAGAAGACACCAAACAATGGCTCAACACGTGGATATATGTTCTTTGAAAATAAGCAAGCAAAGCACCTGCAAGCAGTGAACAGATATCTGAACATACTTACCATGTGTGAACTGGGGGTCAGCACCCAGCCAGGTGCTCACCCAAAACTGGCTCCCTTCCTCACTGCCCAACCCATGTCCTCAGCTTGTGCTGTCTCTCCCACACATGAGCTGGGAGAGAGCCATCAGCGACATCCTTCACTGTGGCAGGAGGAAGGAAAATCAGAAAAGTCAGCTTTTCCTCTTGGACTGTAGCATGGGGAACAGGCTGGCATGACATGGATGTCAGTGAGAGCCAGCCCTACCTCAGGGCACTCGCAGTGACCCCTGGAGGAGTCCCTCTTTCTCCCCAGGCAGCGTCAGTGCCAACCACAGCGCAGGATGTCTCTGGCTCGCCGTGTCCCTGTGACTCAACTAGGTCAACCGAAGGCAGACAGCGAGCGGGCAGGGAGGCAGCCGTGGTGTGAGCGGGGGTTTCTCTTCTCTTAATGCCACAGGCTATCATCAATCTGTGACATTTTCCAGTCCTGATCTGTGATGGGAAATCTGTCCACACTTTGGTTTGCTCTGGAATGCCCCTTGGCTATGGGAGGTTTGGGTTAGACATTAGGAAGAAATTCTTTTAGAGTGGTTGGGAATTGGAATGGGCTGCCCAGGGAGGTGGTGGAGTCACCATCCCTGGAGGTATTTAGGAAGAGACTGGATGTGGCACTTACTGCCATGGTCTAGTAGACAAGATGGTGTTAAGCCAAAGCTTGGACTCGGGGATCTCAGTGGTCTTTTCCAACCTAGTTGATTTCGTGCTTGGCAGCTCCCTTGGACACCAAAAGCTGTGTGAGTCCTGATAGGAGCGAGCCCACCAGCTTGGCTGGGCAGGCTGGGACAGAGGGGAAAGTGGGCCACTCCTCCGAGCTGGTGTGCCATCCCACATTAATGGTGGGTCATGGTGGTACCTGTAGGAGACCTAGCTGTGAGGTACCATCAAATCTCAGATGGTTTGTACTGTGCTTTGCCAGGTTTCATGGCCACTTTCCCATCTTTCAGGAAAAGATTCTCCCAGTTATTTTTCTACTTCCTCCACTAATTTTCCATGGTTGCATTAATCCTGGCAGGCTAATTTTGCTAGTGGATATATGGTATTTGTGGTTATGACTCACCAGTTGCTCACTTGCCATCTACAAAATCAGTGTAGATCTGCGGAGAGATGCTGTTTAGTGCTGGAAAATAAAGCCCCTGAGGCTTTACATGACACTCACACTTCTTTCAAGATTGTGATGCCCTTAGCTCTGCCTTATGGCCCACCCTGACTCCCACAGTGACACTGGAATGAAGAGGGGATTTTTAAAAACCACTGTCCCCCTGGAATTTTATCATACCAGTAGGACCATTGGAAGAGCTGCCTTTTGGTCCGCTTGCATTTGTGTGATGTGGGTTTGTTGCAATTTAACTGCAAAGAAATTGTCTTTTTTCTTTTTTTTTCCTGGAAAAAGACTTCTGGTATCTGGTGGCCAAACAAAAGAAGAGAAAAAAGAAAAAAAGGAAAAAATCCTAGAGAAGTTCAGCTGATAATGTGGCGGAGTCATCTGCACAGTGCTAGGAGTGGCGCAGTCATGTCTCTCCACCCTGCGATATCATCAATACTGCTATGACTTGGGCGGAATATGGGATGGAAAAACTGAAACCGCTCGAGTCAGCTGGAAATTTTTAGGGTGGGGTGTGTGTCTGCAGGCAGCCCCGCTGCCTCCCAGGAGCCCACCACGATGGGCAGCCCCAGCAACACAAGGGTCCCTTCCTGAGCAAAAACTCCCCCCACACCCAGAAAGAGTCTCGCTCCGACAGAGTGACCCTGGGATGAAGAAAGCAGAGGTGGAGGGACTGCTACTCCAGCCTCTGAAATAGGCACAACTGGTTTGCCTTCAGCCACCTTTGCAGGGCTGCCCGAGAGGCAGATGCAGGGCAGGAGCTTTGTCACTCTCTGGTTAACTAAATGTGCAGAGTTCCCCATAGCTTTGCACTGAAAGTATTAACTGGGGTGTGGGCAATAGTGGGAGTCTGGGAGCCCCTGTGTCTGACATCCCAATCCTGGGTCAGCATTGCTCCCCTAAGGCCGGGAGAAGTGGAATTGTTCAGCCTGGGAAAGAGAAGGTGTTGAGGTGACCTGATTGTGAACTGAAGGGAGCCCACAAGGAAAATGGAGAGAGACTTTTTTCAAAGTAGTGACAGGATAAAGGGGAGTGAACAGCTTCAAAAATAAGAGTGCAGGTTTATATTAGATATTAGGAATAAATTCTTTACTGTGAGGGTGGTGAGGCCCTGACACAGCTTGCCCACAGAAGCTGTGGATGCCCCATCCCTGGAAGAGTTCAAGGCCAGGTTGGATGGAGCTCTGAGCAACCTGTTCTAGTGGAAGGCATACCTGCCCATGGCAGGAGGGCTGGAACTAGATGACCTTTAGGGTCCCTTCCAATCAAAGCCACTCTGTGATTCTAAGACAGAGACCCCAGAGCTAGTAGGTACCAGCTGGTCCCTGTCACCTCAGCAGTGTCCCTCAAGCTGAGCAGTGGGGTTTGATGCTGGGCATTGTGGATAGGTGGCATTTCTCCACCCCATGCAGAGCCCTTTGTAGTCTTTTAATAACATAGTATATATGAAGTTAAGTATGGGGTAAAAATGCATTATTTAAGGATGTTATTTTCCCAGGGTCAAAGCAATCCAGTGCTTGCATCCCCAAGACTTTTGTAATTCTGCTGAACAAATCTAAAGACGAAAAACCAAAGCCCCACCTGTCAGAGGCTGACAGACTTCTGGGGCAAAGGGTTTCTTTGTGCTGGACAGCAGGTCCTTGAGAGGAGCACTGGCTGCAGAGCAGGGACACAGCCTTGCCCCTGGACTGCCATTCTCCATTCTGCCCTCTCTGCAGGGGCTGCTTGAGATCAGCTTCAAAGCCTGACTAGAAATCCCAGCACTGCTCTGAGGCTCCAGAAAGGAGCCAAAGAGCTGAGAGAGTCCCGTGTCCGTGCCCAGCTGGGGCTGACTTGGAGGATCAGAGAGACAAGAGCACCTGAGCAGCAGCTTTCTGGCACCATGGGTAGCTGGTGTGCCCTAAATCACAAATTCCTTGTGCAGATCTTATTTTTGAGTTCTTACCTCTGCAAGGAATACCAGTCCTTCTGTCTGTGTGCTGAGTTTGATGTAAGGAGGATAACAAGCTGCTTTCTACAACAGTTTCACCATGCTGATAGGAAACAGGGAGAAGTTTCCCTGGAGAAATAACCCAGTGATGCCCCCAAAAGCAAAACAGAGACAGCTGTGGCAGGGGAACCACTGGAGAGAGCCCTGCGAGCTGCATCCTGTCCATGTCACCCCAAGCTGATAGTGTGGCACTGCCAAGCCTGCTCCTACCACTGCCTGTCTCCCCTCTCCTCCCCACCAGTCCGGATTTCTATGCTTCTCTTAGACCTGTTTTCAAGTGGACGCCTTCTGAATCCAAAGAGTCTCTGGGCGATCTGCTCTCTGTCAGCTGCTCCAGCAGATGAACAGTGTAAGCAAACATAATCACTGCTGTGTGCAGTAAAGCATGGCCCATCTTGCGAAACCTCGGTGCCGGAAAACAGGATGACTCTCTGGGCTGGCTGACTGCGCCTTCCCCGGCTTCAAATCAGCCCCAGCAAAAGTGTCTCAGCTTAACTCCACATGTGGTGACTGCCTTGCAAATGAGGGTTGATTTGCTCCAAAAAGCCATGGGGGAGGAAGGGAGAGAATAAAATTAGCAAAGTGGATTTCAAACTACTGGAAACTCAATGGATGGGTGAGCTACTATTTGGGAAGCCAGGTCACTTACAGCAGGTCTCGGCAGTGAGTAATGATTTAAGGCCCTAAATGAGCAGCATTTCACTGGTCTCTGGAGCTTACATATGCCATCAATCACTGTCAGGACACAGGGCCAGTTGGTGCTGATTGCAGGAGAAATAAATTTGTATTTCTCAGGTTTCCTGTGAGTTCCCGCAGTAATTCATTGGAGTTACTGGATGTGAAATTCCTCTGAAACAGTGACAAGTTAATGTGTTAAGGTCTGAACTGTATGATCTTAAAGGTCTTTCCCAAACGAAATGGTTCTATGATTTTCCACACACAAGTTACCAAACAGAAGATAAACAGCAGGAAAATAATGCACAGAGAGGTGGCAGTGGGATGGCAACTGCTGCCCTGCACCTGCCGGGTGATGCCTGCTGTGGACCATATTCGTGGGTGCAGGGCCCTCAGAGAAGCTTTTAGCTGACCACAGTATCCCTTTGCCAGCCTGTTCTGCCCCAGCCATCCCCACTGTCACTTCCAGCCCCCGGCACACCCATGGAGCGAGTCCTGGTGGGCACCATGTTGGAGGAATTCCCCAATGTCTTGCAGGCATTTACATCATGACTTTGTCAGGCTTTGGAGGAGTCTTTCTCACTGCATATGATGTCCCAGGGGCTGTCTGGGGGGCGACTTGGCCAGGGGCTGCTGTGATGAACTCCTGTGCTCTGCAGTTCTGTGACTCACTGGGATGAGTCTGAATCCACATGACCAGTGGGACCAGACAGACTTTGTCCTAGGGCACCGAGTGAGCTGATGGAAGAGCTTGCTAAATCATGGTCCATCATTTATCACCATTTATCATTGCGTCATTTGTTGTCAGTCCTGGCTAACTGGGAAGATCCCAGATGACTGGAAGTTGGCCAGTGTGACACCCATCCACAAGAAAGGCTGGAAGGAAGATTTGAGGAGCTGTCAGCCTGACCTCCATGCCTGGCAAGGTTATGGAGCAGGTGATTTTGAGGTGATCACACAGCACATACAGGATGACCAAGGGATCAGACCCAGTCAGCACTGGCTTAGGAAAGCCTGGTTGTGCCCGACCCACCTGAATGCATTTTATGACCAGGTGACACACCTTGTGGATGAAGGAAAGACTGTGGATGTGTCTACCTAGATTTCAGCAAAGTGTTTGACACAATCTCCCATGGGATACTCCTGGAAAGGCTGGCAGTCCATGGCTTGGACAGGTGCACTCTTGGCTGGGTTAAGATCTGGCTGAATGGCTGGGCCCAGAGTGTGGTGGTGAATGGTGCTGCATCCAGTCAGTGTTGGTGTCTCCCAGAAATCAGTGTTGTTCAGCCTGGAGAAAAGGACACTCAGGGTGACCTTATCACCCTCTAGAACTACCTGAAAGGAGGTTATAGCCAGGTCGGGGCCAACCTCCTCTCCCAGGCTACTAATGGCAGGACAAGAGGGCATAGTCTTAAGCTTCACCAAGCAAGGTTTACGTTGAACATTAGAAGGAATTTCTTGACAGAAAGGATGATTAGATATTGTAATGGACTGCCCAGGGAGCTGGTGGAGTCACCATCCCCAGAGGTGTTTAAGGAAACACTGGATGTGGCACTTTGTGTCATGATCTAGTTGACATGGTGGTGTTCAGTCATAGGTTGGACTCACAAAGGTCTTTTCCAACCTAATTGATTCTGTGATCCTGTGAAAAAAATGTAGCAGGAGGCACATAAAGATCAAGATCTCATTTACCTAGACACTGCTGAATCCTCTCTGTTATTCCATGGACATGTAATTCACTGGGCCCAGCCCAACAAGAGGAAAAGCAGCATCTTTGTGCCAAGTGAGACCTCCCAGACTCCCTCCCTGGGCAAGCTCTTTGCTGGGGGCCTGTAGGAACTGGAACATGCCAAGGACACACATGAGCCTTTGTGTCTGAAAAGAGATGGGTTTCTGCCTGATGATCTCAGGAGGAAATTGGACTTTAAATGCTGTGCTTTTAATAGAAAACTCACTTATAAAGAGAGCAGGAAACCACAGATTAGGGTGTGTAAAGATGTTGCTAACTGCCAAGGAATTTCCCTGACAGAGACAGCTGTGGTGGCAGCCCCAGCCATTCCTGGTGTCCCTTTTCCCCCTGCCTCAGCCTCACACAGCCACCATGGGTTGCCCAAGGTGCCAGGGGATCTCCAAAGGACCCGTGCACAGAGACATGGAGCCTGATGTAGCAGCACATCACGGGCTGGTCCCACAGCCCCATGGCCATTCGCTTGCACAGTCAGTGAGGATCTCATAGTGCCCATAGTGGGCCACAGGGGCTGTGAGGGACGTAATGTGACATCAGCATCCAAGAGATGCTTCTTGGCAGTCATGCTCAGCCTGTCATGCTGTCATGCTCATGGTGTAGCCCAGTAGTTGGCCATCTGTTCAGTGATGCTGCTCCCTCCCTCTCCTCTCCCTTTGTGGCCGGCTGTGGTGTGTGCCCAGCTCAGGCTCAGCTCCCTGCTGCCTCCCTGGCCCTGGCAGCTCTGGATTTGGCAGTGATGCCAAATGGGGCTGCTACACCTGCCCCTGGGTTTTTTTGCTGTGAGTGCAACAACCCCCAGGACTGATGCTGTGAACAAGGACACCTGCAGCTCAGGGAACACACAGCACACCTGCTCCAGAGGGACAGCCTGAGCCCCATCTCCCAGCTGGGCAGTGCAGCAAAAGGGGGCTTTAGGAACCCCCATCTGTGCCACAGGAGAACAGCTACAGCCTCCCAGAGCCCCAGCTGCCTGTGAACCCTCTGAAAGGCATGGGCTTTTTCCTGCGGGGCTGACAGCAGGTGCACTTCCTCCTCCTCACTCAGCCCCTGGGTTTCTCCAGACTTTAAAGGAGGTGGGGCAGCCTGCTCCCCAGCAGCACAAGGGGGCAGGCAGCACCATTACCCTGCCAGTGAGCAAATGTGCCTCAGGCATGACCCAGACATGCCTCAGACCTGCCCAAGACATGCCTCAAACATGCTCCAGGCATGCCTTAGACATGCTCCAGACATGCCTCCATGCTCTGCTCTTTGAAATAAATCCTTGGTACTTCTCTATTGCCCCAGTTTCAGTTTGAAAAGCAGCTCCAGCTCCTCCCTCTCACCTGTGACACTGAAAGGAAACACAGACCCATGGCCAGAGCATGCTCATGCCCCAGGACACTGGGATCACAGGCATGGTGCCCTCACTGCATAGTGACGGGGCAAGCTTGGCCCCACAGCACTGACACCTTCCCAGCAGAGAGAGGAACACAAGACCAAGGACGTATTTCTGCAGGAACAGGAAATCTTGTTCTTCTAAAAATGTGTGATGGTCAAAGTCATCCAAGCCCATCCTCTGGCTAGGGATCACGTTTTCCCATGTGGTTACTATTTTCAGAAAACATTAACCAACAAACCATCAAAACCCCAGAGGGAAGAAGCCGTGACTAACGGGCTTTGAGCTTCCTCCAAGTTCAATATCAGAACAAAAAACAATTACAGGAATAGGAATGAGAGCAGTGAGTGAGCAGTCACTGGGGGTGCCAAACTGCTCCTTTGTTGCCTGGACAATCTAGTATTTGGGCAATCAGGCCTGTGCTTCCATTTGTCACATGTTCCCTTTTACTAGGAGCAAAAGCGAGAGCCATGAAGTGCTCAAGGAAATAGAAGTGTGTGTCCTTGCCATGATGCCAGCAAAGGAGCCCATGGAAGCTGTTCTCTGCTCCTCTCCCAGTCTCCATCAATACCTCAGGACCATGCAGGACATGCTTCCACAATGCTGGCTCCATGCCTGACTGGACACATCTGCCCTGATGGTGGGAACAAAGCCCTGGTGTGGACCACGAGCATCTCTCAGTTCAATCAAGCAGCTTCAGAAAGTGACCCATGGGCTTATCCCACAGCACAGGCAGACACCCAGCTGTGGTTAAGCACCAGCTCTGAGGTATGGCTCATTTGCATTGTGTACATTCCTCAGCCACTTTGATGTCCCACATGAGGTTCTGGTGCCTGGGGTGCCTGGAGCTCCCCTTTGCTGCAGGAGGACAGGTATGCCCATCCTACTCTCTGGGGAACGTGACCACAGGTCTCCAGGCAGCCTGGCTGGCTGCAACCTCACCCCTGCTCCCTCCCTGTCTCAGCATGGCCAGGGGATGTGGCTCCACTTGTCCGTCAGGACTTTCCCAGGAGCCAGTGAGGGCTTAGCTGGGGTCCAAGTGTTGGGAGAGTGGCTGAGCCTCTTTACACACTGAGGAGGCTGCTCCTTCCTCAGCTTATGCCTTCGTATTGCTTCTGCAAGATGGGGCCAGGCTGCATGGTCAGAGCCACTCCTCAGCAGCCCCTGAGCCCTCACAGGTGATGAGCCTGCACAAGGATCCTTTGGCAGCCCACCTGGCATAACAGCAAGGTGGGCTTGGGCTACTCAGACCTGGCAGCACTTGGGGTAAAGAAGCAGCTGCTGGATGAGGGGTTCCTTGGGTGACCACAGCACATGAAGGCATGGCAGGCACAAAGAGAGTGATGCCAGCAATGCGGGTACCTCTCTGGGGTGAGAGAGGCAGAGCTGACCTCAGTGGGCCCCAGGCAGGCCCCAGCCTGGGAGTTTCCCCTTGGGGTCACTGTGGATGTCATCAGGTGCAAGCCAGATCCACCACCAGCCTAATGGTGGTGTTGTCCGGGCTTGTTACCCAGTGCACAGTGCCGATTCACACACTGAGGGGACATATTTCTATTTTTTATTCTAGTTTCTGCAAAGCAGGGAGCTGGCTGGTAACCCACAAAAGGCTGGTTCCCCAATCATTAGAACTTCACACTATTTATACATTTTAACCAACAAAGGCATTGGTATTCATCAGTTACAGATTGCTTAGCTTCTTTATTAATTAGTACTCAAACTCCTGTTTGCTGGTTGTATCTTTCACTTCTCATGCTAATTAGTTTGTCTCTCCATTTGAGTCTGGGGTCTGTTTTGAGTAGGTGGCCATGGGTCAGACCTTCTACTGCTGGAATTACCTTTCCCCCAGTTATTGCTCAGTCCTGCTGACTTCACGTCTGGTGGCTGTTGTCCAGACAGTCCATTACTCTTGGGATTGTCCTTCCCTCTTCCTTAAAACAAATGATTAGGCTCCAAGATTAGCCAGTGTTCATGATGCAATTGCTTAATTGTGGCTCTCTATCTATAGCTACTGGTTAACAACTGGAAAAGGAATAGCAAAGTTTGGTTGGTATATGGAGGGACTTGATATCAGTATCTCAATGTGTGGTGTCCAGACAGCTGTGGCTGCTCTGTATTAGCAATACTTTTCAGCCTTTGTGTGCTTTCTTCCTTTATTTTTTGGCTGTGAACGTATAACTTTAGCCTTAATGGGACCGGCAGTCCCTTGATCACTGATGTGGAGGAGGCCAGTTGAGATGGATCGAGGACATGAACTTGTTCTCTGCAATGCCAAAACTGCAAATATATCCACTACTTGCATGCGAAGTCACTGGGAGATGGAAATAGGAGACTGGGCTGAGTCATAACACCCACCATGCGGGAGGGAACAGCCTGTGAAGCACAGCACCCCCAGAGTGGCACCTCCCAGCATGGGCATGGGGGGCATTTGGCACTGACAGCTGTCAACCAGTGGTTTTGCAATGTGTCTGTGCATGCTACCAGGTCTTTGTCTTTGCCTCTTTTGGATTTTTCCACCCGTGGGTGTCCTGAAGACTCAAATAACATTAATCAGCCCCGTCACTGTTCGAGTGGGGTGAGGGGAGCTGGAGCCTATAAAAACCATGAGGTCAGTGGGTGCAGCTGCCTCGCCAGGCACTCACACATCCCTCTGGCAGAGACTGTGCCTGCTGCATAAGGCTGGATGGAGGGGTCTCCTCTGAGAGAACACCCTAAATCGTGCCCTGCAGGGTGTGTTTTGCTGGAAAGCTCTAGGAAGAGGCAGGAGAGCTCTTCTGTCAGCGGGTATAGATGGGAGTGAAGTCTGGGCAGTGGTGATGGGCTGCCCAGCCATTCCCAGACAGTAGGAGTCACAGTGTCAGGAAACCACAGGAGGTGCTGGACAGACACACACTACTCCCTGCACCCAGCTGGCTGAGCAAAGGCTGCTCTCCATGTTGCCTGGGGTTTGGAGACCAGGTCCTACCATTCTTTCCTGTCTGCTTTCCAGACTGGATTTTTCAACATTTCTAATTTAAAAGAGGGAAGGAATATTCCCATCTCTCTGCTCTATCCCATTTTGCCCTGGTTCTTGTGCTCTCTGTGTTTTTCCCTTGGGAACAAGGATGCTGAAGAGTACAGTGTGGCACCAGCTGTTTTGGAAACAGGATGCCTGTGCTAGGGTACAGCACAAGCTCAGTGTGGCTGTGTCAGCACCACTGGCCTTTGCAGGCGGCAGGAGTGAAACTGTGAGAGCTGAAGTGGTGGGATAATGCAGCCACTACAAGCACAGCAGCACGCCCTCGCCCTCCAAGTGTGTGAAGCAAGCTGTGCTTTGGCCAGATAAACGGGATTGCACCCCAGCCGTGCTGGTGAGGGTGGTGTGGCACGTGGCACCAGCAGGAGCACAGCTCTGGGCAGCCTGGTCACACTGGGAAGTGCTGCACAGGGCCCTGCTGCCTTAGGGACAAGGACACGCTGTTTGACTCTCTGCTAACACAATTTATGACTCGCTGCATCAGTGTGTATGAGCTGGTTTCAGGCGAGAAAGTAAAAACTTGATTTTTTTTGCCCTTTTTTTCAGCACCATCGATATCAAGAATTTTCTGAACTGCAGCTGCTGCTCCCCAGGCTGGCTCCCAGTAGGGACACTAAGGCAAGCTTTGTTCTGCGTCCCTGACTCAGGGACAGAGGCACACCCAGCATCCCTTCTCTCCTGACAGATGTTCTGGCAGAAAAAGGGCCACCACACCCTGTGGCATCTACTGCCTAGGATGGAGGTCCAGCCCAGCTCACAGGCTCCAGGGAAAGCCAAGGGAGGCCAACTGAGACATTTTGCAGTGCAGGAGTAATTCATAAAGATGAATCTCTAAAGGAGAAAATTTGCTAAGGACCCTGCAGCACTGTGAGCCATCTGCTGTGAGCCATCAGCCTCTGTAGAACTGCAGAGCTGCACCTGCACCAGCCACTCCCAGGGCACAGGAGCAAAGCCATGCCCTTGCTCCCCCATTCCCTGTCTGTAAGGAACACAAAGAGGGCATAAGAATTACTCTGAAGCCATTTATTATGGAGTTATTTATTAGAGAGTTAAAAAACAGATTTGACAACTTCGAACAGAATTCTGGTGAATATTTTGGAGAGGTTGAAGGCAAAGGCAAAAAAAAGCAGGCTGAGCTGCCCTGTGCTTGATTTCTGGTAGGAAAACATCTTTTTAGCAAGAAATTAAAGTTTTAAGTGGAAAACAAAGTCTGGAATATTTATGTTGCTCTAGGGAAAAGCAGAGTAGCTGCTTCTACCAACATTTCATCAAAAAAACATTAATAAGCATCTGAAAAATCAAGCCCACAGTTCACAGACACTGCACAGACAAGCACCTTCTGCTGGTTCTGCCAAACGCAACTGGAGCATCTGTCTGCAAGACAGAAATAGAAGTGTCTGGAAGGCTTTTCTCCACAGCCTCCACTGCTGCAGTCCAACCCTCACCAAGACAGAGAAAGGGAGGTCTTTCTGTAATTACTCTTGGCGGGATAACAACTTCAGGGAGTGTCAGGGAAGACTGCTCAGACACAGCCAAATCACTACCTGGATGTGAGAGCTGACCAGCTGTGCATGGGGTAAGGACGGAGAAGGGGCCTTTGTCCACACATCTCTGCCAGGACTCGGGTGGAAGCACTGATGACACACTGTGAAACATGGCCTAAAAATCTTCAAAGGATTCAAAGAGGTTACAGGCTGCTCCAGGGAAAGGCCAGCAGCCATTCCTGTGAGATGAAAGCAAGCCCAGCTGCTGCTTATCCTTCCTATTGCAGGGGAGTTTCAGAAGGGGCTGTCGTTGCACAGAAGCAGATATCTGATTGTGGGAGCTTTTAATGAACAATGGCACAACCAAACCCGCTGACGGGAAACTGGTTTGAGAAATTCAAATGGAAACAATACGTTCTAATGATAACCAACCCACTCCTAAGCTGATACCTGCCATCATTCTGAGGGAGCCCCCTTCAGAGATGATTCCTCCATGGCTTACTCAGGCACCAGATGCAGATGAAGCAGAGCAAGTTGCCAAGCACCCTCCCAGCCGTCCCAGCTCGTGGGCACAGCTCCCAGCAGCTGGGCAATAGGCTGTAATGGGAATGGCTCCCTAGGCACAGCCGAACTGGCAAAGACAAGCACACTGCACGCTGGCAGTTTTGAGCTCTCTTCCACACACTGTACCTCACTGCAGGGAGGTCAAGGTTCCAGGAGCAGCTTGCAGGAATGTTTTATCCTCACTTCAGTGGCACTCGGGCAGAACAAGAGCCTAACTCCAGGCCTCCAATGCTATACACAAGCATCCTCAGACAGAAGGCAGCCTGCAGTAACAAATCCCCCACTGGCCAGATGCTATCTGGAAACACAGTCTGATTTCCTGGCAAGCAATGAATCAAAAATGCTACATGAAAATTCACTTGGATGTTTCTTGGTAAAAAATTATTCTAATACATAAGTTTTCTGCCCAGTTATAACTCCATGCTGTCTCCACTTTCTTTAATCTAGGGGAAAAAAAAAAGAAACTAATCATCTTATCAGGACCTAATCAAACTCAGAGCTGAGTCACAGCTCAGTGGTGGCCAGGAGCCTGTGCTTGATCCAGGAGAAATGTGCGTCATTGCTGCACAACCCCACCAGAGCCACATCTACATGGGAACACCCAGGACATTTGACAGGACCCCACAGAAGGTGCAAAGCCCTGAAGAGAGCTGAGGTGCCCTGATGTCAGTGTGAGCAGAGGCCTCTGGACCTGAGGCAGGCAGACACCAGTGCTTGGGACTTTGCACGCTTTGTTAACTCGGCTGCTGTGCAAACAAGCCCTCTCCTTTTTGGTGACATCAGATTGCAGCAATAGGTCCCCCCAACCCAGGAACACAGTCTCCTTTCTCAGTGCTGTTTTCACGTAGCTGGAGCAATTCTACTACCCCTTTTCTGGGGCTTGAGCGTTCAGGACCAGGGACACACACGCAGTGCACATGGTTTCCCCTTAAATGCAAGCTGTCTTACCTCCTCACTTTCCTCTCCTTGCCAGAAGTTTCCTAGAGGTCAAGTAGGAGGAAGGTAGTACAAACTCACTAGATTAAGTTTTACTGTATCAAGAAACCAGAATCTCCATGTTTTAGATACCACTGGCACAGTTTCTGGCCCTCAGAGGAGCCACTCTGTGCATCAAACCAAATTCCAGCTTTCTGCTAAGAAGGAAGAACTGAGCCAAGGAGGAAAGTCTACCTCAGCTGCAGAAGAAAGAAGGGGAAGGCTGGGAAGGGATATGTGAGCAGTTAAGTGAAGACAAAGGCAGCATAGTCCATGTGTGATAGCAAGGGCCAAACTTCAGGTACCCACTGTGAAGCAGCAATGAGAAACATCCTTCCTAGTCACCAGTCTTGGGAGCAAGAGTTTGGCTGTTTGGGGGTCATGAGGAACCTTAGGATTCACATCCTTAGGATTCTCCTTGGCACAGCTGGAAAGGCTTAGTCAGGGCTGTCAGCCAGAACTGTCTGAAAGATCATCTGAGATCAGAACATCTGAGATCAGATGGCCAGCCTCACCCAAACTCAGGACATAAGGCAAGCCCAGTGAACTCTCGAGCACTTTTCCCCCCTCTTCATGAGGTGGCTGGTGGCAATGCAGCACAGAACATGCAGGGAGAAACTGGGAGCACCACATTTATTCAGGCTGGAGAGAAGCTAATGAGATATTACTGTTATCTGCTACTCTCTGATGGGGAAACACAGAGACAGAAAAAGCTGAAAGGAAACAGACACAACACGAAAAATTATAATGAGATGCAATGAAAACATTCACTGTCAGCATAGTCACACACTGGAAGTGACACTTCTCTTATCTCTGAAAACAAACAATCTGCTATAACTCTGAACTTGACCCTTCTTTCAGCAGGGGGTGGCCAAAGCAGCCTCCAGACATCCCTTCCAGCTCCAGGACTGAAGAAGCCTGTAAAGCACCACTTCCCACGAGAACTCTCACACTTTGTGGGAAAGTGCTTCGAGAACTTGTGCCTTTCAGTTTTCTATCTGTGAAATGGAGCTGACATGATTTCCTTATTCAAGCCTTTGTTGTCTAGCAGGTGTACGGAATAACCCACTTTTTCAGTGTGGAATAGATGACTTGGCTCTTCAGAACATGCAAACCAGCACATGCAAACAGGAGAGAGGCACTTCTGGTACCATACTTAGCATTTTGTTCAGGAATGCGCCTGTGATGCTGTCAGAGGCTGTGTGCTTTCTTCAGATCTGAAATCCTCAGAGCTGCCCCAAAGTTTCTAACAAACAAACTTAATGCTTTCATTTTATACCAGAAGCATAACAATTATGTGGGAAATCTCCCTCCCACACCCCACAGTCTGTATTTTGGGTGGTTTGACAATCTCAACTCATACAGTTATTCAGTTTTTAAAAGCAATATTGATCTTGTAATGAAAAAGGCACTGGGGTCAACTTTTAAGCCAGGGCTCACTATGAACTATGTGTGCTTAAATACAGAAAAACAAAGCAGTTGAAAGAAGACAAAAAGAAATCTTCCATCTTCTCTCGCCCACTCCTATCTTAACCACACACTACCAGATTTTAAGAGACATGACCTACAACTGCTCTCATCCTACCAGGCCCAGCTGCAGTTGTCTTTCCCAGCTTCTTCACAATCTTAAAATGGTCTTCTCATGAAGAGAGCCACCAGTACCTGCCCAGACAGTGCCTCTTGCTATGCCTATCTCCACAGCACATCCCCCAAGGGGATGTAGGGAAGCCAGGAATACAGGGACAGCTGCATAGCCCCTTGTTGCAATGCTGGCCCCATATGAACAGTCACAAAGGTCAAGAAAGGAATTATAAAAACAATAACTGGGAAGAAACATCAGGGACCCAGTTGTGCCCTGGGGGCACAAGAGAGAAGAAAACTGCACAAGAAATATGAAGCTCACCTAATTAAATACATTCGAAACAGAGGAAATCTAGAATGGAGGGGAACCATGAGCTTCCCCTTTCATATTCCCTCAGTGAAAGTTGTTTCAGTTCCACTATCTGGAGGCACAGCAAATAAAGTCAAACTTCAGCAGATACCGCCATACATGAGGTTAAAAACAGGTCATATAGTAATTAAGACATTTTAATAGAATTCTTTTCTCTTTGACTCAGGAAGAGTAGAGCATGTGAAACCCAGCAGGTGGAATTTCTCCTTTTACACACAGTGTAAGGCTGCATAATTTTATGATGGCTACATATTTTTACAAAGAAGTAAGATGAGAGATTTGTTCACACTGCAAACCTAAGGAGTCTCCAACACCAAGACAGAATTGGTGTATGCATTTGGGAGTTGCTGTCCCAGCTCAGGGGTAGTTAAGCTGCCTGCTGGGATGGCTCCATCATTATCTGTACTGACAGGCATAGATGGTACCTCTCCTCACACATCCAACAACTCCTAGAACATCTGATCACTGCTACACAGCGGGGGTGAGTCATGGACTAGGCTGGTAGGAAAACTACTCACAAGCCTGATTTTATTGTGTTTTGCTAACTGGTGAAAGATTCCTATGACAGTCCAAATGACAGGCCAGAAAGGACCTTTCCCATTTTGTCTTGTTTTCTCAGTTTCTAATCAGAAGTTCCCCTGGTAGAAGAGGAACAATGTCGGCTTACAGAGTTGCTCATCTTCACGAGAGCCTACCCTGTTACCACTTAGAGGATCCCACCAGGTGCAACAGAAGCTGGACAAGGCCCCTGGAGTGTAAGCTTAGGAGGGAAACTACCTAGAGGGAAGGGCAAGGAGACAGGTTCCCCATGACCACAAAACAAAACAAATACACACTTTATTTAAAACCAGCTTTTTCCACTCACATTCATTTTTCCTAAAAACAGTCTTTGCAAACAAATGTCTTGCTTTTTCTTTCCAATACAGTGGGATTGCTGCAAGCGCTCCATGGCACATGACTCTGAGGAAACAGAGAGAGTGTCCCACGACTCAGTCACATTTCCATAGGAAAAACTGACTCGTAATTCTACATCATCCTTGAAATGCTGACACAAGTTTGTAAAAGCACCCGAGTGACAAGTCCCAGGCACAGTTCTGCAGCCACCCAAGGGCTGACACAGCTGCCCAGCTCTAGCAGAGCAGAAGGCCCTCCTTTGCTGCCAGACGCTGCCGATGGATCTTATCCTGCTGGAGCTCCTCGTGGTTTGGATGCCAGAGTTTCATGACAATTCTCTCAATGTTTAGAGCGTAGACAGTGTGTGCAGGAATAACCTCTTTGTGCACCTGGAAATACATGGTAGAAAACAAGTTTCACACTTTCATATACATTTCCCCGTGTTGCCCAGGTAATAACCTCCCTCCACCACAGGATGCTCTGAGCACCAGCCCTGCAGAGTGGGACTGCAGGCTGTCTCACACGGAGCTGCTCCCTGCCAGCACTGCCACACCAGCCAGCACAGCACCACCACCTGTTACACCATTTTGGAAGGGAGTAGCACGGTAAGGAAATCATCGTTTTACTCTTGGGATGACAATCAACAATTTGTCATCAAACCCTCAGAACCAATTCTGTGTGACTAAACATGAGGTGAATGCTTGATTACAGCTCTGTGGTCTGTCTCCACAGCTGTGAGACAAAGGCCTGTTCACAACAGCAGAGATCAAGGGGGAATTTCTCAAAGCAAATTTGAGGCATCCAAAGCAGTCTGAATGTCCCCAGAGCTGCCAGAGTGGGAGTGAACCACAGGCATAAGTCTTCACTGAAGGTTCACCCAGTTTGCCTTAGATACCTCCTTGTTAGGGTTCGGGTTAGGCTAGGGTGATCATAGCTAACCCACTGCAGGAGCCTGCATGCCAAGACCAAATATTCCCTCTAAGTACCCAAGTAGAACATGAGGTGTAAGAAGGGACATGCCAGGGAAGTTATTTCATTGCAACACTGTCAAAATCGGTCATCTCAGTTCTGGTATAATCACTGCAGTACTGCTGCAGAAGAAAAGTTCACCCTTCCTGCATAGCTGTGAGACAAAGATTTCCTCATCAGCTCTGGCCAAGGAGAGCAGAACAGGCATTAAACCACGAGCTGACTACGTTACCCATCACCTAACAGTGGGAACAAATTTAAGATAAAGAATTGTAAATCTGAGGGGGAAAGAAGTTAAGACTATAGGAGGAGAAATCAAACGCCCCTCCATGCACATAAACCACAACTAAGACTGGTGGCCGTACTCAGGACTGCACTGCCTGGGGCACAAAGGTGGGGCACAACCAGCTCACCTGTAAGGCCTCGAAAAGGTCGTACATGTTGACTGGTGGGAGGGACGCTGGCAGGGTGTCCCCAGAGCAGGCCAGGAGCAGTGCTGCCTGCTGCTCGGCGTCGTCGGGAGGGGGCTGTGGGGCCAGGCTCTGCCCCGCCGAGGGCGTCCCGCTGGTCGGAGGGCTGGGGGCAGAGCAGACAGGAAAACATGCCAGTCAGCAAAACAGCACCAGCCTCGGGAGTCACACAGCAGGGGCCTGGCCCCAGGGGATTGCTTTTCTGTATCAGCTGACTTAAGCCATACATACATAAAATTCTTTCTGCTCTAATAAAAATTTCTTTGAAATTCCAGTGTAACAGAAACAGTGCAGACTGATCCTCAACATGATCCTTAACTGACCTTGATAGTGCAACTTTTGTTATTACAGCCAATAGTTTTTACCCTGAATAAAAATCATGGTACACATGAGATTAAACTGAAACACTGGCTGTTAGGCAGAGTTGTTTGTAGAGTTATAATAAAACCTTAAAACACCCACGACCTCCTGTCAACTGGTAAAAGCTGCCACAGACAAACAACTGCTTTCTCATACACACATGCTGTCAGATGCACAGGACAAGCAGTTTGACATTGAGACTCTAAACACAATGACCCTGAAGCTCTGCTAGCTGGGAAGTCATGCCAAGGAACCATAAATACATTTGAATGCAGGAATAACAGGATGGCAGTGTCCTGCAGGTTCTCACTGACATTTTAATCCTATGGCACAACGGTTGTGCCCCAACAAAGGCAGAGCTCTTCTGCCCACGGGCAGTTTTCCTGAGAGTAGCAGAATTCCTGCATTACTAAAGTTTCAAAAAAGCAATAATAAATAAACTGATAGACAAGTACAGGTAAGGAACAGAGACTTAACACTGCCCTAAAGTCCACTGCTGAGAAATCCCCATATTCTCCCTCCCTGTTTAGCTGTACAGTTCTCCATGCCAATACGTTCCTAACTGTGTGAAAGCCAAACACCATTAACACATCCTACTAAGTAAAAGGAGAAACTGAACCATGGAGTAACTGCAGGACTAGCAAAATCCATTTAAATTAGATCCTTACCACTCAATTAAATTGTTATAAGCAACAACACTGTTCTTCAGATATGGCTGAGGGTTGACATTGCTTCCAAAGGCATACTTGAAGTGGCCATCCCTCAGACGATAGGCTTTCCGCCTGGATATCACAGATGTCAGAATGTCCTTCAGATGGTTCTACAACAAAGAAACAACCTTATTACATGTGCTGATTTATTCACTCATGGCTAGAAGTGCCTCACCGACTGTCAGAAGTAGTGCTGCTATGACCACAAGGACCTAAGCATGGAAGGGAACCAATATACGGACAAATTACAATATGTTTGTGGGAGTACCGTAAGCATCAGCCTGTGAACTGTACATGTGATGTGCTGCTTCAAATGTCAAAGGTGATTCTTAAATGCTAGTAAATTCCCAACCTCTGATCCCTTTGATGAAAAGTTAAGATTTTGTAACTGACATAGATGTTACACTTGAACTGAAATACAGGCCCTGAAACAATAGTGAAAATCCACTCACTCGACTTGTTCAGTTGCCTGAAAAGTGCTGGAGAAGCAACCGTCTGAAAAAACAAGCAGACAACTTCTTAATTTGGCCTCCCTCCCAGAGGGGGAATTTGGGTTGGCCTCCACATCCCACGTGCAGAAAAACATCCGCACATCAATGCTCCAAGCAGTGGCTGTGTCATTCCTGGGATATGTCAAGTGATGCACCACTGACAGCTAAGACCAGCAGGCACTTCACCTGCAGGTATCACCCGATCCTGTCGCTTCATGTCCAGGCCAGACACTTGTGCCTGCAATGGACTACTTTTTATAGAACTGTTTAAACTGGCATTCCCATGCTCTCCCTGCTTTTAAGTGACAAAAACAGCATTTTCCAGAACAGCTACTTAAGCACGCCTGGACTTCTTCAAGTCCAAGTACTTCAAAATTAACACTTGCAGGCAGAAGTCCAAGACTTCTAGGACACCACAAATCTGGAAGCCTTTGGATACTGAGGCAAACGGCCACTCAGAACAATCAGAGAAGCAGGTTTTCCCCTGACACTGAACCTCCCAGACTGCACACAGAGCCTTTTGCTGCTGGTGTCACGAGACCACCACTGCTGCCCTGCCCAGCCCGGCCTCACCTCCACAGCATAAACCACTGCAGTCACTGCCTCCTCTGTGACATTGTCCAGCCCGTGCTCATACGCAGTTACGATCATCCTTCCTTCTAACTGCCCACGTGTCGGAAGCATCATGGTGTGAGAGCACAGCTTCAAATCGTCATCCTCCTGAGGATCCTTGGCCACAAACTGCTGGGCTCCCGACAGCGGATTCTGAGGCTGGAACCGGTGCTGTCATGAACACAACATTAAAGCATAAGATAATATTCATTCAAACCCTTTGGTTCATCAAAGGGACATCCCTTCTCCAGTCAGAAAGCACGCACCTAGAAAAACATACTGCTGAGTGATACTCCTCTTCAGAATATTCTCCCAACACATCGTGATTTGTGACTGAAGAAGTTTTCAAGTCAGTGTTGGTGTCCTTTCACTAAACAGCCCATGAACTTGTCCAGCAGCACCCCAAACCACCTAAACTTTGGCTATCCACAACATACTACAGCACGAAATTCTACAGTGTGAAAACACAACACACGAAGAGTCACCTGCTCTGGTCTGTTCTGCACCTCCCACCTGCTGGATTCATTTGACTGTCCTGTAAGTCCCAAATGTGGTCAGCCACTGTCCTTTTTTATCTCTTTTCATGCTATCCAGGCCAGTGACTGGACTTCTACACCTCTCAGACACCTCCTTCTATACTGAAGAGTTTTCATCTGTTTAGTCATTTCTTGTACCAAAAAGGGTATATTTTTACATAATAACTATACAGTTTCCATCAAGATTAAAAACCATGATCCTAAATTTGTGTGATTGATTCTTACATCCTCTAAAGCTTTAGACTTAGCCCAATTCCAGTTCTGAATTTCACTGTCTAGTTTCCCCGTGTGCTTTCACTACTCTAAGCAGAGCTGTTACTGAGCAGCCACTGATTCTGAGATAGACTATGACTATTTTTCAGAACTGACTCTGTTATTTAGGGAAAAAGCCCACCACAGAACAGGAATTCATACCAGAGGGTGGCAATCCCCATTTCCCATGCCAAATGTATTCCAGCACAAATCCCTTGCTGCATTGTCTCAAACTCTGAGTGCCTGTGGTGGCTCCTTAATACCCAGATAAAGGGGGGAACAAAGCAGTGCCTTGATATATCCCTGAGCCCAGATAGGTGCTTGGCCCAGCCCTAACTCAAAAGGAAACAGGGCTTTTCATGTACTCCCTCAACTCCTGTCCCTCTATTCTGAAAGCCAAAAATTCAGTGGCTCTGGAATGAGATTGCTGCAAGGCTCTTATAGGGCACCAGGACAAATACATACTTTAAATATGAACAATGAATATACAGCAAAATGGATCTCTCACATCTTAGTTTCAGGGGACAAAGGGGGGCTGCTTTAGTCAAAGGACAGCATGGCATTTAACTCAGAGTGAAAAACCAATCCACCCACTACTGATGCGAAAGCAGGTTTCCCTCCCCATAATTCTGAAGACTTATGCTTTCATTACAGGAAAGCCACATGCCTGGAAATAAAAGACCTTCAAAATGTAAGCAGTTCTCAAGAGGAATGTGGTCTGGGAGAGCAGAAGCCAAGTGGAATGAACCTGTCATCATTCACAGCTGTTATTCTGACCAGTGAGGGAAACATTAGTATCATGGCACTTCCAAATTCACACTACTTTGGAATTACACTAACAACAGACAAGCCTGTTCATCATAACATACACTTCATAAAGTACTTACTGCCAAGCATTCGTGAACACGTGTATAAACACACACTACAAATATGGTGTATTGTAGGAGTATTGAGCAAATAAATTCTAAGACTTCCACTACATCACAACTTGCTTCTCAAAATCTCATCTCCTTGCTCCTGAAAAGTTACAGTGAAGTTTCGAGAAGGTAAACACAGAAAGGCAACACAGCCTGCCATCAGAATTCAGGTCACAGCTGTGAGCACTGCAAAGTATTTCCACAGTTTCTAAACACAATGAACCTACAGCTGGACTTACCTCTGGAACACTAGTCTCTAAAGCACACACACAGTGCCTAATTATAGTCCCTAGAAGGGCAGTACCCACTTGACTAAGCCAAGCTCACCTCTTTTAGCATAGGAACAGGAGGGTTTCACATGCCCACAATTTCTCCCCTATTCCCAGCCACTTCTTTCTTTACAATGGCATTGGCACACATCTGTCCCCAACCCAGCTGAATAAACCAGCAAGAAAAACTTGGAGGTTGTGGTCTTTTTCGCTTGGTTAAGTGTTCTGCTTGCCAGGAAACTGAACCAGATCAGATGTGCTCAGTTATCCAATAAATCTGGCTCAGTAAGAGGCAGACACACTTTCTTTCAACACATTGCTCATTCTGTTTGAACCACCTTATTAAACCTTGCGTGTTGAAAACAGTCCCTCATCCCAAATCTGTCACACACTGGGAGCACAGAAACTGCAGGACAGACTGGATGGACACACAGAGCCTTCAGGGCAAAGTGAACTGGATCTTGTACATTTCTGAGCCACCCACCAGAAGGCGGCATCTTTGCAAGGCATTTTCCACCATGAAACAACTTGACCTTCTACAAACATTCCACCATTTTACCTCTACCATTTTGGATTGTAGAGTTAATCACAGAATTCTGCCTGACTGCCTGAATAAATAGGAAATCCCTTGCTTTAAGAGCTCAGCAGATGTGTAAAGAGAACCACAGACACTTACATCAAACTTTTGGCGAACTGAAGAAATCTTTTTCTTTCCCTTGGGTTTTCCAGGCTTAGTTGCAGAGCCACCTGGCCATGGCAGAGATCCAGCACCTTCTACAAATTGAAAAGAAAAAAAACCCACTCTGTTGATGTTGCTGATTTAGGGCCAGGATGAAACTGTACACACAGGAAAACCCTTAACATTTGACTCCTAGATAAGCCTCAAACCAAAATCAACAGCCACAACCTAGAGGAAGGTCTTCTGAAGAGAGAACACTTTGGGCACCTCTTCATTCCGTTGTCAGCCCCCTGCTAGCTCTGACTCACTCATGATCCTTAACTTCAGTAGAAATACTGTCCACACACCACACAAAACCCATGTCGGAAGGAGAGTGATAAGCACAGCCTCCAAGGAAAACCAAATGGAAAGAATAATCCATTTGTTTTATCACAAAGATAATAAAGAGCTTGACACGAGGTCGGTTCTTCTCCCACCACCTCCTGGATCACGTCAGACACTAACCATCTGGATTGAGCAGTCCAGCTCCCCACTTCTCCATCTGCTTCAGCAAGCTTTCTCATGGACCCTTATTAAACACGACAGCTGATTTTTCTGTTACACCGAGGGGGGAGAACTGCACAGGCCACTGAGCCCAGGGGCAGGATGACATCAGTGGGACCAGTGAGCTGTGACTGAACAAAACTGGCAAAGAGTTGAACAAGAGATTACTTTTTAGTACCAATAAATAAAATACATTTGGTTACATCACTGTAAAGGGACTGCTCAAATGTCCACTGTACGCTGTCTGACGGCTACACCCATAGCAGGCCAAACCACATCCTGATAATCACACAGCTCTTGGCAAGGACAGCCCAGTAAATTTCCTGCTGACAGAATCTGTGATCAATTATTTCCTTCAGGAACACTGGGGCTTAAGACAGCGCTGCACTGGATGTTTGTGCACTTGCTGACAGTGAACAAGTGCAACTCAAGAGACTGGACAGCCCTCTCGTGGCTACAGAGGAAGTGTCTGCTTTATCACCAGTATCCTCCTCCCTTGGTTTTGCACCACAAGAGAGCACCCTCTTCCTCTGGAGCAGAACATGCCATGTCGAGTCCAGGTCACCTGGACAACTCTGCCCTTCGGTGCTTCAGTCACCTGCAAAGCACCGGCCAGAGCTCTGCTGCCAGGCTGTGCTGATGGTTCTGGTTCTCTCCTGTTACCACAGGCTGCCATGGCTCACACCAGCTTCACACCAGACTGAGTGATTACCCCCAGCTCTGCCAACTATGTTTAATTTGCTGTAATTAGGATTCATAAATACAGCTATACTATAGCCCTGTTTATAGGGAATGAGGCTGGCTAGAAGACCTTGGCTACGGGGAACTTCCCACACTCATGGCTGGAGCTTGAGCACAGTGTCCTCTACCATGAAAAAAGATGCCTAACACATGACTTGAAGGAACTGGCGAAACTAGAGGATTCATGTGAAGTTTTTGAATGGTCAGCTGCTAAGAAGGGATTAGAAACAACCTACACACACAGAGATGGCACATTCTCCCTATATAAAAAAAAGTGTACCAAAAAGTTTAGCTAGAAGTTTACAGAGGTGAAATCCGGTAGCCTATAAACAACTTGTTGTCAAAATGTGCTGGTTAATTATAAGAAATTAGAAGATGATAAATAAAACCTCTCCAAAAATCATAAAATTGGTGTCTATACTCATCACTACATTACTGGAGAGTCCCTGCTGAGGGGGCAAGTGAAGCACCGTGGACAATCATCTCAAGGACCACTCCTGCCCCTCATCATGCCCTTCATCATGATATCAGGGCTTAAATCATGCAATTTATCAAAATAATGCTATTTGTCTCAGATGTTTTGCTCTTTACAGGTAAGTCTTTTCTTTCTCCTCTTCTCCTCCACAGCAGTTCAGACCCCTTCTAGCCAGGGGTGATTAGGTGTCTTAAGGACAGACACAGAAATTACCTGTCCCATTCCAGACCTTTCAATAAAAGCACAACTCTAGCTCACAATGTCACCCCACCCCAGACCCTTCCTCCTTGTCAGAAGTCTCACACAGCTCCTTCACAGCATGACTTGTGACAGTATCTTCTGTGTAACCAGAGAAGGTACAATGGATGGAGGCTGAAATAGCAAACACGCTTTTATCTGTCAATATATTACAGGTTAATAGGTTACAGCCATGTTGGAACTTTTAACATACCTTTTAAAAAGTAATACAGGAGCTTTTAACATTTAACTAAGAAAGGATGTAACAGTTCAAGCATGAAACCTTGCTAACCTGAGTGCTTGCAACTGTCCAACAAACAAGATAAGCTTAGTGAGCAAGTCCATGCAATGTCAAGAAAGAATTAAAACTGGAATTCCTCTTGGTGGAATTTCTGTCCCAGTGTGCTGATTCAGGCTGGGATAAAAATCTCTTCCACAGTAGCTTGTATGTGGCTGTGTTTTGGATTTGTGCTGAGAACAGCACTGATAACACGGGGATATTTTTGTTACTGCTGTGCAGGACTTGTCCAGAGCCAAAGCCTTTAATGCCTCTCACACCACAACAGCAAGGGGGCTGGGGCTGCACAAAAAGTTGGGAGGAGACACAGCCAGGAGATATTTCACTCCATATGGCATCATGCTCAGCATATAAAGCTTGGGGAAGTGGAAGGAAGGGGGGATGTTCACAGTGATGGCATTTGTCTTCCCAAGTCACCATTATGTGTGACAGAGCCCTGCTCTCTTGGAGATGCCTGAACACGTCCCTGCCCATGAAAAAGGGTGAATAAATGTTGCTTGGCTGGCATGTGCAGCTTTTGCTTTACTTATTAAACTGTCTGTATCTCAACTCACAAGTTCTCACCTTTACCCTTCCAGTTTTCTCCCCCATCCCACGCTGGGGATAGAGCAGCTCTGTGGGGCTGAAGTTACACCGTGACACCCAGACATAAAAGTTCAGAAAAGCACTTCTGAAAATATAGGGAAGAGAAGAACACCAAACCCAAAAATTTTCTGATGTGCCACCCCACTCAGGCTGGTATAGCCAACTGAAACCACCATTAAGGCACTCTAGTATTTTGAATAGCATGTTTCTGGGAAATTCCTCTCTTCAGGCACTTTCACAGCTTCCCACCTATGTTACAGCTTGGTGCCACTCCAGTATTTATGGGTATCTTTACAAATGTGGCTGCCAGAGGGAACATCACCACCCATTTTTCTAAAGGGCCTAAGAGTCAGATTTAGGATTGCTCGGGATCCTGCTATGCCCCCACTGGGAACTTGTCAGAATTTTAAGCAACTGGTTATCCTTCACATCAAAATAGATAATGCACTTCCATCCCTCTCACCACTAAACCCTAAACATCCTGTGCCACACAGGCTGTGGAACTGGGATTTGAAGGTTGCATGACCACCAGACAAAGGTGATGAGAGAGGGAAATGCAAAGCGTTCTCAAAAAGGGTCACATTCACCAAATGCTCCCCTAAATCCCAAGTGGACCCACTACAACCAGAGGCAGCAAAATTGGTATCAGATGGATTTTTCCATATATATTACACACCGTATTATTACTACTTAAAAATCACTTCCCCAAGGTTTCCTATTCTAAATGTCACAATATCAAGAACACTGTTAACGCTGACCACACAATTATTTTCTAATACAAAATGTCATTTTAAGGATGGTTCTTTCCCCTCGTATCTCTCACGTGAAGGTGGAAAGTACATGCATCAGCAACCCTTGTGATGGTGTGCCAAGTGCATCAAACACACTTCTTTAAAGCTACTTGTTCCCATGAATCATGAGGTAAACACCCTGCACCCGAAAGACAGCGGTGGAGACAAAAGCCTGTTAGCTTTCCATTCTCATATGGACAAAGAAAGAAAAAACAAACAAACCACAACACAAAAATAGCAGGTGTCAGACTGGCATCTAGGGGAAGAAGAAGAAATTTAGATACTAACACCACTTGTACTGCACTTTCCTGGGCTTGCATGTACAATCCATCACACCACACACAGCTGACAGGCAAGGAAAGTTTGTCTGTAACAGCTTTACCATTCAGTGGACCAGAAAAAGGTATCTCAGTACAGACTGGGTCCCAAATAGTTGGGAGACTGCACTGATCTGAGGGAAGCAGAACAGAGGCTTTAGATGGGACTAGTAGAACGTACTGTTACCTTCGGAGCACTAAACCATAAACCGTGTCTTAAAAAACATACAGAAATTGTTAAACTGACTTATTTCAATCTAGCTTATGCAATCTCTGGACACAGAGCCAACAAAGCCTGCCTGAAAGGCCTGGAGGTGACCAGCCTTCAGGAAGTTGGCCAGCTGGCACAACTCTACATGCCATCACCAGCCTGCTGAACCACTACAAAGAGTTCTTCAAGGGCTTGAAGAGAGAAAGCTGCAGTGGGACAAGAGGAAAAGACCTCATAAGGATTTGAAATTAAAAAAGGTCTGGCAGGAAATAACGAGCATATGAAAGGCACCTGTAGAGCAGCACCCTGCTTTGTGCTGGGGCTCCTACCTTTAACACATTCCTGAACAGCCTTGAAATAGGGGACACCTGGGAGAGTTTGCTGACAGCCCTGACCAGAGAGCTGCAGAAATGCTGCCGTGACTAAGTGACTGGACAAAGAGACAAGTGACATTCAATACAGCAAAGCACAGAGCATACACACAGGAATCAGCAATCCCAACCTCAGTCACATAACAATGGGCTCTGACTTGACCACTGCCACTCAGAAACAAGACCTCTGAGCTATGATCTCTATCCCGACGCTCACAGCAGCTCAGTGCTGACATGAAAGAACACAAGCACTCTCTTCCTCTTCCTCCTCCTCCTCATTTAGACTCAGCTACTTCAATCACTGTTCTTGTGCTTAAGCAAGGAGCAGCAAGATTTAGATCTAAACCTCCTGATTTACATGAGTACAGACCCCCAAAAAGAATAAGTCTGGAACTCACAAGGTGTTCACAAAGTTCAATCAAGAACAAAGCAAGTTCCAGGTGAGGGTGATTAGCATTTAATTACCTACAGTTGGTCCTTAACTACACCAGCTGTGCTACCCATAGTTTTCACAACTTTTCTTTCCTCTACCTACTAAAGGTATTGTAGTAAACAGGCAGTCTCTCCTCTCAAAAAAACTCATCTCTCAGGTCTCAGGCCATGAGAGCTCTAACCATTTTCTCTTTATTATTACACAGCAGTTTTGTATATTGAATTGTATATAACTCAATTGCCATTACTATCACATCTCTGGCTTGAGAGTCCCTTTGAAGACCAAACAAAACGTGCCTTGCAAGCCTCAAGATAGCCATCCTAGATGCTTACAAAGTTAAAATCTGCATTAGGTTGGGTTAATTTGCCACAGCTCAGTCATGGCTTACTGTAAGCATTTTTCTATCAGATAAGTACTTGAAACCAAGATCAGTTAGGAATATCCAGCTCTCCAAATTTATATCCCCAGCAACAAGAAGAACGAAGTTCAGAGGAGAGAAGCAGCAGTAAGCAAAACAGATCAAAGAGAATGCTATGTCTCCCTTTACCCTTCAGTTCACAGCAGACACCCAACCCAGAAATCAAGCCAGCCATAATTCAGGCAGCAATCCAGCGTCAGCTCTAACCAAGCACACACACCTTACTCATAAAAGCATCCCTGCTGAAATCAGCCGGATCACTACTTTGCTACCCTTTTGCCTGTGTGGCAAAAAAAACATGAACAGTAACACTCAGAAAATCGGAGCACTCTGTACAATCCCACCAAACACAGGTGGCACAGCTTTACACTGAGTATTTAATGAGGTTTTTCGAGACTCACCTGGTGCAGAAACCAGGATCTGGCAGCGGGTAAGAATAGCCAGGAGGAAATCGTTGTGGGAGTGGACTGTGTAAAGAGAGACAGGTCATTAGCAGCACATCAGTGCCCAAACAGTCCCCCTCAAACCCATCCTAAAGTAGCTCCTTAAGCTTTCCCAGAGTTGGTTCTCCCCATGTGCTACAATGGCACAGCTTTCGATTTGTTTTTTTGAGGTTTTTTTCTGCTGGACCCAGAATCTTGTAGTAGGACACCAACAAAAACGATACTACACGCAGCATGGCAACTTCTCAGTGTTCCACACAAAACCACAGTGCTAGAACCACACTGCATGAAACATCTGGTGCACTCAGCCAGTCAGAGGAGGGGCAGCTGCCCCTCCTGCAATGCACACCTGGCTGCAGGACCTTTGGTTTTGCTAGAAAATTCACTGGTAAGAGCCAGCCCCAGGAAGGTAAAGTCGACTCAAATAGGTTCTAGATAAAAGGGAACTTCCTTGCAGAGGGTTACTGGAACATGGAATAATTCTGCACCAGAAAAACCAAAGACAAACTTCATAGGCACGATCAGAGGTTACAGGATCTTCTTTGGAGTCTGTGCATCTTAAACTCTGTACCCTTCCCTACAGGGATCAGGACTGTGGAAGCCAGAAGACCCAACAATGACTCCACCAATGTCTGCAGACCTGCACAGGGGCAAGGATGAAGGAATCTCATCCTTCAGCACTCCCACCTGCCACCCCTAAAGGGCACAGAGGACCTGCCTGCTGCAACCTCACCCAAGTGAATTCAGGGTTCCCCCCCACACTTCAGCCACACCACCAGTTCAGTTCCAACCAATGGGAAAGTACAGAAAGGACTGACTCCACAGTGACATAAAGAAGCAGCCTTTTAGCTGCTGAAACAGCATATTTTACCCTTTCATCACATTTACACAAGGCCAAATTGCCTGTCAGTGCCGAGGCCATATGCAGGCCAGGGCACCTCCAGCTTTTTAAGTTCATTGGTGCCGGAGCCCTGGCCATTCCTATTCCCCTTCCAGCACTTTCTCCCCTGGGGAAGCACACACAAGGGGGCTTCTCACCATTGTCCTGCGTGAGGAGCCGGCGCGCTTCCAGGTCAAACTCCTCCTTGCTGATCTTCTGCTTGAACCAGAGCTTCAGATTGGCCCAGTACCTAGGGGAGAGCAGGGGATCACATAATCCATTAGGGTGGAAAAGACCACCGAGTCCAACCCACGACCCAACAACCACTACGCTAACTAGAGCGCGGCACTGAGTGCCATATCCAATCTTTCCTCAAACACTTCCCGGGGGAAAAGTGCAGACACAGAGAAGCGGTGTGCCCGCGCCCACCACTGCTGAGGGCCGTGAGGGGGCCGTGTGGGCCGCACAGCGCACAGGCCCGACCCAACCTGGCGGGATGGCTCCGCCGCCGGGCGCCCCGGCCGGGCCCGGGCCCCCGCAGCCCACCGCCTCCCCGATCTCCCCGGGGACACTCACTGCTTCACGTTCTCGCCCAGCGCCTCGCTGAGGCTCTTCTTGGCCGCCTCCAGCTCGCTCACGTAGGTCGCCATGGCCGCGCCGCTCCCCGTCACGTGGCCGCGGGTCACGCGGGGCGGGATGCGGCGGCGCGCATGCGCAGAGGCGGCGGCGGCAGCAGCGAGCGGAGCGGGATCGGGACTGGGATCGGGACTGGGATCGGGACTGGGATCGGGACTGGGATCGGGATCCGCGGCCATGCCGGGGCTGCTGCTCGGGGACGAGGCGCCCAACTTCGAGGCGGACACCACGCAGGGCCGCATCCGCTTCCACGACTTCCTGGGAGACTCGTGAGCGCTTGGGGATGCAGGGAGTGGGGCAGGGGGATGGGCTGTCCGCGC